>QXEO01000770.1:0-422615 GCA_007115705.1 Dactylis glomerata | reverse complement strand
CTACTCTCCTTCGGATCTCTGGAAGCTTCCGGGTAAAATAAGACTTCAGGAATTTGTTTCGTCCAATTCCGAGAATATTTCCTGTGTATCACTTCTGAAACACAAAAACAGCAGAAAACAGGAAACTGGCACTGTGGCAACTCGTTAATAGGTTAGTTCCGGAAAATGCATAAAAGTGCCATGAAATGTAACGAAACAATAGGCAAATGGTGTAAAAACAAGCATGGAGCATCAAAAATTATAGATACGTTGGAGACGTATCAATGCACTATGCATCCTCCTCGATGAGCCACAGATCCACATACCCGACTATGACAAGCCTATGAAATACCATGTCCCCTCCATGTCTCCCCAACTATTGCTCTATGCTTTTCTCGCATGCAACATCATCGGGTTTGTTTACTATTGATAAGCCCATTTCATGAATACAAAGAGAAACAAATCAAAGTAACAGTCTATAGTACCTTATCAGACATTAAAATATACCAAGCACCGTAGATGCATAGTTAATTCTTAAAATGGAACCTTTGGTTCTATGCATTTCAGATTGGTTGAGATATGTAGTTTAGGGTAGTAGGCGGACTAAATTATTTGAGGAAGAATTTGAGTTCCTTTCTTGTTCTGTTGCTCAAGGTTGAAGATAAGTAAGTTGTTTATGTATATTCATATTGAAAACATGAGGCCATGCTATCCTAGGCTAAAGCCTAAAACTAATCAATGCCATACAAATTAATTTAGTTTTATTTCACCTTAATTTGATTGCAGAGTACAAATGTATTGGAAATGAAGGCTATAAGTTATACTAGTGTTTTCTTCTAACCTCAATGCAGATTTGTATTGAATTCTATAATTCTTGGTGAAGAGATTGCACAGATAAACTTAAACACATTGTTAGTTAACACCATAGTCTTTATAGGTCTGCTATTTTCACTTCCTTAGATTGATTAATAGATCATGTACACATACAGCAATGAAAATCAACAGATCTGTTTGGAGACCGTCTACATTGGGTATTAGAACTTATGAGTTCACTTGACATTCTTTTTGTAGAATCGGATTTTTATTTACTAGATCTGACTCGAGTGTGTGCATCAAATTTATTTATTTATTATAAAGGCGTCCAATTTATTTGCAAATCAATTTTGTAGTGTGCCTCTTTTTCCCTCTTATTGATCAATTCATTCTTAACCAATGACCGAACTGAAATCTCGGGTCACCGAACTGCTTGGTTATGTGTGTAATTTGTTCGTCTGCAATCAATTTATATTTTATAGGGAACATGCTAACGAAGCTACTTACTGATGTAAAAAAATTCTTCAGTCCAGGTGCATTTTTATATTACATATTTGAGATTCATTTTCTTCAAAAATCAATTCAGAATTTCATATGCTTCCCTGTTGTTTTATGTCATGTTGTTAGTCGGTTCTTCATGTGCCAGCTGGGCCAAGAGTTTGGTTCAAAAGTATGTGGCACCAAGTTGCTCAAAGCTAAACCCCGGGGCTATATTTCTAAATAGTGTACGACTAGGGACACATATGCAAGCCTGACCGAAGACGCTTTGTCACGGAGGTGCCCCTTTGTGACAACTCGCCAAGGAAGCGGAGGCGGAACAGCTCGCCAAGGATCTGCAATGGGTGACACTTCATTTGTGGCTCAACCCTTTCCTTTTTTTCTCTTGGACGAGGCGGAACTGCGGTGTGAGGTGCAGGAAGCGGCCATCAATGGCGTTGACCCCATGCAAATCTGCCTCGGTGGCACAGTCCTCAAACCATTTCAACAGTAAAAGTAGGATTCGAGGATGCACTATGCATCCTCCTCGATGATCCACAGATCCACATACCCGGCTATGACAAGCCTATGAAATACCATGTCCCCTCCACGTCTCCCCAACTATTGCTCTATGCTTTTCTCGCATGCAACATCATCGGGTTTGCTTACTATTGACAAGCCCATTGCACGAATACAAAGAGAAACAAATCAAAGTAACAGTCTACAATACCTTACCAGACATTAAAATATACCAAGCACCGTAGATGCATAGTTAATTCTAAAAATGGAATCTTTTGGTTTTATGCATTTCAGATTGGTTGAGATATGTAGTTTAGGGTAATAGGCGGACTAAATTATTTGAGGCAGAATTTGAGTTCCTTTCTTGGTCTATTGCTCAAGGTTGAAGATAAGTAAGTTGTTTATGTATATTCATATTGAAAACATGAGGCCATACTATCCTACGTTGAAGCATAAAAATAATCAATGCCATACAAATTAATTTAGTTTTATTTCAGCTTAAATTGATTGCAGAGTACAAATGTATTGGAAATGAAGGCTATAAGTTATGCTAGAGTTTTCTTCTAACCTAAATGCAGAGTTGTATTAAATTCTATAATTCTTGGTGAAGAGCTTGCACAGAAACTTAACCACATTGTTAGTTAATACCATAGTCTTTATATGTCTGCTATTTTCACTTCCTTAGATTAATTAATAGATCATGTACACATACATCAATGAAAATCAACATATCTTTTTGGAGACCGTCTACATTAGGTATTAGAACTTATAAGTTCACTTGACATTCTTTTTGTAGAATCTGATTTTTATTTACCATGACTCGAGCGCGTGCATCAAATTTATTTATTTGTTATAAAGGTGTCCAATTTATTTGCAAATAAATTTTGTAGTGAGCCTCTTTTTCCCTCTTATTGATTAATTCATTCTTAACCAATGACCGAACTGAATTCTCGGGTCACCAGACTGCTTGGTTGTGTGTGTAATTTGTTCATCTGCAATCAATCTATATTTTATAGGGAACATGCTAACGAAGCTATTCTTACTGATGTAAAAAAATTCTTCAGTCTAGGTGCATTTTTATATTACATGTTTGAGATTCATTCTTCTTCAGAAATCAATTCAGAATTTCGTATGCTTCCCTGATGTTTGAGGTCATATTGTTAGTCGGTTCTTCATGTGCCAGCAGGGCCAAGACTTTGGCTCAAAAGTATGTGGCACCAAGGTGCTCGAAGCTAAACCTCGGGGCTATATTTCTAAATAGTGTACGGCTAGGGACAGATATGCAAGCCTGACTGAAGACGCTTTGTCACGGAGGTGCCCCTTAGCTTGCAAGACAACTCGCCAAGGATCTGCAATGGGTGATACTTCATCTATGGCTCAACCCTTTCCTTTTTTCTCTCGGACAAGGCAGAGCAGCGGCGTGAGGCGCAGGTCAGCGCAGAAGAGGCCATCGATGGCGTCGACCCTATGCAAATCTGCCTCAGTGGCACAGTTCTCAAACCATTTAAACAATAAAAGTAGGATTTGAGGATGCACTATGCATCCTCCTCGATGAGCCACATATCCACATTCCCGGCTATGACAAGCCTATGAAATACCAGGTCCCCTATACGTCTCCCCAACTATTGCTCTGTGCTTTTCTTGCATAGAACATCATCGGGTTTGCTTACTAACAATCCCATTGCATGAATACGAAGAGAAAAAAATCAAAGTAACAGTATATAGTACCTTACCAGACATTAAAATATACCAAGCAACGCAGATGCATAGTTAATTCTTAAAATGGAATATTTTGGTTCTATGCATTTCAGATTGGTTGAGATATGTAGTTTAGGGTAATAGGCAGACTAAATTATTTGTGGTAGAATTTGAGTTCCTTTCTTGGTCTGTTGCTCAAGGTTGAAGATAACTAAGTTGTTTATGTATATTCATATTGAAAGCATGAGGCCATGCTATCCTAGGCTGAAGCCTAAAACTAATCAATGCCATAAAAATTAATTTAGTTTTATTTCAGCTTAAATTGATTGCAGAGTACAAATGTATTGGAAATGAAGGCTATAAGTTACACTAGAGTTTTCTTTTAACCTAAATGCAGAGTTGCATTGAATTCTATAATTCTTGGTGAAGAGCTTGCACAGATAAACTTAACCATATTGTTAGTTAACACCATAGTCTTTATAGGTCGGCTATTTTCACTTCCTTAGATGATTAATAGATCGTGTACACATACATCAATGAAAATCAAACCGATCTGTTTGGAGACCATATACATTGGGTATTAGAACTATGAGTTCACTTGACATCTTTTTGTAGAAATCTGATTTTTATTTACCAGATCTGACTCGAGCCTGTGCATCAACTTTATTTATTTATTATAAAGGCGTCCAATTTATTTGCAAATCATATTTGTCGTGTGCCTCTTTTCCCTCTTATTGATCAATTCATTCTTAACCAATGACCGAACTGAATTTTCGGGTCATCGAACTACTTGGTTATATGTGTAATTTGTTCTTCTGCAATCAATTTTATATTTTATAGGGAAGATGCTAACGAAAGCTACTTACTGATGTAAAAAAATTCTTCAAATCCAGGTTGCATTTTTATATTACATGTTGAGATTCATTCTTCTTCAGAAATCAATTCAGAATTTTCATATGCTTCCCTGATGTTTTAGGTCAGTGTTAGTCGGTTCTTCATGTGCTAGCTGGGCCAAGAGTTGGCTCAAAGTATGTGGCACCAAGGTGCCGAAGCTAACCCAGGGCTATATTTCTAAATAGTGTACGGACTAGGGACAGATATGCAAGCCTGACGAAGACGCTTTGTCACAGAGGTGCCCCTCAGCTTGCAAGACAACTGGCCAAGGATCTGCATAATGGGTGACACTTTCATTCGTGGCTTCAACCCTTTCCTTTTTTCTCTCGGTACGAGGCAGAGCAGCGGTGTGAGGCGGAATGGTCGCAGATGCGGCCATCGATGCGTCGACCCCATGCAAATCCACCTCGGTGGCTATAGTTCTCTAAACCATTTCAACACAAAAAGTAGGATTCGAGGATGCACTATGCATCCTCCTCGATGAGCCACAGATCCACATTACCCCGGCTATGACAAGCCTATGAATACCATGTCCCCTCCATGTCTCCCCAACTATTGCTCTTTGCTTTTCTCGCATGCAACATCATCGGGTTTGCTTACTATTGACAAGCCCATTGCATGAATACGAAGAGAAAACGAATCAAAATAACAGTCTACAATACCTTACCAGACATTAAAATATACCTAGCACCGTAGATGCATAGTTAATTCTTAAAATGGAATCTTTTGGTTCTATGCATTCCAGATTGGTTGAGATATGTAGTTTAGGGTAATAGGCGGACTAAATTATTTGAGGCATAATTTGAGTTCCTTTCTTGGTCTATTGGTCTAGGTTGAAGATAAGTAAGTTGTTTATGTATATTCATATTGAAAACATGGGGCCATGCTATCCTAGGCTGAAGCCTAAAACTAATCAATGCCATACAATTTAATTTAGTTTTATTTCAGCTTAAATTGATTGCAGAGTACAAATGTATTGGAAATGAAGGCTATAAGTTATACTGTAGTTTTCTTCTAACCTAAATGTAGAGTTGTATTGAATTCTATAATTCGTGGTGAAGAGCTTGCACAGATAAACTTAACCACATTGTTAGTTAACACAATACATCAATGGGTATTTATACGTCTGCTATTTAGTCTTTATATGTCTGCTATTGGAAATGAAGGCTATAAGTTAGTTAACACAATACATTGTTAGTTAACACAATAAACTTAACCTAATTTAGTCTTTATATGTCTGCTATTTTCACTTCCTTAGATTGATTAATAGATCATGTACACATACATCAATGAAAATCAATAGATCTGTTTGGAGACTGTGTACATTGGGTATTAGAACTTATGAGTTCACGTGACATTCTTTTTGTAGAATCTGATTTTTATTTACCAGATCTGACTCGAGTGTGTACATCAAATTTATTTATTTCTTATAAAGGTGTCCAATTTATTTACAAATCAATTTTGTAGTGTGCCTCTTTTTCCCTCTTATTGATCAAATCGTTCTTAACCAATGACCAAACTGAATTATCGGGTCACCGAACTACTTGGTTATGTGTGTAATTTGTTCTTTCTACAAATCAATTTATATTTTATAGAGAACATGCTAATGAAGCTATTCTTACTGATGTAAAAAAATCTTCAGTCTAGGTGCATTTTTATATTACATGTTTGAGATTCATTCTTCTTCAGAAAAACTATTCAGAATTTCATATCCTCAAGAAAGGTGAACTCCATTACCGAAACTGAGAATGAAGAATTGATCGCAAAGGTGAATGAGCCACTAGGTATAGTCAAAGGTAAAGAAATTCCTATTAATGCCATCACCAATGCTAATATTAAAGATGTATACTTCATTGCTCATAATCCACATACGCCTGCTTGGAAGATTCAAAATTATGGCTCTAACTTCAAAAGAATTTTTCTAACCCTGCAGGCAATCCAAATCCAAATAATACAAATAACAATGGAGTTAGTGCTAGCAATCTCTCTGCATTAGAAAGCTCATTAAAATCTTTTATGAATTATAAAAATGAGCAAAATAAAATGCTAATGAAAATCACTGAAAATCATGATACTCTTATTGCTAAATTATCTTAACAAGCTATGAGTATGAGGAGTGATATGCAGGATCTCCAAGAGAGAACCAAGACTCTGGAGGCATAGTTAGGAAAAATAGCTTAGAGTCGAACTATCATATTGGCAGGATTTGCAGGAAAGCCCTAGCCTAACCCAGTAGAAGAACTCAAGATGATGAGAGTCGATGATCAAGACCACAAAGAACTTGACTACCGCAATGCTCCTACACCAGACTACACCGTGGAGGACCTTGTCAAGATCATCACTCTCATGAATCCCACCATTGAGGGAGGTAGTGAAGCCGTGTACCAACAATTTATTAATCAAGTTGCTATAAAGGTATGTGAGCTAGAAGATGAGTATAAAATCTATCTGAGAAACTCCCTGCTAAGCAAGAAAATATATTTCAGCCAACCATTAGAATTAATATAGGAGTTAATTAAATTGTTGCACTATGTGATCTAGGTGCTAGTGCTTCTACTATTCCAAAAAGCTTATTTGATAGGCTAAATTTTGGTTCATTTAAGCTAACTGAACTCAAACTGCACTTAGCGGATTCAACTTACAAGCAAGCTGTAGGCATCAAAGAAAATATTGTTGTAAATGTTAAAGGATTACCAACTCTTATTAATCTAATTGTAGTTGATATGCCTGAAGATGCCAATGTGCCTATCATTCTAGGTAAGCCATTTTTAAGAATTATAAAGGCTTTAATTAACCCTCATGAAGGGAACGTGAGGATTGATCTTCCCTTGCGAGAACCTTTTGTTGTTCAATTCCCATGGAAAAGAAGACAAGGAAGAGCGATGATGGAATCCTCACCTTGAAGGCCAACTACTTTGGAGTGGGAACTCCACTCAAAAATCCCAAATGAGCAAGAATGATGGTCAAGCTAAATGACCAAAACTAGAAGCGCTTCATGGGAGGCAACACATGTAAATAAATTTTAGTAAGTTTTACTTTATGGTTATTTGTTCCATTTTAGTTTAATCTTAGTTAAAGTAAAAAGTGTTCAAATGATCCATAAAAGAATGTTTAAAATTTTGCCAAATCATTGGTCTCAATATCGTTGCTCTGTTTTATTATTACTAGTCGCCAACCCGTGCAGTCGCACTGCACGGGCTAGTTTTGATTTTCTTTGTTTGTATTTCACCTATGTGCTAATAATAGCAGGGTTCATAATCAGATCACATAAAAAAGGAAATAGATTTATTATGATCATGAATAAGGAAACTATATCAATGAAGTGGTAAACCATGTATATACTTTCATGTAAGAATGTATCAAAATTATTTTCCGTGTCATCTGTTTCAGTCATGGCTAAAGGCATAATAATATATTTTTCAGGAATAATTAGGAGATTTGCACAAATTTACAACAGATAACTAATGCTAACTAATGCTAAAACCGAACTACTTGCTTAACTCATCGGAAAAAGAAAATTGGCAGCAGCAATTAATGCACATGCAAGGTTCTTCGTTGATTCTATTAGCATTATCATCCGATCGAAATATGGATCACCATATATGATGCATTCGGAAGACGCAGAGACACACAAGTTACCAAATATTTATCTGCCTCAAAAGTTGCGGTATAACAATGTAGCAGTACATATTGCATCATTTCAGTCTCTCTTGAAAGCATAGTAACTGCAAACCCTATTGGTAGTAGCTACTCCCTCCGTCCCGGTGTATTAGTCTCACATCGCTGTGCATCGCGACCAAGGCAGGCGTAGATTGGGCGAAAACGATCGCTCCATGTCTAACCTTTCCTCCAATCAGCAGAGCGTATCTCTTAAATATTAATTAATCTGATTAATTGGGGCATGCGAACCAATCGTAGGAAGCCCACAGCAACAAGCCCACCCGCGATTAGTTTGCATGCAAAGAAATCTGTGACCCAATCTCTGGCGAGAATGGCGGCCATGCATTGGTGAATCCATTAGCCCCACGCTGGATCAGTTTCCCACTGCATGCAGTCAAACCGTTTCACAGAGAGAGAATTAAGGAGAGCGATCGGTAGAGAGTAATAGTAGGGAGTATTAAGTGCAAACCGGGCCTTAGAGTGGAGAGTATTTTGGGACAAATAGATTTTGATAGTGGGACTAATACACCGGGACGGAGGGAGTATTCAGGTTAACTATGTTCTATTAAACTTATTAAATTCACATGATACTGTCCTGAAACCTCCAAATCATATGAACTATCTGTTCATTCCCAGTGACAACGCTAAATGAAGTATTGTAAAATACAAATACAGTTAACAACTAACACCATGCAGTCATGTACGTTTTTATGCTTCAAAATCTCTAGTGTTGACTTGTGCGATTGCAAGATTCTGAAGGCTGCAACATTTATCAAGTAATAATAAAATAGTTACTATTTAATACAGATTTGTCCAATTGTTAACAAAAAGTACCTGAAGAACACTGCTAACCCCTTCGTTGAGTAGTATGGTGTCAAGGACAATAATTTTTTCAGTGCTGAGGTTAAAAGCACGTGACATAGACACACCAATAAATTGAATATATCACATGATAATGCCCCCCTCCTGCAATTTCCATGAGCATAATAAATTCAGAATTTTAAGCTAACCCCTTTCGTTGAGTAGTATGGTGTCAAGGATAATAATTTCTTTAGTGCTGAGGTTAAAAGCACGTGACATAGCCACACCAATAAATTGAATATATCACATGATAATGCCTTCCTCATGCAATTTCCATGCGCATAATAAATTCATAATTTTAAAGTAGAGGAGGGGAATAAAACAAATCAAGGTCACCACTTGCTTCTCTACCCAAGACGCTTTATGTCAATTGTTATACAACAATGTGATAGGATGTATCTAAAAAAGCATTGTCTGAAAAATTGATGGGAAGATTAATCTCAAACTTTGGCGAACCGCTTCAAACATCGAGAGACTCCTTCATGAAGAATTTCTTCACAACATAAGCATAAATTATAGAACACCCGGGGGAATTGTTATGTTTAAATTAAATCCCCTTTTCAGTGACCAAAAGAGTAAAATGTGAAATTTCGATTTGGGTTAGTGTCAACTGAAGTAGAATCAGAGAACGCAAAAGCAATGATACGATTTTTTTATGCGTGTTAACCACCAAAGAGAAAGATGAATCAAATTGAGTTTAGGAGAAAAGAAAGTACCATACCTCAAGTAGTACCTATACGTATTCCTTCCTTGCACTACAGGAATTTCACAATACGCCGAAGGCCAACAGCCCTCGGCATAGGCAAAATTGTCGTCGGCGTAGTCTACGCCGAGGGCTGCGTAGATGCCCCTCGGCGGAGCTCTATTTGGCCGTCGGCGTAGCTTCTGCCCTCGGCGTAGGCTATGCCGAGGGCAAAGCCGTCGGCGTAGCCCCGTCGGCATAGCCTATTTATATTATTTTTTAAAGTTTAAAAAAATTGATTTTTTTTAATTTTTTTTCTAAATTGTTTGTCTCACTAATCTCTCAATTGGAATATTTTTAACACTAATTACACTTAATCTTTGGTCAAATTTAAGTCTTGGTCAAACTTCCCGGTCGGTCACCCATCCTCACACTACTCCACCTCCAGCACGCTTAACTTCTCTGTTCCATCCGGATGAGTGTCCACGAAGCAAATTATACCTTGTTGATAATACTACCATATCAATCCTATTAACCCTTATACCACTATGTCACACGTCATTGGTTTTAAGTTTCCAAACTATATATTAAGTAAACAACAATAAATAAGTAATAAATATATTGAATTTCAAACTATATAATAAGTAAATAACAATGAATAATTAATAATTATATTGAATAATTTATAACTTTAAATCTGTAAATCGGAATTCAACAAATTATATGTCTAAATCGATAAGAAAAATGAGAGGAATCCAAATATGACATCCATATGTAATGTTTTTATGTTTTATTTAATTTTTAATTTCTGATACTCATTTTGAATTTAATGTATCATCAGTGATATCTCGAACTAATGAGATTTACATCGAAAAAATCATAAAAAATTAAAAAAATCAAAAAAAGGAAAACCTTCACACCTAGTCTTCTTATGTCAAATACTAATGAGTCCACATGATAAACAATTTTTTCATAGTTTTCTTATGTCATACTCCTGCTTTACCCCGTTAACCCTCACTTTACCCCGTTGATAAACGGTGGGCATGAACCTTCTTAGCTAGGGGTCGAATTTCGCAAAACTCTTTGTGTATCTCTAATATAATAACATGTTGTGTATCTAAAAGTGATTTTTTCAAAAAATCATGAGGAAGCCATGATGGAGCTGTAGTTCAAATTTACCCCTCTTCCTACTGAATTGGGAAGAGTTTGTCTTTTTTATGAAAGGTTAATGCAAAGCTTCACACACACAAATAATTGGTGATATATACATAAAATATGTCCTAATATTGTTTAAAATTTTGGTGGTCTAGTTTTGTAATGTATTTTTAGTACTTTCTTCACAAAAAAACCCAATTTTGACACTTAGAAAATGAAAATTGATTTTTTTATGCATAGAAAATGAAAACTCCCAATATGAACTTTGTTTCCCATCCCAATATGAACATATGTGCATAATATGGGGTCATTTAAACAAACTATTCTATGATTCAGGTCATGACCTAGCTCATCTGGCTTGAAAGCCATGAAATTTCGTACATGATAGGTCATTTCTGAGAAGGGGTTTCTACAATATTTGCAATAGTCCAAGTTTATTATTTTTCCTCACAACTAGGTAACATAAAATGACACAATACGAAGGCTTTACATTTTTTTGAATTTTTTTGAACTTCTTATGCTCGATTCAAAATGCGGTCAAAACGGCGGGCATGAACCTTCTTAGCTAGGGGTTTAATTTTGCAGAACTATTTATGGATCTATGATAAAACATCTACTTGTGAACCTAAAAATGATTTTTTGAAAAAAACATGGGCAAACTATGATACAATTGTAGTTCAAATTTACCCCGCTTCCTGCTAAATCGGCAAGAGTTTGTCTTTTTTGTGAAAGGTTAATGCAAAGCTTCATACACACAAAAAATTGGTAATATATACACAAATGTTTCCTACTATTGTTGAAAATTAGTTTGGTATAATTTTGTAATGTATTTTCAGTACTTCCTTCACAAAAAAACCCAATTTTGACACTTAGAAAATGAAAATTGATTTTTTTATGCATAGAAAATGAAAACTCCCAATATGAACTTTGTTTCCCATCCCAATATGCACACATGTGCACAATATGGGGTCATTTGAACAAACTATTCTATGGTTCAGGTCATGACCTAGCTCATCTGGCTTGAAAGCCATGAAACTTCGTACATGATAGGTCATTTCTGAGAAGGGGTTTCTACAATATTTGCAATAGTCCAAGTTTATTATTTTTTCTCACAACTAGGTAACATAAAATGACACAATACGAAGGCTTTACATTTTTTTGAATTTTTTTGAACTTCTTATGCTCGATTCAAAATACGGTCGAAACGGCGGGCATGAACCTTCTTAGCTAGGGGTTGAATTTTACAGAATTATTTATGGATCTCTGATAAAACTTCTACTTATGAACATGAAAATGATTTTTTAGAAAAATTATGGGCAAACTATGATGCGGCTCTAGTTCAAATTTTCTCGACTTCCAACTGAATCAAAACCCTAAATCCCTAAACTGAAAATCATAAATAATTAAATTAATTAGTTCTAAATTTTTGAAGGTTTAGATGAATAGATCTTATTTTTCTGCAAATTTTGATATATTATTTGTATTTTTTTGAATTAGAATGATTTAGTTATGATTTTTCTAAGATTAATGTGGTAAAATGGAAAATAGCTATGCCGAGGGCATTGCCGTCGGCGTATAAAAGGCCGTCGGCGTAGCTATCTTACGCCGAGGGCAACGATACGCCGAGGGGCTCCTTCGCGGGCTATCCCGGAGGCCTTCTACGCCGACGGCAACGACATTTGGCCGTCGGCGTAGCGCCCAGCCGTCGGCTTCTTCCTCCATTCCCGTAGTGTTGCACTGATTTGAGTTATTTGTTTTCTATTCACGCCTTGGATCCAAGGAATTATGCAGAATAGTTCAGGCACATGTTTCTCCGGGCATCACGCGAGTGCATTGTGCAGAATAACTTTGCCAAACTCGTGTTGCACTGCGGCAGCGCTTGTTGCCCACAGCAGCTGTCGACCTTCCATGCTAGTGCACGGCATGTCATCTTCGCCCGTTGGTGCCCAGTTCATTTGTTACTTCAAGCCGCCCCTCACAGTCATAGGTTTCTCTATCTCTCGAGTATAAATCGTCAGGTCAAACGTTGTGGCCCGAAGCAATGCGTTCACGTATGAACAAATCTGCAAGTTTCCATCTGCTTCCCAGTATATCGTCTTCTCCGGATGAAATCATTAAAGCAGTAAGCCGATTTATTTAACAGGAAAGTGTAGAGAGTGTTGCCTACCTGAGATAATGTAACAACTCAGAAAATTGTAATCCACATCCTATAGATTAAAGTGCCAAATTTTGGACCAAGATAAAACTTTTTATCTATTATTGCATGTATGCATGTATTTTCCATTATATGACTTCTATGATTTCATGTGTGTGGTTATTTGTTGTGCAATGGTTAGTTAGTTATAACTTAACCAACAAAGACATTAGAGAAGGATTATACAAGCCAAAGAAACCAGAAATAAAAATTATAAAGAAAAAGAGAAGAATAAGATGATCTAGAAAATATTATTGACTACCCTACTTTGAGCCTTTAGAATAAGAAATCTGTAACTCAACTCAGTGTTTGGCCAGTTAGTTGAGCTTAACCAAGTCACATACTAACTCAACCAAGAAGTTGCTACCCAAAATTCAAATCAGAACTGGACTCAAACATCAGCCAAACTTTGAATCTGAAACAGTGACAATACCCAAATTTTGAAATAAGATTTCTGCAAAACTTAACATTTCTTTGTAACAAAAATATCTCTGGAAACCTTATCTAATATGTTGATCACCCAAAGTGAAAAATTTCAAAAACACGAATTTGAATCTCTTGCGGGCATTTCGTCGAGCACCTGGCAGACGAAAATCAGGAAGAATCATGATCACTGTGAGGATCACTGTCGCCGTCCGTCCCAAGCCTGTAGCCAGGCTCCTGGACACCTCCGCGGTCGACCCCAGCTCCCTCTGCCCCGACCCAAGCCGTGCGACATGGGAGGAAATGGAGGACACCGCCCGGACCCCCTCCCTTCTCCTTCTTCCTCTCTGCAAGCTCCCGACCACCGTGCCCTCGCCAGCACCGACCCACAGCACTCCGCGGCCGAGACAGCCACCCTCCAGCACGCAAGCAAGGCCGTCGAGGCCGGTGTCGCCCGTGCACGTCGCCAGCATGCCCTGCGCCGGCCACCCACTGGGCACCCCTGTCCCCGCCGCTCCGGCCTATAAAAGCCCCCGCCAATCAAACGAACCAACTCGCCCCGCTCCCAGCTACCTCCCAGACACCCTCCCCTCTCCCCGCTCGCTCTCGTTCGACGTCGCCAACCCCGCTGGCGAGGTACTGGACGCGGAGGGCGCCGCCGCGTTCGACTTCCGTTTAGCAAGCCGCCGCCGGGAAGTGGTGGAGGAGACTCGCCGGAGTCTTTTCCGCTCGTCGCCGTCAAGTTCTGCTTCCCCTACGCTCACCGCCGTCGCCGTCGTCTTCTTCGCTGCACGCAGGTGAGCTCCGCCCCTCGCCGTCGAGCACGACGCAGATGCGCCGTTGAATTAGAATCCAACGGCGGCATACCGCTTCGGGTCACTTAAGTGACCTGACGGGTGGGACCCGCATGTCAGTTCGTTTTAAAAACTTCTCCCGCCCGGAGCGAATCGTTTTCTGGGCCGGCCCGTTCGGGTTCTGTAGAGAATCGGCCCGTTCGTTTCAAAATTGGTCCGTTTCGTTTTTATTTAATTCCCGCCTGTTTTGAATTAATTTGAATATGATTCAGATATGATTTTCCAACTTTATTTCCAAGAGATTTACAAATCCATTTCTAGCAAATGAATATGCGTTGGAAAGCTTAGGAATTGCTCTACACTGTAGAACTGGTTAGAATTCAAATTGAGTTAGGGATTTAAATAAATAAGAATAATGTGACCATAGCTTTATTAATCATAGAACATTTCTAGAAAATTGTTAAAGCCACCTAAAATTATGAAATTTGGTTTGTGAACTCACTAATCAACTCCCCTACTGTTTAGTCCACCTTAATCAACTCAAACCTTGTTAGTGATACCAATTTGGCCCTAATCCAATCCTAGTTGGTCACATAAAATGATAGATTTCTATTGCACACCTAGAATTAATCTTTGCCCTCAATACCAATTCACTTAATTAAACCCTCCTCACTTGAACTAGTCCAATTACCCTAAGTTAAATACCAATGCTTGGAAAGTAAACCACCTATGGTTTTTGGTAGGAAATTTAACTTGCACACTCAATGCAAACTTGGAAGAAAACTTGCAAACCAATTCAAACAAAATCCAACATGAACTTTATTGTTTGAAAACAAGTTTGTGTGTTTGAAGTGATGTTAGTATTGTGTGGTGATTGTGGGTATTGTGTTTATTCGTTATTAGACGCTAGTGTTGCTGAGGAGGATATTGAAGGGGAATTTTATCAAGAAGAAGAAGAATACCCCGGACACTTTGCCAACCAAGGCAAGCCATCTTTTGAATCATACTCCACATACCTAGCTTTACTGTTGCATTCTACTTGTTTTAAGTAAATTGCATGATTGAATTGCTAGAGTAGAATGATAGAAGTGTAGTGATATCTTGCTTAGCAAGAGCATCAAGCTGAGTTTATCCAACTATAGCTTAGTGGTATCATCACTCAATATAGTTGCTTAGTCGCTAATAAAATTGAGGCCATCTCTAAGTGGAACCCCATTTGAACTTGGTGACTTGAACTTGAAAACTTGAAATGAAGATTCTCCTACATGATGGTCTTATGAAGGAAAATAATATTGACTAAGAACTATGGAATGTATTTGCTAAATGATAATAAGTGATGTACTATGTGAGCCAACCATTACCGTACGACCACATTACCCCTAAATGGGAAGGGGCTTAATCCGTAGTTTGTTTATTCTAGTATGGGAGGCCTTGTATCATCCTTTATAGAAGTGCACCGTGCGCGGGCACTTTCGAACCGAGTGGAAATTTCCATTCATGCAGCACTCTGCAGCGGGCAAAACTATGAGTGCCAAAATGGACTCTTAGGGAAGGATCCTATACTAGAGTAGACAAGTGAAAGAGTTTGTTTGATTATCTGAACCTCGCATACTTTGTGTATGACGATCCGTGGATTTCTCCCGGCAGATGTATCGAATCTTGTGGGTAAAGTGTACCCCTCTGCAGAGGTTTCAAACTATTCGAATAGCCGCGTCCTCGGTTATGGACAGTTGGCAAACTGTACTTGACTTTTGTCAAGAATGATAATAACTTATGGTGACCTTGGTGAATGATATGACTTGACTTGACCTTGATATTGACACATTTGAAGTTCCTTTAGATTGAACTTAGAGAACTAAACCTCTTTTCTACCAATGAACATTCTTGGGAAATAAAACTAGCTTTTGCAACTAAACTTAGTGCTTAGTCCACCATATCAACCTTGCATATCTACTCCATCATTTCATTTATAAGATGGTTTGCGAGTGCATCCAATGTACTCACGGCTGTGTCCCTGGCTATCAACTTGGATAGACTATGGGGAAGAGTGTCCGGAGGAAGGGTATGAAGAAGAGTATCAGAACTAAGATCTTCTACTGAGTCGCCATTGCCTGTAGGGTGAAGGCATGGACCCGAAGACGTTATTTCTGCTGCTATATTGTGTTGTAATATGAACTTGGTCTCTATGACCATTGTATTCGAACCATCGTATTGTAATGTCTATGGAACTGGTTGCCAACTACGTTATGTGTATCACAACAATGATTCTGGGATTGTGGTGGAATGCATAACGGGCACTTCGAATTTGTGATAAATTCGGGGTTGTCAAAAGTTGGTATCAGAGCCTAGGCTGACCATAGGAGACCTTAGTTAGAATGGGCGTTAAATGAAACTTTTACAAAAGCAAAGATATAAGTAATGGTTTGAAATTGCTTAGTCTTTTCCTCTCTATTTACAAAGTTTTGTACATGCTTCAGTTTTTACCTACTTAAAATTTTGCACACTTGAGTTGATCACTAACTTAATTTAATCTAAAACTTTGTAGATGGCACCGGTATTCACTGAGCAGTACCAGTTGGGCCATGGTGGCAGCCTTTGTTTCGAGCGCGACCTCACCACCCTGACCTTGTTCCTGGATCGTCTGTATCCGGAGTTCAAGGGAGCCGTGCTCAATGAGCACCCGGATGGAGAGCTACGGTGGCTTGTCAGGGCCAGTTGCCGTGGCAAGAAGGGAGATTTGAGTTCCCCAAGGATCAAGTTTGAGCTTGTGGAGAACACTTGGGCCGATGGTTTGGTCCGAGGTATGCAGGAGATGCACGCCCGCTTGTGCGGACTGCATCTTGAGGAGGTCCAAGGGGAGCGCTTTAGGAACTTTGCTCGGCGTGATGCGGATGGGCGTCCTGCAAACATGCCAGGGCAAAATGAGCCGAGTACCTACATCGATCACATGGACTTCTGTGACGACCTCAAATTTGATACAAATTTGAAGTGCCCGTTATGTATTCCACCGCAATCCCAGAACCGTTGTTGCGATATACATAACGTAGTTGGTACTCAGTTCCATAGACATTACAATACGAAGGTTCAAATACACGGGTGCTGTCCCACCAAGCTCTCGCTGCTCCAGCAAGATTGTGGGTGGTGTATAAGACCTTCTCATTTTCACCAACTTCGGCGACTGCCAAGTTGTTCTCCATGGTACGAAGCCAGTCATCGGCATCTAAGGGCTCTTCAGACTTAGTGAATATAGGAGGGTTGGTGTTTTGGAAACTCCTTAACTTGGATCGGTGCTCTCCATTGCCATGGTTTTCTCCTTCACCATTGCCATTGCCATTGTTGTGGTTCATTGCCATCTGGGTTAGTTGCTGAAGAGTGGCCAAGTTGGCTTGGCGCTCAGCTCGGGCTGCTTCCCGGTCTTCCATGATCAACCTTAGCAATTCGGCCATTTCCGGGTTCGGGGGTGGGGGTGCTCGCGGCATCTGAAGATAAGGTTTGTAAGACAAGAGGGAAAAGCTAATTTGCTAAGATTTAAAGGTACATGGATGATGCAATTTTGTTTTACTAAGGCCTTAAAGGCCAAATTCAAATTTCATTCATCACTCATCAAACATATCATACACACGAGTTCACACATTACAAATGGTTTACATCAAACCATTGCGACTCGTCTACTAGAGAGGGGGGATACAACTCACACCTACACGAAGTGAAAGAATAAAGTGGAACTCATAGCTAGATAACACGTGGATCTCGAGTCTAAACAGCGGCTCCTCGGGGTCTTCCTCCTCGTCACTCACAATGAATCCATTGTGTCCACCATCCTCCGGATCATCAAGGTCCTCCATGAAGTCATCCTCATCACTAATGAGGGCATTATCCTCCTTGCGGAGATCAATGCCTTCCTCCTCACCAAGGTGATCCTCCAGACTCTCAATGTACTCAGTCAACTCCGCCACATTGGCCTTCAACTCCTCAAGGTCCTGTTCCTTCTCATCGCGCTGGCGATGAAGGCTCTTGCGCTCCTTCGCAAGAATCCTGATAGTGCTCCTCGCCTCCACCAGGGCGAAGTGCTCAAGGTTGGCCTTGGTACGTGCACGATCGGCCTCCTGCTGAGTGGAGTACAGCAAGAAGTCCATGTGATCGATGTAGGTACTCGGCTCATTCTGCCCGGGCATGTTTGCGGGACGCCCGTCCGCATCACGCCGAGCAAAGTCCCTGAAGCGTCCTCCCTGGACCTCCTCAACATGCAGTCTGCACAAGCGGGCGTGCATCTCCTGCATCGCTCGGACCAAACCATCGGCCCAAGTGTTCTCCACAAGCTCAAACTTGATCCTTGGAGAACCCAACATCCCCTTCTTGCCACGGCAACTGGCTCGGATGAGCCACCGCAGCTCTCCATCCGGGTGCTCATTGAGCACGGCTCCCTTGAACTCCGGGTACAAATGGTTCAGGAACAAGGTCAAGGTGGTGAGGTCGCGCTCGAAACAAAGGCTGCCACCATGGCCCAACTGGTACTGCTCAGTGAATACCGGGGCCATCTACAACATTTTAAATTTAGTTCAAGTTAGTGATCAACTCAAGTGTGCAAAATTTTAAGTAGGCAAAAACTGAAGTATGTATAAAACTTTGCAACTAGAGAGGAAAGACTAAGCAATTTTTGCAACCGTTCTTGTATCTTTGCTTTTATCAAAGTTTTGTTTAACGCCCATTCTAACTAAGGTCTCCTATGGTCAGCCTAGGCTCTGATACCAACTTGTGAGGACCTCAAATTTGATACAAATTTGAAGTGCCCGTTATGTATTCCACCGCAATCCCAGAACCGTTGTTGCAATATACATAACGTAGTTGGTACTCAGTTCCATAGACATTACAATATGAAGGTTCAAATACAATGGTCATATAGACCAAGTCATATTACAACACAATATAGCAGCGGAAATAACGTCTTCGGCCCATGCCTTCTCCCTACAGGCAAATGGCGACTCACGGAGACGAGCTTAGTTCTGGTACTCTTCTTCATACCCTTCCTCCTGGTATTCCTCCCCATAGTCTGGCCAAGTTGATAGCCAGGGACACAGCCGTGAGTACATTGGATGCACTCGCAAACCATCTTATAATTGAAAGGATGAAGTAGATATGCAAGGTTTGGTATAGTGGACTAAGCACTAAGTTGGTTGGCAAAAGCTAGTTTTATTTCCCAAGAATGCTCATTGGTAGAAAAGAGGTTTAGTTCTCTAAGTTCATTCTAAGGAACTTCAAGTGTGTCAACATCATGTTCAAGCCAAGTCAATTCAAATTCATGTCATTCCCCAAGTTCACCCTTGTTATTTTTATTCTTGACAAAAGCCAGGTAGAGTTTGCCAACCGTCCATGACCGAGGACTCGGCTATTCGAATAGTTTGAAAACCTCTGCAGAGGGGTACACTTTACCCACAAGATTCGATACATCTGCCGGGAGAAATCCACGGTTCGCCATACACAAAGGTATGCGGGGTTCAGATAATCAAACAAAACCTTTCACTTGCTCATCCTAGTATAGGATCCTTCCCTAGAGCCCGGGATACGGAACCCCGCTCCGGCGCCTCTAGTTCTGCCCATCCCGGGTACCGGGTTAGTGGAATCCACCTGGTCAAGAAGTATCCGCCCGTGGAGTCCTTCCATGAAGATTTGATGCAAGACCTCCCATACTAAGATAAACAAGCTACGGATTAAGCCCCTTCCCATATAGGGGTAAAGTGGTTGTACGGTATAATTGGCACCCATGTACATCACTCGTTGTCAATTGAGAAATACATTTCATAGTTCTTAGTCAAGATTATTTTCTTTCATAAAGCCATCATATAGGAGCAATCTCCCATTTCAAGTTTCCAGTTCAAGTCACCCTTTTCAAATGGGGTTCCTCCAGAGATAGCATCAACTTTTATTAGCGACTAAGCAACTACATGGAGTGATAGTACTACTAACTAGGGTTGGATAAACTCAGCTTGATGCTCTTGATAATCAAGACATCCATATACGTCTATCATTCTACTCTAGCAATTCAATCATGCAATTTACTTAAACCAAGTAGAATGCAATATTAAAACTAGGCATGGGGAGTATGAATCAAAAGATGGCTTGCCTTGGTTGGCAAAGTGTCCGGGGTTTTCTTCTTCTTCTTGATAATAATAATCCCCTCCAATATCCTCCTCGGCAACACTAGTGTCTAATCACGAATAAACACATAGCACACCATCACTTCACCAAGCTAACAACACACCAAGCACACATCTTTGTTTGCTAACCAAAGCATTCATGGTGCATTTTATGAGGTTGGATTGTAAGTCTTTCTTCTAAGTTTTCTTCAAGTGTGCAAGCTAGATTCTTTACTAAGTAGCATAAGTGGTTCACTTGTGCAGAATTGGTGTTGATTTAGGGTTACTAAGACAAGTTTAAGTGGGATGGATCCACTAAGTGAATTGGTAATGAGGGCAATTAATTCTAAGTGTGCACTAGTGATCTATCATTTTATGCTAATCAAATAGGTTTGGGTTAGGGTCTAAATGATCACACTAATATGGTTTGGGGTAGATTAGTGTTGACTAACAGTAAGAGGGGTCATTAGTAAGTTCACATTTTAATTTTCATGATTTTTGATGGCTTAAATAATTTTCTAGAAATCTTTCATTATTAAACAAGCTATGGTCACACTATTCATAACCATTTTAATTCCTAACTTATTTTGAATTCTAACCAGTACTATTGGATAGAGTATTTTATAAGCTTTCCAAAGAATATTTATTTGCTAGATTTGGATTTGTAAAACTCTAGGAATTAAGGTTTGAAAATAGCATCTGAAACAGATTTGAAATAAATAATAAGGCGGGAGAATTATTTAGAAAATGAAACGGACCGAATCTGAAACGAGCCGGGCCCTATTCAGATCAAACCCGAACGGGCCGGCCCATAAAACGATTCGCTCGGCTGGGAAAAAATATCAAACGGGCCTGACAGGTGGGACCTACTGGTCAGACCTAATTACAAACCCGAATCGGTATGCTAGCGTCGGATCGAGATCTAACGGCGCAGGTTCATCGTCTTCCTCAGCACGGCGGGGGCTCACCTGCAAGCAGTGACGAGCGTTCGACGGCGATGGCGAGGTGTAGAGGAAGCAGAACTCGTCGGCGACGTGCGGGATCGGCGGCGGTGCTCCTCCTCTTCCGATTCCCTGCAGTAGCTGGCCTCCAGGTGGTCGGACGCGGCGGCGCTCCGCTCGTCCAGTGCTGCTCCGGCGAGGCTGGCGACGGCGAACTAGGGCAAGCGAGGCTAAGCGACGATGTCTGGGAGGTAGAGGGGAGTGAGGTGAGTTGATTCGTTTGATCGGAGGGGCTTTATATAGGCCGGAGCGACGGGGACAAGCGCGGCCAGAAGCTCGTCTTCACGGGGGCCCTGGCGGCGTTTGCAGCGTTCTCCGGTCACGGCGGCCATGCTCGCGTGCTAGGGGGTTGCTGGGTCGGCCGCGGGGTGCTGTGGGTCTCCTCTGGCGCCTCCAAGCTGTTCGGCATCGCGCGGGGCAGAAGGTTACTGGGAGGGGGCCCTGGGTGCAAACCTCGCCGTCCCTCCGCTTCTCCTGGCTTGGGTCGGGGTTGGGGGAGCTGGAATCGATCGAGGGGAGACCAAAGAGCATGGCTACAGCACTTGGTCGAGCTAGAACAGTGCTGCACCAGTGAAGTTGATCTCACTCGATTTGCTTCTGCCGGTGCTCGATGAAATGCCCGCAAGAACTCAAAATTTGATTTTTCAAATTTTTCCACTTTGGGTGCTCATCATATTGGATAAGATACCCAGGCATATTTTTGTTACAGTGAAAGGTTGAGTTTTGCAAAAATTTATATTTCAAATTTGACATGGTTTCTGTTTCAGGTTCAAACTTTGGCTCAAGTTTGGGTGGTGTTCTGGTTTGAAATTTGGGTAAATCTTTGTTGGTTGAGTTAGTCCATAACTTGGTTAAGCTCAACTTACTGGCCAAACATGAAGGTGAGGTGTAGATTGCTTAATCTAAGGGCTCAAAGTGGTGCAGTCATTAACAATTTCTAGATCATATTAACTTTATCTCTTTCTTACCTATTTTTATTTCTGGTTCTTTTGGTTCTTACAATCTTTCTCAATTGATTCTGTTGGTTCACTTAGGATTATCTAACCAATGCTCAAACAAAAATAACACACATAAAATCATAGAATACAAATAAAAGAAAATACATGTATGCATAAAATAATGAATAAAAAGTTTTATTTGGGTCCCAAAATTTGGCACTTTATTTAATAAGAGTTGGATTACAATTTCTGAGTTGTTACAGGGCGCCTCGTCCAAGCTTTGCTTTGCGAGCGGCAACGTGGAACCTGCACACAACACAACCAAATACTTTGTTCCCAACTTACGATGAGGTTTTCAATCTCACCGGTTTGCTTGAAACAACGGGTATGAGCGTATCGAGTGGAAAGTAATAGTAGTATGCAAGTAAAGTAAACAGTGCGAGTAAAGTAAATAGGTGATAGCAATATAATGGAAATAGGACCGGGGTCCACTGTTCACTAGTGGTGTCTCTCCATAAGATAAAATAACACATGCTGGATAAACAAATTACAGTTGGGCAATTGATAGAATAAAGACAACGTGATATGTCGAGAGGATCACTATGAGATTTACTCTGGGCATTACAACAAGATACATAGACTGCCATCCAACTGCATCAATGACTAATAATCCACTTGCGGGGAATCAATATGAGAACTCCACAAGTATTAAGTTGCGAACAACAGATAACTGCATTAAGCAAAGTGTGTAATGTAAACAAAGCATATGCCCTTGGGCATAAGAATGTTGCTTTCTCCCTAGTGGCAACAGCACATCTACAACCTTAGAGATTTCTGTCACTCCCCCAGATTAAATAGAGGCATGAACCCAACTATCGAGCATAAATACCCCCTCTTGGAGTCACTAGTATCTACTCGGCCAAGATAGCTACTAACAACGGAGAGCATGCAAGATCATAAACAACATAGAGATAACATAAGATAATATTCAGCACATCAACTCAATCATAACACCAATATTCATCGGATCCCAACAAACACAACATGTAGAATTACAAAACGGTGATCTCGATCATGTAAGGCAGCTCACGAGATCTAAACATGAAGCACATGGTGGAGAAGACAACCAACTAGCTACTGCTATGGACCCATAGTCCAAGGTAGACTACTCACTCATCGCGCCGGAGGCAAGCATGGCGATGAAGAAGACCTCCGGTGGCGATTCCCCTCTCCGGCAGGGTGCCGGGAAGAGCTTCTGTACCCTTCCGATCTCGGGTCGACGACGGTGGCGGATCGTGATGTGTTTCTGGAAAAATGATTGGGTATTTAGGTTTTTCCTGTCGGGAGGTATTTATAGGCGAAGGGGCATCATCAGAAGTGGACCGAGGTGGCCACACACATAGGGGGCACGGCCTAGCCCTGGGCCGTGCCGCCCTGTTGTGTGGGCCCCTCGTGGCCCCACTCCGTCTCCTCTTCGGTTCTCTGGAAGCTTCGATGAATTTCTGGATGTTTGGCTTTTGTTTCGTCCAATTCCCAGAATATTTCCTGTGTAACTTTTCTGAAACACAAAAACAGCAGAAAATAAGGAACTGGCACTATGGCATCTCGTTAATAGGTTAGTCCCGGAAAATGCATAAAAATGCCACGAAGTGTAACGAAACACTAAGCAAATGGTATAAAAACAAGCATGGAGCATCAAAAATTATAGATATGTTAGAGACGTATCAGCATCCCCAAGCTGAACTCCTGCTCGTCCTCGAGTAGGTAAGTGATAACAAAAGAAATAATTTTTGAGGTGACATGCACCTACACAATCTTGAACATCTATGTAAGCGTTGTGCGCTGGGATCAAAAGAACTTAAAACATGGGCATGAAAGATATAATCTTGATAGAAGAAACTTAGCAACCATGTTATAACATGAAAAAGAACACAAATGAAAGATCATGAAAAATGAAACAATGAAAGTCAAACGTGTGTTCAAATCATATGGAAAAACATACAAATGGTTTTCAGCTTGTCCTTCATGAGAGAGCAAAACATAAATGCATAGGACACCTTCAAGTGTAAGCGGGCGACTAGATACAAGTAATTTAAGAACAAGTGAAACCAACATCATGAATCAATCAATGAAAACTTTGGGACAATGCACATTATACTCAGAATGACAACTA
This sequence comes from Dactylis glomerata, assembly GCA_007115705.1. NCBI lineage: Eukaryota > Viridiplantae > Streptophyta > Magnoliopsida > Poales > Poaceae > Dactylis > Dactylis glomerata. The sequence continues at coordinate 398,220 of QXEO01000770.1, read as the reverse complement.
TGCTCTCTTAGACGGTGCATAAAGATAGAAGATGGTGACTCAACATAAAAGTAAAAGAAAGGCCCTTCGCAGAGGGAAGCAGTGATTAAACATGTGCTAGAGCTTTTCATTTGTAAAACAGAGATAAAAATTGGGTTTTGAGAGGTGGTTGTTTCATGTCAACGACTGGCAATGGGGTCTTACTATCTTCCATAATAAACAAGTGAGAGCGGTTCCGAGTTCTTTGAAAATTTAGCACATTGGTGCTCTTTTATAAAGCTTTGGCACTCCTCCCCACCTTTTTTCCTTTCTCAAACCATGGCTAACCGATTCCATCGGGTGCCCACCAGCATTCACATAACATGGAGGAGTGCCCTTTTTTTAGAATTAGATTGCAATGGTCTGACCAGCTCTCTTGCAAAATTAATGACGAGCAGATGAAGCTGCCTAGTCGAGGGGTACTTAATTTAATATAGAAGATAGCAATTCCAACCACTACGTCCCCATGAGCTAAAAATAGTGGCACAAAATGAGAAGTATTTGAAAGTTTTGAAAGGTAGCACATGAAAATTTACTTGGAATGGCTTACAAATACCATGCATAGGAATTTATAGTGGACACAATGGAAAACTTGGTTTTTAGGAGTTGGATGCACGAGTAGAGCTCATACTCAGTACAAAATGAGGGCTAGCAAAAGACTGGGAGCGACCAACTAAGAGAGCAATAACAACCATAATCATGCATAGAGACAAAGCAACATTAAAAGAAGCATAAGATGGCATCAAAAGTCAAAAACTAAATGATCATAGAGGCTTATGGCGACTTTGTATGAGTCTAACATGTGTGAGCATGCGCCAAGTCAACCCAAATAAAGCATCAAAGGAGAAAACCAAAATAATGCTTCCAAATAATTAAAAACAACGCATGATTTTTTCAAAGGCTCATTAAGCAATCTCAGTCAATTGAGACAAGTCATGCTACAGCAAAACCACTAAGCATACTATCAAAACGACATCAAGCATGACATGCAAAAGCCTAGGCCGCAGTCTACACAAGCTCCTTCTTGTACCACTTTTTTGCATAAAGCTTTTTCTTTTTTCCAACACCATTCAAATTTTTTGAAACAACTCTTTTGATGAAAACCAACATGGACCAGAGGTCAAAATACTCCTTGATGAAAAGATATAACAAGATCTGAACACAAATCAAGGCGAAAAATGAATGCTAAATGTAGTTCTAGAAAAAGAGAACACTCGTTGAAACGATAAGAGTGAAAAACGGAGTGTTCTTGGCAAATGAAAAGCAAGGCAACTTCTCCAAAAGGAATTTGTTGGGGTCCAACCATTTATTGCAGCAAACAAAACTAAACAAAACTGAAAACTAAAAACAACTGACGCTCCAAGAAAAACGCATAATGCATGAAGCAATAAAAATATAGTGTGTTGAAAGGTGACCTAATTTTTGCCGATGAAGAAGGGGTGCCTCGGAGGCATCCCCAAGCTTTGAGGCTTGTACCTCTTGGATATTTCTTGGGGTGACATGGGCATCCCCAAGCTTGAGCTTTTGTCCATTCGACAACTCATCTCATCATTCTCCAATCCCTACACTTGAAAACTTCCTTCATACAAAACTAAACACAATTCTATTAGCAACATTAGTGTAAGCATAACAATGAATCAACCCTTTTTGCTTCAGGTTTCAACTCAAAACCACCACATATAAAGCATATACTACTGTAGCAACTTCCCCAAAAGTTCTGTGATCAAAAGAACTCAAAAAGAAAGCAATAAAGCGGCAAACACAAATAATGGCAGAAATCTGTCAAAACAGAACAACTGACAAAGGTCGAATTTTTCGAGGGTTTTCTGTTGCTCAAATCAAAAAGTGTATAACTAATGAAAGTTTGGATATAACCTGGGGCATATGCATAAGAAATTGCAGGTCCAAAATATATTCTGAGAATTTTCACGAATCTTTACGGTGCAGCACCGAAAACTGTTTCAGGACAGCAACATCCCCAAATCTTACCTCACTCAAATTAGAGGCTTCTCTTGGCATAAAAACAAAATAAAAAGGATAAGGAGCAGTTATTACAGTAGTAATAACTTCCAAGACACAAATAAAAGAAAAATAACTGAAAGTAAAAACATTGGGTTATCTCCCAAGAGTGCTTTTCTTTAACGCCTTTGAGCTAGGCGCAGAAAGTGCAAATCAAGTAATATCAAGTGATGCATTAAGATAAACTGCAGAAGTCTTTTCAATAAGGCATTGTATTTCATCCACATAAGTTTTTGAAGGCCCTTTGTGATCACGCTTTGGTTCACTCAAATCACTAAAAAGATTTTCAGGACAGATCCAATCAAAATTGTTTTCAAAAGCCTCATGCAATCCCAAGAGTTTGCTAGGTATTGGTATTTCGGTTCCTTCATTGTTTGTACTAACAACCTTTATATGTGAGCCAAGCTTGTTAAAACGCTTAAGAACTTTCCTAGCTTCAATGGCCACATCTCTAAATTCTATGCGCAAAGTTTCAAGGATAAAAGCTTTCTTTTCGGGGTCCTCAATATCATGAAGCTTAAGAAACATGTGTTGCATAAAAGGATTAAGTCTAGCAAACCTAGCTTCTAACATGTGAACTAAATAAGCGGAAGCAACTTCATAACTAGGTGCAAGCTCAGCCAAAGATTTTTCCTCAACTTCTTTATGCATACTAATATGATTAAAGAACTCCTTGATGTTACTTTTCCCAATAATAGAACCACTACCTACTGAGAGGTCCTCCAAAACATACTTAGGGAACAACATAATGAACTAAAAGTAAAGAAATAACAACTATAAAGGAAACTAATTTTTTTGTGCTTTTGATAAAATGATGCAAGTAAAAATAAAGTAAAAGCAAAACTTAAAACAAAGTAAAGGATGTGCGTGCGAAAATCCCCTTGCAGAAGTCTTCTTTTTCCCTGGCAACGGCGCCAGAAAACTTGTTGATGGCGCGGTGATGAATGGTGCCAGAGAACTTGTTGGCGTTTGATGGCGTGTAGTTGATAAAGTAAATGACCGGCCAGTTGGAAACCCCAAGAGAAGGTTTGATGAATATAGCAGCAAGTTTTCCCTCAGTTATGAAACCAAGGTAGTCAATCCAGTAGGAAAAAGCCAATACTCCAGAAGGTGATGCTTGCTAGCTTCGCGACAGCTGCGGATAATTTATAGGGCGCCTCGTCCAAGCTTTGCTTTGCGAGCAGCAACGTGGAACCTACACACAACACAACCAAATACTTTGTTCCCAACTTACGATGAGGTTGTCAATCTCACCGGTTTGCTTGAAACAAAGGGTATGAGCGTATCGAGTGGAAAGTAATAGTAGTATGCAAGTAAAGTAAACAATGCGATTAAAATAAATAGGTGATAGCAATATAATGGAAATAGGACCGGGGTCCATAGTTCACTAGTGGTGTGTCTCCATAAGATAAAATAACACATGCTGGGTAAACAAATTACAGTTGGGCAATTGATAGAATAAAGACAACGTGATATGTCGAGAGGATCACTATGAGATTTACTCTGGGCATTACAACAAGATACATAGACCGCCATCCAACTGCATCTATGACTAATAATCCACTTGCGGGGAATCAATCCGCGAACTCCACAAGTATTAAGTTGCGAACAATAGATAACTGCATTAAGCAAAGTGTGTAATGTAAACAAAGCATATGCCCTTGGGCATAAGAATGTTATTTTCTCCCTAGTGGCAATAGCACATCTACAACCTTAGAGGTTTCTATCACTCCCCCAGATTAAATAGAGGCATGAACCGAACTATTGAGCATAAATACCCCCTCTTGGAGTCACTAGTATCTACTCGGCCAAGATAGCTACTAACAACGGAGAGCATGCAAGATCATAAACAACATAGAGATAACATAAGATAATATTCAGCACATCAACTCAATCATAACACCAATATTCATCGGATCGCAACAAACACAACATGTAGAATTACATAATGGTGATCTCGATCATGTAAGGCAGCTCACGAGATCTAAACATGAAGCACATGGTGGAGAAGACAACCAACTAGCTACTGCTATGGACCCATAGTCCAAGGTAGACTACTCACTCATCGCGCCGGAGGCAAGCATGGCGATGAAGAAGACCTTCGGTGGCGATTCCCCTCTCCGGCAGGGTGTCGGGAAGAGCTTCTGGACCCTCCCGATCTCGGGTCGACGATGGCGGTGGAACGCGATGTGTTTCTGGAAAAAATGATCAGGTATTTAGGTTTTTCCCGTCTGGGGGTCTTTATAGGCGAAGGGGCATCGTCAGAAGTGGACCGAGGTGGCCACACACATAGGGGGCGCGGCCTAGCCCTGGGTTGCGCCGCCCTATTGTGTGGGCCCCTCGTGGCCCCACTCCGTCTCCTCTTCAGTTCTCTGGAAGCTTCGGTGAATTTTTGGATGTTTGGCTTTTGTTTCGTCCAATTCTGAGAATATTTCCTGTGTAACTTTTCTGAAACACAAAAACAGCAGAAAATAGGGAACTGGCACTGTGGCATCTCGTTAATAGGTTAGTCCTGGAAAATGCATAAAAATGCCACGAAGTGTAACGAAACACTAAGCAAATGGTGTAAAAACAAGCATGGAGCATCAAAAATTATAGATACGTTAGAGACGTATCATGACTTCAATCTTCCCCACGCTTGGGCAGTACTTTCTCCATCATGAGGCCAAAAATTATATATCTGATTACGATCTTTATGAATCTCACTTGGAGAATAGAATTTAGAATAAAAGAGAGGTACAATTTCCTCCCAGCCAATAGATGGACCATCCTTTAGCAACCTATACCACTCCACAGCTCTGCCCTTCAGTGAAAAAGAGAATAGCTTCCTCTTAACCTGGCTTGATGAAATACCTGCACACTTGAACAACTCGCATAATTCATGTATAAAGAGTAAATGATCACCGAGATGGATAGTTCCATCTCCTGAATAGCGTTATTTATAACGTGTTCAACAATTTTGGTATTTTAAAAGAACGAGGATCACAAACATCATTAGAAATATCACATATGGGAGATAAAATATCATCAGAGCAAACTTTCTCCACTAAAGCTAGGGAACTAAAAATATCATGCTTAGCAAAACCAGCTTCCCCAAGCTTAGACCTTTCTATAGCATTAGCAATAACGGTGTTCAAAGAATTCATACGAATAACATTGCTCTGTGAAATAAGCTCCAAAGGTTTTTCAAACACTTCAAATCTAAAATCAGGAAAGACACTATAAAACTCTTTATTTTCCATTAAGCCTAACTAGTGAAAATAAAAACAAGAAATAAAAAGATATAATTGCAGAATCCAAAGGAAATAACTTTGGGAACTCACCAGCAACTAAAAGACTTAGTAACCAAAGGATGTGAGTACCTTTTACCTTTCCTCCCCGGCAACGGCGCCAGAAAAGATCTTGATGTCTGCGCACGCGTCTGTTCTTGTAGACAGTGTTGGGCCTCCAAGTTCAGAGGTTTGTAGAACAGCAGTAAGTTTCCCTTAAGTGGATTACCCAAGGTTTATCGAACTCAGGGAGGAAGAGGTCAAAGCCATCCATCTCAAACAACCCTGTAATTACGATACAGAAAGTTTCGTGTATCCTCAACACACCCAATACACTTGTCAGATGTATAGGTGCACTAGTTCAGCGAAGAGATAGTGAAATACAAGTAATAGTGATGATTATAAGTAGTAAATGTAATATGAAAGAAATATCGCTGCGAGCAAACATGTAACAAAACTGAATGTAAACGGTGTTCAATGCTTGGAAACAAGGCCTATGGATCATACTTTCACTAGTGGACACTCTCAACAAAATAACATAATTGAACCAATAAATACTAACTTCAATATGCCACTCTAAACTATTCTCCAATGGAAAACGAACATTAATCATGCTTAGGGCTACGAATCACTCCTTAAAGTTTGTATTTCCCTAAACTACATTGTCCCACACTGTCACCATGAACGCACTAGATGGTTCCAACAAACACCAACAATTCATAGAGACATTAACCAAAAACATACACATAATGCGCACACTAGTCACCTTCACATTACGATACAAGGTGTCTCCGGAGTTTACAATAATAAAGCACGGGAGTAGCATAATATCTGAATACTAGCATCTACCAATTCAACTAGATACAAAGCTCACGATCACATAAAGATCACATCATGGGAGAGAGAGGTGAACCACATAGCTACCGGTAGAGCCCTCAGCCCCGGGGGAGAACTACTCCCTCCTTATCATAGGAGACATCAACGTTGGTGGAGATGGCGGTGAAGTCGATGGAGACGGCGGAGGAGGTGACGGCGTCGATGGAGATGGCTCCGGGGACACTTCTCCGTCCTGGCAAGGTACCGGAATAGAGACTTCTATCCCCCAAAATTCATCGGTGGCATCGGCAGAGCTGCAGAACTCTTTCTCGAAAATCACCGATCGATTTAGGGTTTTCCGTCCCGAGGCTTTTTATAGGCGAAAGGGCATCGTCAGAGGTGGGACCAGGCGGCCTCACCATAGGTGGGCGCGGCCAGGGGCTGGGCCGCGCCCCCTGGTGGTGAGCCTGGCTCCTGGCCCCCCCTCCGTCTCATCTTTGGTCTTCGCGAAGCTTCGGTAAAAATAGGAGGTTCGGCTTTTATTTCGTCCAATTCCGAGAATATTTTCCGTGTAACTTTTCTGAAACACAAAAACAGCAGAAAACAGGAAACTGGCACTGTGGCATCTTGTTAGTAGGTTAGTTCCGGAAAATGCATAAAAACGCCACGAAATGTAACAAAACATAAAGCAAATGGTGTATGAACAAGCATGGAGCATCAAAAATTATAGATACGTTTGAGACGTATCAGTCACCAGGTTAGGATCATGGCCGTAGAGAGCTTTGAAACGGTGACATGCCAATGTATGTATGGACTGTAGAATTGTACCGTAGTTCTGCTAGTGAGAGCCATGCTTCCAATTGCGATAATTTTTCTAAATGTTGCAGCAAAGATACATCTTCCAACTCTGAGTCACCCTTGTCGTCTTTCCATCCATCCGCGGATGATATGTTGTTGTGTATTTCAGTTTGGTACCCACTTTCTGAAATAGCTGTCACTAGAAATGGCTGGTAAAGATGGCACTGCGGTCAGAGACGATCGAGTCGTGTAGCTTCACCATGGAATCGACAACTATGCGAGCCACTTGCGGAGCCGTGAATTCATTGGGAAAAGTGTGCGTACATGATTCAATCGGTTCTCTACGAAGAAGTACATGTAGATAAGCAGAGGGGTGCTCTCTTGTCATGCATGTTAGAATATAAATATATAGCCTAGTCTCTTTCCATCAGTTTAAACTTTTAGAATAAATGGCTAGAGCATCAATTCAATATGGTATCAGAACCAGAGGTATTGAGTTCAAATCCTGGCAACTGTGGTATTAAAAATAAATACCTGCGAGCATCTACTCAATGTACTAGGCCCATGAAGAAAAAAACCACCAGCCTAGACGTGAGGGGGAGTGTTAGAATATAAATATATAGTCTAGTCTCTTTTCATCAGTTCAGACTTTTGGAATAACTGGCTAGAGCAACAATTCAATATGGTATCAGAACCAGAGGTATTGAGTTCAAATCCTAGCAACCGTGGTATTAAAAATAAATACATGCGAGCATCTAATCCATATACTAGGCCCGTGAAAAAAAATTCCACCAGCCTAGATGTGAGGGGGGGTGTTAGAATATAAATATATAGCCTAGTCTCTTTCCATCAGTTCGGACCTGAAATAACTGGCTAGAGTATCAATTCAATAATGCATGGGTGTGTCGCCATGTTTTTTATTTGTTTGAAGGACCTTGAACGTTGCATTTTATGATTCAATCGGTTCTCTACGAAGAAGTACATGTAGATAAGCAGAGTGGTGCTCCCTTGTCATGCATATTAGAATATAAATATATAGCCTAGTCTCTTTCCATCAGTTCGAACTTTTGAAATAACTGGCTAGAGCATCAATTCAATATGGTATCAGAACCAGAGGTATTGAGTTCAAATCCTGGCAACCGTGGTATTAAAAATAAATATCTGCGAGCATCTAATCAATGTACTAGGCCCGTGAAGAAAAAAACCACCAGCCTAGACGTAAAGGAGAGTGTTAGAATATAAATATATAGTCTAGTCTCTTTCCATCAGTTCAGACTTTTGGAATAACTAGCTAGAGCATCAAGTTAATATGGTATCAGAACCAAAGGTATTGAGTTCAAATCCTAGTAACCGTGGTATTAAAAATAAATACATGTGAGCATCTAATCCATATACTAGGCCCGTGAAGAAAAATTCCACCAGCCACCCTGTGAGGGGGGCTGTTAGAATATAAATATATAGCCTAGTCTCTTTCCATCAGTTCGGACCTGAAATAACTGGCTAGAATATCATTTCAATAATGCACGGGTGTGTCGCCGTGTTTTTTATTTGTTTGAAGGACCTTGAACGTTGCATTTTATGTTAACAGCGATGTGTATAAATTACTAACAGAACCTTACAAGATAGAAATTATAAAATAATCCTAAAAGTTAACATAAAGGACCCTAGAACTAAAGATGAAAATGTGAAACAGCGTTGATCCTCTCCACCAAGAGTGAGACTCCATAGCCAGCCATTTTGACAGCAATACCATTAGGGACAAACCAGTTGACGACGAGAAGATGCCTGCCTCCGACAAAAAACTCCTAAAGAGGCCTCCACAAAGGAGGCTGAAGAAGTACGTCTAGAGGGGCTGCCTCTTTGGCCACACATGATATCTCACGATGAGCATGGCCACCATGTAAAATACTCCAAGATACGGCAATAGAATGCCCCACCATCTAGTTAGCGAACTGGTCGATTCATGAAGACGCCTCTTCTCTTCGCCACTTAGGCCAGCCGAAAGAAGCTCCAACACCGGACAACAACATACCAAGAGATACCCGACAGTATTGATGAAGACACGTCGCATGTCGATAGTCTTTTTTCTAGCCGTGTATGTGAGGTCTCGTAGCTTGTTTTTCGGGCTTTGTTTTGATTGGATTATTTGCTTTTTCCCTTATATTATACTGATTTGAACATATGAATTTCATGTTCTTACATAAATCTAAGTGCACAATGCTTCATAAATTTTAAACTAATGGAAAATCATGCAGCAAGTCGATATTCAGGGTTGTGTGCCCTACTAGATTAATTTTTCGATAATCGCCCTACTAGATTATGACGGTATAGTCACAAAAAGTTAATTTTTTTGAGAGCAACCATATATTTCATTAATTCAAAATCAAGTTACAGAAAGCGATATATGTGGACACTAACAGACAAAGCGGGATAAAATGATTATCCTGAAAACTTTGCAGAGAAAACCGTAAGAAATCGAGAAATACAAATCGATCCCTAGGATTTTCTGCAACCACCAAAGCCATCGGTCTCCGTCCAACTCTAACGCCGCCAAGACACACGCCGGAGTAAACACCGAGCCTTCACCATTGCTGGATCCAAGAAAGCATCATCGCCACTGAGGCTTTGTGAGTCGATGAACAGACCTGCTACATGTAGCTAGGCACATGTCGCTGTGAAACGTCGGCCGGGGATATCCCCCTTGGACCAAGACCCGCCCCTTCTCATCGATGAAAAGTTAATTGTGATGGCTTGTAACCGTATTCCCTCCAATCCATAATAAGTGTTCTAATTTAGTATAACTTTATACTAAATTGGTAACATTAATTATGGACAAAAGAGAGTACAAAAGAGGCGGCGAATCTTATGTACTATTGGGGATCAAAGTAGCCCAGGTGTGTGTGTGGTAACCACGAGTATTCAAGTATACTCTTTCAAATCTGGCTCTTTTGGCTAAGCAAGCATGGAGATTGATGCAAGAACCGAATTTGCGTAGTGCAAGAATACTCAAGTCTGTCTATTTTCCTAATGGGGATTTCTTAGAAGCTGAGTTAGGGACATCGCCGTCCAAGATCTGGAGGTCTATAATTGATGGTTGTGAGGTGTTGGTATAGGGGATCATCAAGCGAATTGGCACAGGTGAGGAAACCTCAATTTGGGAATCTAACTGGTTACCGCGTGATGGTTTGCTTCGGTCGGTCACTTGTATGTTGGACGCCAATGTCCAAGAACCACCTACCCTAGTGTAACATCCCAGGACATAGGACAACTCCGGGGTAGACTAGAAGGGCTTTTGTGCATTGCATCTGAAATTACAGGATTTTTTCGCGCTTTTGTTACTAAAACCTAAGAGTGACCGAATCTCTCTTCGAGGGGAAATGGTGAACTCTTGAAGTGCGAAAGATTTAGACATGATCTCTTTTGATTCATTGTTGTGAGAAGTGATGACTTAAACCATTAAAACCCTAGCTATAAGATTTGGAATTTGAACTAAGGCATAAATCAAGTTTGAATTTGAATGATTGAACTTTGAATTTAAAAGGCACATTTAGAAAGGATAAACATTAATAAAGAAGAAATAGATGGGAATATAAACATCAATAAAGTTTAGAGAAAACTTAAGCTTTATTAATCATCAACACATATTATATTGTCTTTACATAATTCATGAATGAAAGAATATTACAACTTGGAAAGAATCCAAGATAATTACAACAAGAAGAAATGGAAATTACAAGTTACAAATTCTATGAGAAAACTAAAAGTCTTCTTTCTTTCCTTTCTTCTTTTCTTTTCTTGGCACCTGCAACCAAATAAAGGAAACAACAATTTGCCAAGATAGCATTTACCAAGTGGCATTCAAAAAAATAACAAGCCACTGTAGATAATCATCAGAAGGTTGATCTTATCACCAAAGCTTGGGTAGAAATATCCCAAGCCAGCCGAGATGGGCAAGGCAGCTCACAGCAGCATAGTCACCATATGCATGCACTCAGGTGTCACACACCCAAGTCACAAGACCAAGTATAAAAGCATCACAGAGGTGAAACTTGCTCGGCTAAAGATCACAGTCGACCAAGAACAGCACCACCACACCACCAACATCAACACCCAAGAACACCATCACCATCAAGAATCATATCACCACAACTGAATCACCACCACACAATCAACCCTGCTCATGTGTTGAGCAACAGGGAAGATTCACACCTCAGCACATCATCAAATAAACCATCCATCAAAGCCAAAGACCAACATGGTCACATAGTTCAACTAGGAACTAGGTCAAGCAGCTAGGAGGAGCAGGCTTGCCACGAGAAGCAGGAAATCAGAATAATTCCAGAAGAACAAGCTACTCTTCAGCAGCAGGTTATTATTAAACCAAAGCACACATGAGTGCTGGGAGAGAACTCACAAGTTATTCTCCCAGGCAGACTGCACAGAGCATAGCCACACAGAGATCAAGCAAAGCTTGATGAAACAAAGGCTTTGGTCATCATTTGGATGTCCAGGAGGCCAAGACCTTGAAGACAAGGCCATCCACAGCACCTACTCCCTAACACATAAATTATCTGGGAATTTCTCAAAGGAAATACTCACAGAAGTAAGAGCAAGGCCAGGAGTGGCACATGGGTTGCCTAGCTACCAAGACTAAGGCCTAAAACCTAGAAAACCATCAGCTCTGTGAATAAAAATTGACCAAGTTTAGTTAAGCATTTGGGAAAAGTGGACAGGGACACTTTCAATCAAAAAAGCCACCAGCATACCACCACAGAGGGCGATCTACTCTCAAGAACACCAACTTGACACCCACAGTAACTGTGAACACCTCAAGGAGGCATCACAGTGAAGCAGTTAGCCATAAGCTACTGCAAGAGCCATAACAGTAGGCATGAAATATTGCATCACAGCTAGGTAGAACCAAGCTCAATAGAATAGTTGCATCACTGAATCAGCACAACAGAGGCACTGCAAGAAAGTGCAGTGAGACTGTTAACAACACTAGCCAATTAACAGCAACATTCAGAGATAACAAACATATAGTTATCCATGCACTTGATCAGATTGATCAAGACTAGCCACTAGCAAGATATTAACTAATCAAGCAACAACAGCAATTGATTGATTCAACAGTAACAGGCCACCATAGTATACAGTTAACTGAATCAGCAAGTTTCAGTTAACAGAGTTAACTAAAACTATGACTGAAACTAACACTAGCAGCTAAGACAAGCATGATCTAGTTTAACAGCAAGATCATGGAGCTGAAGAACACACATCATGGCCAGTTTAATCTCACAGCACAAGCGCAAGCTTGGGGAGAAACCCAGTGCAGCAGTGGTAGGAGAACTGGGCCAACACAAGCTCCATATGAGCATGGCCAGTGCAAGCTCCAGGTGAGCTTAGCCAGTGCAAGCTCCAGGTGGGCATGGCAGCATGGAGCAAGCTCCAGGAGGGCATGGAACAAGCTCCAGGAGGGGAGCAAACTCCAGGAGATAACAGAGAAGAACAGAGGGGAAGAAGTGGAGGAGAATCACTTACACGATGCCCAGGAGATACCACCGTGGCATGGCGAGGCAGTGCCTGTGCGGCCACGATGGCATCAAGCCAGGGGAAGTTGCCGATGACACGTCGGTGAATCACCTAACTCACCAAGCACAGATCTCGCCGAGGACAGGGCCTAGCAGCTCGAGAACAAGATCGAGGTCGCCATGGCCAAGATCTAGAGCTTCGGAGGTGAAGGGGATGCAAGCGTCCGGGGAGCAATCGACAAGATCTCGCGGACAGGCGGAATCGTCGTCGCTTGATCTACCGATTAGGCCCCATCTCAGCGGCGGACTCCGACAGAGCTCGTCAGAATCGAGCGCGACGACGGCGAGGCGACGCAGTCGCCAGAGGGAGCGCGAGAGGGAAGACAACGTGGGTGAGCGAGGGGGGTGCGACCGGTCGGGCTGACCGAGCCGCTGGTCGGGTTCGACAAGAGGGGCTGGTGCCGACAGGTGGGCCAGGGCTAGCAGAGAGAGAGGTGAGAGGGAGAGGTTTTAATCAAAAACTTAAAAAACAGAAATTGAATTAGAGAAAAGAGTTTTTAGAAAAAACTTTTCAACACCCAATTAAAAAGCAGGAAGATAAATTTGATTTTGCAAAAATAACTCTAAATAATCTTTGACCTTTTAAATCACATAAACAGTGATTATATGAGTAAAAGAAAGTTTATTCGTAATTGCCTTATGAACTTTTCTTTTAAAAGAAAAACCTCTAGAAATGATTTAAATGCAAAAGTAAAAGGGGAAATAACATTCTTGAAATAAAATCAAGTAATTCATTCAAGAATTTATCTTTAGTATTCTTGAATGAATTTCACCTAATATATATACTCTGATAAATTCATAATTAGGGTATATACACTTTTAATAAATCACCCCAAGAAAAATAATAGGAAAGAGAACTTAAAAGGTTCTTTCTCTAATTATTGAGACATCTAAGAAAAACCTAATTAGAATAGAACTTATTATCAAGATTGAACTCCATTACAGGGTATTGAAGAATATTCTTGAATGAAGCAATTGATAACATATACTCTTTAAAATCATAAAAGGAGTATATAAACCCTAGGATAAGAATAAAACACTTCTGGAGGGTTTAAAGGGAACACACACACTTTAAAAAGCATGCATTATTTGAATCTTTAACCATTGCCCTTATCGGACAATGATGCTGTTTTCCAGAACCCAAGGTCCCGGGTCACTTCAACAAATCCAACTGCACTATCTTGCAGTTTGCAGGCAAGTTCACTCTTGCTCATATATCTTGTTTATCTTTAACAAAGTACTTACAAATATACTAGTGGTATTATTATTATGATTGCATTAAAAGGCAAAGGTTCTACTTTTCTTGAATGAACATGATTAGTGGTTACCAATCATAATGGTTGTCGACCTAGGAAGGTGGGCAGTGGGACCATGGTAAGAGTATGGTGGAGGTCCCATTGTACCGGGAATGTTCACCTAGGACTAATAACCAATGTCGCCAGTGATTCTTGTGCCGTAAAATACAGTCAACCATAGGGTCTGGAATGGGACAGAAGAGTCGGCTGTATCTTTTCCCTCATGCATATCAACGGATGCGCCGTTTCGGAGCAGTTGTCTCCCTGCGCGGAGCTTCGGGATGGGTGGATTCCCCCTAATGAATTCATGATTCTGGTGGTCTATGATGGATTGCGGCAACGACGGGGGTAGAGTGCCGAGGCCGGTGTTACCACAGGGCGTAACCAAACCGGTGGGGGTAACTCATTGTCTAGGAAAGGCAAGTATGCCGAGGTCAGCAACTACCAAAGTGTAGACCGACGAGGGTAGCGAACCAAAGTTGGAGCCGTAAAAGGGTGGATATGCACGGTCGCGGGAAGGAACAGTGATTGGCTCGGATCAACGGTTGGGCCCCATACCAAGGAAGTATGGACGGGAAAGTACGTCCGGTTGTGCAGCAAAGTGTTGATCTCCTATGGGAACAAGTGACCACCTCTGCATAGTGTACAAAAAGTATCAAGATACTCCCTGTTCCAGGAAGGAGCTACGAACACGGCAGGAAAGGAGCCCATCGAATCTCTAATCAACCTGTGAAGACTGCCAGACATAGTTCTTTGAATAAAATCAATCTTTGAATAAATGCTTACAAAAACTGCATTTGACCTAAGACTTTCTAGTCTATGGTCGTAGCTAGTGCATCAAACACCTCTATGCTACTAAATGAACTTGTTGGGTAATGCTCGTTACTCACCCCACTCCCTTTTAACCCTTGCTTAGACTCGGAGGGCTAGTTTGAAGAAACCGAAGGAAGCCCAGAGAACTACGAGGAGGTCTACTACAAAGAACTAGATCTATCAGGAGGAGTCGAAGGCATCGATTACACCATCTCCTATGGTCCCGACGAAGGAATCGAGGAGGAGGCCGACACTTAGAACCGTAGGATAGAAACTTTGGTCACACCGAACACCTAGAATAAAGCGACTAGAGTTGGGCATCATGTTTAGTTTACTACTTTCAGTTGTAGCTAAGGTTTGTAGTATCAACTTAGAACCACGTAGTGTTCCTCTTTGGACCGAGGAGGAACTGGAGTCCTTTGTAACATTATGGCTTGTAATATTCAGTGCTTGAATAAAGACCGCTATGTTTCTGTTGTACCACTCTGAGGGATGTAATATTTGTGAATTGGTACTTCACGAGTGTTATGTCAATGACTTGTATACTACAACATGCAGTGGTATGCTGGGTCACCACAGTTGGTATCAGAGCAAAAGTTTTGACCTTAGGTTGGACGCCTAGTTAATGGGAACGACATGTAGGAGTCAAATAGGAATAGTAAAGAGTTCTCTAAAATTGTCATGACGTTATTCGCTTGAGAATAACAAGGTCATACTTTTTAGTGTTACAATTCTTTATTGTTACTATTATGATGCATCATATACTAATTTTTATCTTTTGTACTGCCAGGATGGCACGCACAAGGCCGTCAAGCACCGTGCAAGTTAGGGACGTGACTCTGGACGACTATGATGGGAACTTATCCGATATTTTACGAGGCATCTTGCTAGAGTGCGGGTGTGAAACCCGTATTCCAGTCAAGAAGTATGCTTATGATGAGGGAAAGGTCTTTCAGAAGTACAAGGTAGGGATCATGCTTCCTGCCAAACTAGGCATGAGCGTGATCATGCCCGCTGGAGAGGCACGCACAGTTAGTGTAGCTTATAAGATAGCAGTGATGAGGGCCATAACTGATATCCGTGAACACAAAACGGAGAAGTTATTAGGAACTAAGTTTACTCACATTCCACATGACGAGGAAGGAGAAGATCCTTGTCGGGATAGTTACAAGTTTGCAAAGAGACACCCACATGCCACAGCAGAGCACATGGACAGATGTAAGCATCTGCTTAGCGTGTTCTACCACGTGCACTGAGCACTAGTGGGAGAGATACAGAGTCTAGTATATGAGATCACTGAGTTGACACCTACTCCGTGGTGTACGGGGGAGACTTCTGGACCACCGAGGGCACCAACTCCAGCCTTTTTGACTGGAGATTTTATTAACCTAGATGAGGAAGATGACCCCGAGGAGCGGGAGTTCGAGCCCGAGGCCAAACCGGAGATGCCACTAGCACACTTTGCACACGGCTCGACTGGAGCCGGATACGAGGTAGGTTTGGAGTCATGGGGAATGCCTCATAATGATAGTCTAGTGGGGAACTCCATGGGTTGGCGTTTCGGTGAGTATATGGGAACGGCCGGAGATCCAATTCCATGTGATTCGGAGCATGAGGTCACGAGTCAGTTTAGGGTTGTTCACCGCACTGGAGACGTGGCGGGGAAGCCTATAGAGATAGAGTCGGACGTGGAGGAGGAGTTACCTGCTCACATGGAGCACGGAGAATGCTGTAGACCTAAGGTGGAAAGGGGTACCACCGATGTTGTTTACCCATCGTTGAGCAGTTATCTGGGGATGACTGACTTCAACCTAGGTACTACACCCGATTATGACTTTTTCTCGGCAGAGTCATCTTATGCCCCTGCTTCACTGAGGAGGACATCAAGAGCTACCGGTTGGATACCGGGGATGTATCGGGAGTGCCACTACCCATAGAGGACCACCACCGATATGGAGGCGACATGTTTTGTGACATATGTACCATATGTGTAATATGTAGTATTTGCTTTCGCAGTTTGAATAAGTGAGTGTAGTTACTCACAGGATGATAGGTTATGTAACACTATGTTCTTTTTCCCATGTATATACATGGTATATGTTTGGTGTGATTTGGCTATGTTTTATTTGGATTTTTATTGTGTGACTAACATTGTGCATAAAGTTGAGCTCAGAAAGCATGAGCATGGTGTAACTATGAGTTTCGCTTAATGTAACAGGGTTAGGGGATAGAATGGCGATGGTAGTTGGTGAAGAATCTGAACAACAGAGGATGGAGACTGAAGCCAAGGCTAAGGAGGCAGCCGATGCAGCAGCAAGGGAACCATTACCACCACCACCACCATTCCTTACGCAGCAGGATTTTGCTCAGTACATGAGGACTGCAGATGAAAGGCAGCATATGCTTACTGAGTGTCAAATAAAGATGGTGTAGGATGTGATGGACCGTAGTCGTGAAGTTTGAAATGATGGAGTACATGGAGTCTCATTGGCAGATTTCCTAAATACAAGACCACTTCCTTTTGCATCAGCACAGGAGCCAATGGATGCGGAAGACTGGTTATTGGACACTGAGAGGAAACTCAACATAGTAAGTTGCAATGACAGTGAGAAGCTTAGGTATGCCACACATCTATTATGTGGACCCGCAGTAGCATGGTGGGACAATATTGTGGCTATACATCCTCCAGGAAGGGTATTCACTGGGAGGAATTCAAGAAGAAGTTCAGGGAATCAAATGTGCCGGAGAGTATCATGGAATTGAAGAGAAGAGAATTTGAGAATCTCATGCAGGATGACAAGCCTATTATGAAGTATGTCAGGGAATTATCTCTTCTATCTCGTTATGCTTCGGAGGACGTGAATACTGATGATAAGCAGAAGAAATGATTTATGAGAGGACTGCACCCAAGTGCAAGGATACAATTAAGGATGTTAAAGGCAGCAGATTTTCAAGAGCTTGTCGATGCAGCCATCACCATGGAAGATGATTACAAGCAAGTCCAAGAAGATAGGAGGAAGAAGGCCAAGATTGAACCCAGGAGGTATCCAGATGCCAAGTCAACTCCTAATATCAAGTTCAAACCCAAGTATAGGTCTGGAGGAAATGTTACACCTCGTGGCACTACAAGTGGGAACAATGATATAGTTTGCCGTGGTTGCGGTGCGCGAGGGCATATAGGGAGGAATTGTCATCAACCCAGAATCATTTGTTTTGGAAGCAAGAAGGGTGGACATATGATAAAAGACTGTCCTAAAAGGGGCCGGACTGGAGGTCGAGGTACAGGAGGAGGATCACATCGGGGTGGAGGTTTTGGAGGCGGTAAAAGTAAGAGGACAACTTATGGGAAGTTGAATTGCACTAATCTTGAGGAGGTGAATCAGTCCAACAAGACCGTGATAGGTACGCTTCAGATCCTATCTCATCCCGGCAAAGTACTTTTTGATACTGGTGCTACTACCTCATTCATTTCGCAAGAGTTTGTTGATCTTTATGGGATTCCGTGCAATAAGCTAGAATACCCCATTACTGTTTTGTCTGCGGGGGAAAGATCTTAGTCACTCACCTCAGGCAAGAGCAGGTCATTATGATCCGCGATTGCATTTACCTAGCCGATCTTTTTCTTATCCCTATGAAGGATTGATGCCTAGTTGACGGTCCTTGTGCGTGGTGAATGACCAGCCCGTTGGGAACCCCAAGAGGAAGGTGTGATGAGTATAGCAGCTGGTTTTCCCTCAGTTAAGAAACCAAGGTTTATCGTTCTTGGAGAGGAGAGACAAACGACTGAAGGTGATGCTTGCTAGTTTGCGACAGCTTCGGACAATTTATATATGGCGCCTCATCCAAACTTTGCTTGCTAGCTGCAACGTGGAACCTGCACACAACACAACGAAGTACTTTGTTCCCAACTTGCGATGAGGTTGTCAATCTCACCGGTTTGCTTGAAACAAAGGTTATGAGTGTATCGAGTGGAAAACAATAGAGTATGCGAGTAAAGTAAACAGTGCGAGTAAAGTAAACAGGTGATAGCAATATGATGGAAATAGGACCGGGGTCCACAGTTAACTAGTGGTGTCTCTCCATAAGATAAATAACACATGCTGGGTAAACAAATTATAGTTGGGCAATTGATAGAATAAAGATAAACGTGATATGTCAAGAAGATCACTATGAGATTTACTCTGGGCATTACAACAAAATACATAGACCGCCATCCAACTGCATCTATGACTAATAATCCACTTGTGGCGAATCAATCCGAGAACTCCACAAGTATTAAGTTGCGAACAACAGATAATTGCATTAAGCAAAGTGTGTAATGTAAACAAAGCATATGCCCTTGAGCATATGAATGTTGTTTTCTCCCTAGTAGCAACATCACATCTACAACCTTAGAGGTTTCTGTCACTCTCCCAGGTTAAATAGAGGCATGAACCCACTATCGAGCATAAATACCCCCTCTTGGAGTCACTAGCAACTACTTGGCCAAGATAGCTACTAACAACGGAGAGCATGCAAGATCATAAACAACATAGAGATAACATAAGATATAATTCAGTATAGCAACTCAATCATAACACCAATATTCATCGGATCCCAACAAACCAAACATGTAGAATTACATAACGGTGATCTCAATCATGTAGGGCAGCTCATGAGATCTAAACATGAAGCACATGGTGGAGAACACAACCATCTAGCTACTGCTATGGACCCATAGTCTGAGGTAGACTACTCACTCATCGCTCCGGAGGCAAGCATGGCGATGAAGAAGACCTCCGGTGGCGATTCCCCTCTCCGGCAGGGTGCCGGGAAGAGCTTCTGGACCCTCCCGATCTTCGGGTCGACGGCGGCGGCGGATCGCGATGTGTTCTGGAAAAGTGATCGGGTCCTTAGGTTTTTTCCGTCGGGGGGTCTTTATAGGCGAAGGGACGATGTTAGAGGTGGAGCCAGGCGCCCTCACGCCAGGGTGGCGCGGCCCAGGCCCTGGCCGCGCTAGCCTGGTGTGTGGGGCCCCTGTGGCCCCCCTCCTACTCCTCTTCGGATCTCTGGAAGCTTCCGGGTAAAATAAGACTTCATGAACTTGTTTCGTCAAATTCCGAGAATATTTCCTGTGTATCACTTCTGAAACACAAAAATAGCAGAAAACAGGGAACTGGCACTGTGGCAACTTGTTAATAGGTTAGTTCCGGAAAATGCATAAAAGTGCCACTAAGTGTAACGAAACAGTAGGCAAATGGTGTAAAAACAAGCATGGAGCATCAAAAATTAAAGATACATTGGAGACGTATCAAGGATATGGCTGTAATCCTTGGAATGGATTGGTTAGAGGAGAATGGAGCTCAGATTGATTGCAGAGAGAAAACTGTGTCACTTAAGAGCCCAGGAGGGGGAAGGATAGTGTATCAAGGTGACCGACATGCACATGTTGAAGTTCAACTACAACTCAACGCTCTAAAAGAATCCAGGCTTGAGGAAATTCCAGTGGTTAATGAATTCCAAGATGTATTTCCACAGGAACTACCAGGAATGCCACCAGATAGGGAAATAGAGTTTACCATTGACTTGATCCTAGGCACAACACCGATAGCTCAGGCACCATATAAGATGGGACCCAAGGAGTTAGTGGAATTGAAGGAACAGTTGGATGAGCTATAGCAGAAAGGTTTCATTCAAGAAAGTATTTCACCCTGGGGAACACCAGTAATCTTCATTGATAAGCGGGACGGAGGACGTAGGATGTACGGAGACTACCGAAACCTCAATAATGTCACAATCAAGAACAAATACCCTTTGCCAAGAATACAAGACTTATTTGATCAAGTTAGGGGAGCAGTAGTATTTTCAAAGATAGATCTTCGATTAGGGTACCACCAGATTAAGATCAAGAAGGAGGACGTTCCAAAGACTGCTTTTGTGTCTAGGTATGGACACCATGAGTATTTAGTTGTACCTTTTGGATTGACAAATGCACCAGCGATCTTCATGAACCTCATGAACAAGATCTTCATGCCATATTTGGACAAATTTGTGATAGTATTCATAGATGATATTTTGATCTACTCCAAGGACAAGGAGGAACATGCCAAGCATTTGAGGACTGCTTTACAGATTCTACGAGAACATCAATTGTATGCCAAGTTCAGTAAGTGTGGATTCTGGCTAGACCAAGTAGAGTTCCTTGGACATGTGATCAGTAAAGAAGGTATAGCAGTAAATCCAAGCAAGGTAGCATCTGTTTTGGAATGGGAATCTGATGACCCACAAGTATAGGGGATCGCAACAGTCTTCGAGGGAAGTAAAACCCAAATTTATTGATTCAACACAAGGGGAGCCAAAGAATATTTATCAGCCTTAACAGATGAGTTGTCAATTCAGCTGCACCTGGAAACAGACTTGTTCGCAGCGGTTTATCAGTAGCAACAGTTTTATAGTGGTGATAGTAGTGAAACAGTAATAGCAATAGTAAAATAAAAGCGGTAATAGTAGCAATAGTAAATAGTAGGATGAAATACTGTAGGCATAGGGATGGATGTACGGGCGTTGCATGGATAAGATAATTCATGAAATCAGTGAGACATGGGCATTGCAGATAAATAATGATAAAGCATCCTAGTACTAACAATCATAGGCATGTGTTCCGTATATAGTCGTACGTGCTCGCAATGAGAAACTTGCACGACATCTTTTGTCCTACCAGCCTGTTGCAGCAGGGCCTCAAGGGAAACTACTGGTAATTAAGGTGCTCCTTTTAATAAAGTACCGGAGCAAAGCATTAGCACTTGGTGAACACATGTGATCCTCACATCATAGCCATCCCCTCCGGTTATCCCAATTTCTGTCAATTTGGGGCCTCGGGTTCCGGACAACAATATGTGTATACAACTTGTAGGTAAGACCATAAACAACAAGTATCATCATATAACAATAACAAGTTCAGATCTGAAATCATGGCACTCGGACCCAAAGTGACAAGCATTAAGCACAACAAGTTGCAACAATGTCATAAGCACTAATAAAAGATACTAGGCACTATGCCCTAACAATCTCATAGCAAATTACATGAATGATCTCATCCAATCCCTACCATCCCCTTCGCCTACAGCGGGAATTACTCACACATGGATGGGGGGGTCATGGATGGTTGATGGAGAGACGTCGGTGATGATGGTAATGAAGATCTCCTCCAAATCCCCGTCCCGGCAGGGTGCCAGAACAGAGTTTCTGGTTCCGAATCGCGATTTCTGATGGCAGCGGCGTAGCGAAAGTCTATCTGGGAAAAACGCCGAACCCCCTCTATTTTTAGGTCAGAGGGTATATGTAGGCGGAAGGAGGGGTCGAGGAGACGGCCGAGGTGGCCTCACCACAGGTGGGCGCGGCCAGGGCTGGGCCGCGCCCCCTGGTGTTGAGCCCAGGCCGCTGCCCTCCTTCGTCTCATACTCTGGCTCCGTGTGTCTTCTGGCAAAATAGAATTTTTGCAGTATTTTCTGGGATTTTTCCTAAAAGTCGGATTTCTGCACAAAAATAAGACACCAGAGCAATTCTGCTAAAAACAGCGTTAGTCCGTGTTAGTTGTATTCAAAACACACAAATTAGAGGAGAAACAATAGCAAAAGTGTTCGGGAAAGTAGATACGTTTTGGACGTATCAACTCCCCCCAAGCTTAGCTATTTGCTTGTCCTCAAGCAATTCAGTTAACAACTGAGAGCGATAAAAGAAACTTTCACGAACACATTTGCTTCATGGATGTATATATAATAACTATATGATCAAGTACTCAGGCAATTTCATAATAAGAAATATGCAACTAACGTTACCTCATAGTCAAGAAAGCTATGAAAGAGTGCCAATGCACTAATAACAAGTAACATGAACATAAGAAGCTACAAGATTGTAATGTTCATAAATGATATGGAAGAGTGGTATCCCGCTTGCTTTTATTTGTGGAGCAAAACATAAATGCTGAGGCACCTCTGAAGTCCAAACGAAGACTAGAAGTAAAAATATCAAAGATACAAGAATCAAAGTTATACCACAATTAACCGTGTTCTGGGACAAGCACATTACACTAAGAATAACAACTATGCTCTCAAGAAGGTGCTTAAAGTTAGAAGATGAAGACTCAACATAAAAATAAAAGAAAGGCCCTTCGCAGAGGGAAGCAGTGATTTAACATGTGCTAGAGCTTTTCATTTGTAAAACAGAGATAAAAATTTATTTTGAGAGGTGGTTGTTTCATGTCAACGACTGGCAATGGGGACTTGCTATCTTCCATAATAAACAAGTGAGAGCGGTTCTGAGTTCTTTGAAAATTTGGCACATTGGTGCTCTTTTATAAAGCTTTGGCGCTCCTCCCCACCTTTTTCCTTTCTCAAACCATGGCTAACCGATTCCATCGGGTGCCCATCAACTTTCACATACCATGGAGGAGTGCCTTTTTTCTTTCTTTTTATAATTAGATTACAATGGTCTGACCAGCTCCCTTGTAAAATTAATGACGAGCAGATAAAGCTGCCTAGTCGAGGGGTACTCAATTTAAGTTGGAAGATAGCAATTCTGACCACTACGTCCTCATGAGCTAAAAACAGTGGCACAAAATGAGAAGTATTTGAAAGTTTTGAAAGGTAGCACATGAAAATTTATTTGGAATGGCTTTGAGATACCATGCATAGGAATTTATAGTGGACTCTTTGGTAGACTTGGTTTTTGGTGATTGGATGCATGAGAAGTATTCCCTCTCAGTACAAGTGAAGGCTAGCAAAAGACTGGGAAGCGACAATCGAGAGAGCAATAACTGTCATAATCATGCTTGCGACAAAACAAAATTAATATAGGCATAAAAATGATACAAGAACTCTGAGGCAAAGTAAATCATCGAGGCTTAATTGACTTTTTGTTCAGTCATATGCATGCTTGAGCATGTGCCAAGTCGATTCAAATGAAACTTTCAGAGGAGGATACCACAATAACATACCATATTATGAATATAAAACAATGCAAGCAAGCGTCTACATGACATGCTACAAACTATTAGTAAATTGGAACTAATCATATGAGAGCAAAAACTACAAAGCATCCATTAGATAACATATACCTTACATGAACTGACTAAGCATGTCCACATAAATGAGTATATGTACAAAAATGAAAACAAATAGAGTTCATACCAGCCTCTTACCACATCTCGAATTGTCATATGTCATCATTATTGTCTTTCACTTGTGTGGCTTGAATAATATGAAGTGAATACCAAGCTCCAATGGAGTCACGGGAGACTGAACTCTGCAACAAACTTTACAAAACCGAAGAAGAACAACAAATATTTTGGGGTTTTTGATTTTTGAAACAAGAACAGAAGGAAACAGCAAACAAAGCAAAATATTTTTGGATTTTTCAAATATCAAACCGAAAATAGCAAGTAAAGCAAACCAAAGCTAGCAAGCTAAAAAAGGCAAACAAAGAGAAACAACGGAAATATTTTTGTCTTTTTGTGATTTGGGAAAGTAGAAATAAGAACAAGAACAGCAAAGAAAGCGAAACATGGATATACAAAGTACCGACAAAATATGATATGTAGATGAGTGAATCGTCGGCGTACCTCCCCCCAAGCTTAGGCTTTTGGCCTAAGTGGATATCAATGTTGTCTCGAAAACATGCCCCATGCTGGTGGGTCATCATTGGCGTAGTCATAGCCTGGCCCTTGTGAAGATGAAGCAGATAGTGTATAATCATAGTAGGGCTGCTGGTATGGAAACTTGTGACGCCCCAAAATCGGCACCTTGCGAATTATAGCAATCACGCCACAATTCGCATGATGTCACTTTGGAAACGCACCACCAAGCGAAATGTGCACGTCGCAACATACACATTATGCGGGTGGAATCAAGATAGTAACATTACACAAGTTCACGATGGAACCCACAAAAGAATATATAGTACAACCACGAAGACTCCAACGAGTCAAGAGTACAAATACATACAAAGATCCAAATCATACATAAAGCAAAATAGTATCCGAGTACGGACAAGAATACAAATGGGCCTAAGAGGCCTGAAGATAAACAATGGCGTCCATAACCCTGCCCAGGCCAAGCCGGAAGGGTAACCTTGCTAACGTCGTCGCTTCCATATACCTGTCTTCAAACCTGCTCCGGCGAGAAATCCGAGACGAGCAGCAATAAGTACGAAGTACTTAGCAAGACTTCAAGACGTATAAAGTGTAGTCAACAAGCCGCCTTTGTACGTGAGGTACGCAGACAAGCTCCAGAGACTGATACGTCTCAAACGTATCTATAATTTTTGATGCTCCATGCTTGTTTTTACACCATTTGTATATTGTTTCGTTACACTTAGTGGCATTTTTATACATTTTCCGGAACTAACCTATTAACGAAGTGCCACAGTGCCAGTTTCCTGTTTTCTGCTGTTTTTGTGTTTCAGAAGTGATACACAGGAAATATTCTCGGAATTGGACGAAACAAGTTCCTGAAGACTTATTTCACGGGGAAGCTTCCAGACATCCGAAGAGCTGACGGAGGGGGGCCACCAGGGCCCCACACAAGGGGGCGGCGCGGCCTGGCCCCTGGCCGCGCTACCCCTGTGTGAGAGCTCCTGGCTCCACCTCTGACATCGCCCCTTCGCCTATATATACCCCCTGACGAGAAAAACCTAAGGGCCCGATCAGTTTTCCAGAATACATCGCGATCCGCCGCCGCCGTCGACCCGAAGATCGGGAGGGTCCAGAAGCTCTTCCCGGCACCCTGCCGGAGAGGGGAATCGCCACCGGAGGTCTTCTTCATCGCCATGCTTGCCTCCGGAGCGATGAGTGAGTAGTCTACCTTGGACTATGGGTCCATAGCAGTAGCTAGCTGGTTGTCTTCTCCACCATGTGCTTCATGTTTAGATCTCATGAGCTGCCCTACATGATTGAGATCACCGTTATGTAATTCTATGATGTTGGTTTGTTGGGATCCGATGAATATTGGTGTTTATGATTAAGTTGCTGTACTGAATTATATCTTTTGTTATCTCTATGTTGTTTATGATCTTGCATGCTCTCCGTTGTTAGTAGCTATCTTGGCCGAGTAGTTGCTAGTGACTCCAAGAGGGGGTATTTATGCTCGATAGTGGGTTCATGTCTCTATTTCACCTGGGGGAGTGATAGAAACCTCTAAGGTGGTAGATGTGTTGTTGCTACTAGGGAGAAAACAACATTCATATGCTTGAGGGAATATGCTTTGTTTACATTACACACTTTGCTTAATGCAATTATCTGTTGTTCGCAACTTAATACTTCTAGGGTGTTCGGATGATATCCCCGGGGGTGGATTATTAGTCATAGATGCAGTTGGGTGGCGGTCTATGTATTTTGTTGTAATGCCCAGAGTAAATCTCATAGTGATCTTCTTGACATATCACGTTATCTTTATTCTATCAATTGCCCAACTGTAATTTGTTTACCCAGCATGTTATTTTATCTATGGAGAGACACCACTAGTGAACTGTGGACCCCGGTCCTATTTTAATCATATTGCAATCACCTGTTTACTTTTCCCGCACTGTTTACTTTACTTGCATATTACTACTGTTTTCCACTCGATACACTCATAACCTTTGTTTCAAGCAAACCGGTGAGATTGACAACCTCATCGCAAGTTGGGGACAAAGTATTTGTTTGTGTGTGTGCAGGTTCCACAAACACCTTCAGTCGTCATCGTCTCTCTTCTCCTGATCGATAAACCTTGGTTTCTTAACTGAGGGAAAACTAGCCACTACACTCATCATACCTTCCTCTTGGGGTTCCCAACGGGCTGGTCATCACCACGCACAAGGACTTACTGCTCCCACGTCAACTAAACGCCACAGTCTTTTCTGGCGCCATCACACGAGTAGCAGCTTCTTTTCTGGCGCCGTTGCCGGGGAAGAGAGAAGACTTCTGCGAGGGGAGTTCTTCGCACACACATTCTTTATTTTGTTATTTGTTTTGCTTTACTTTATTTTATTTTACCTGCACTGCTTTTTATATCAAAAACCCAAAAAAATTAGAATCCTTGGTAGCTGTTTTTACTTGTTTACTTTCGTTTTGCTGAAATGGGTACTCCTGAAAATACCAAGTTGTGTGACTTCGCTAGCACGAACAATAGTGATTTTATCTGCACTCCTATTGCACCAACTGTTCCTGCTACCACTTTTTATGAGATTAAGCCTGCTTTATTGAACCTTGTTATGAAAGAGCAATTTTCTGGTGCTAGTACTGAAGATGCTGCAGCTCATCTCAACAATTTTGTTGAGCTATGTGAGATGCAGAAATATAAGGATGTTGATAGTGATATTATTAAGCTCAAGTTGTTTCCTTTTTCTTTGAGAGGAAAAGCTAAAGATTGGTTGCTGTCTTTGACTAAGAATAGTATTGATTCATGGGCTAAGTGTAAGGATGCTTTTATTGGTAGATACTATCCTCCTGCTAAGATTATAGCTTTGCGCAGCAATATTATGAAATTTACTCAGTTTGATAATGAACATGTTGCTCAAGCTTGGGAAAGAATGAAATCTATGGTAAAGAATTGCCCCACTCATGGACTGACTACTTGGATGATTATCCAAACTTTTTATGCAGGACTGAATTTTTCTTCAAGGAACCTACTTGATTCAGCTGCTGGAGGCACTTTTATGTCCCTCACATTGGGCGCCGCATCAAAGCTACTCGACAACATGATGGTAAATTATTCCGAATGGCACACCGAGAGAGCTCCACAAGGTAAGAAGGTAAATTCTGTTGAGGAAACCTCTTCCTTGAATGATAAGATTGATACCATTATGGCTATGCTTGCTAATGATAGGACTCATGTTGATCCTAATAATGTTCCTTTGGCCTCTTTGGTTGCTCAAGAAGAGCAAGTTGATGTGAATTTCATTAGAAATAACAATTTTAATAACAATGCTTATAGGAACAATTTTGCTAGTAACAATTATAGGCCGTATCCTTCTACCAATGGTAATGGTTATGGTAACTCTTATGGTAATTCCTACAACAACACTAGGGCCGCGCCCTCCGAGCTTGAGGTAATGCTCAAGGACTTCATCGGTAAACAAACTGCTTTTAATAAGTCTGTTGAGGAAAAGTTAGGCAAAATTGATATTCTTGCTTCTAAAGTTGATAGCCTTGCTCATGATGTTGAACTTCTGAAATTAAAAGTGTTTCCTAATGATGTGAATGTGAGCAATGTTGTTGCTGCCGCTAATGCTACCCAAGTTAGAATTGATGAAAATATTAGATTGTTAGCAGAATTGCATGCCAGGTGGGAAAGAGAAGATGAGATGGCTAGAGAGATGAAGGTATGTACTATTACTACCTCTAATGATGTTATTCCTACTGATAGCAACCCTCTTACTTTGATTGGTGTAGAGAAAACTCCCACTCCTTGTGTTAAAAAGCCTAGAACTGCCAAAACTTTTTCTCAAAAGAGTGCTGAAATTTTTCGGAGTGTAGGAGATGATAGCTCTATTTCTTTTAATGATTTTGATGTTGATGGCTGCAATATATCTGAAGTTATTTTGTTCTTGCAAAAGCTTGCTTTGACTCCCAATGCTAGTTCTTTAAATATTGCTTTTACTAAGCATATTACCAATGCTCTCATAAAGATTAGGGATGAAAAGTTGAAACAAAAAGCCTCTGTTCCCAAGAAGTTAGAAGATGGTTGGGAACCCATCATTGATATGCATGTTAATGGTTATGATTGCCATGCTTTATGTGATCTAGGTGCTAGTATTTCTATCATGCCTAGAAAGATTTATGACATGCTTGATTTACCACCGCTTGAAAAATGTTATTTTGATGTTCCTATTGCTGATGTTGCTAAGAAGAAACCTTTGGGAAGGATTAATGATGTTCTTATTGTGGTTAACAATAACCTTGTTCCCGTTGATTTTCTTGTTATGGACGTTGAATGCCATGCTTCATGTCCTATTATTTTGGGAAGACCCTTTCTTCGAACTGTAGGTGCTATTATTGATATGAGGGAAGGCACTATCAAGTATCAATTCCCACTAAAGAAAGGTATGGAACACTTCCCTAGGAAAAGAAAGAAATTACTTTTTGACTCTATTCTTAGAGCAAATTATGAGCTTGATGCTTCATCTATTGATATTACTTGATTCGCAATTTTCTGCGCCTAGCTCAAAGGCGTTAAAGAAAAGCACTCTTGGGAGATAACCCATTGTTTACTTTTCAGTACTTTTTCTTTTATTTGAGTCTTGGAAGTCATTACTACTGTAATGACCGCTCCTTATCTTGTTTATTTCGTTTTTGTGCCAAGAGAAGCCTCTAATTTGAGTGAGGTAAAGATTTGGGGATATTGCTATCCTAAAACTGTTTTCGGTGCTGCACCGTAAAAATTCGTGAAAAATCTCTGTTTATCTTTTGGACCTGCGATTTCTTGTGCATATGCCCCAGGTTATATCCAAACTTTTCTTAGTTGAACACTTTTTGATTTGAGCAACGGAAAATCCCTCAAAAATTCGTCCTTTGTCAGCTGTCCAGTTTTGACAGATTTCTGCCAATATTTGTGTTTGCCACTTTATCGCTTTCTTTTGAGTTCTTTTGATCATGGAACTTTTTGGGGAGTTGCTACAGTAGTATTTGCTATATATGTGGTGGTTTTGAGTTGAAACCTGAAGCTAAAAGAGGTTGAATATATTTTATGCTTACACTAATGTTGCTAATAGAATTGTGTTTAGTTTTGTATGAAGGAAGTTTTCAAGTGTAGGGATTGGAGAATGATGAGATGAGTTGAAGAATGGACAAAAGCTCAAGCTTGGGGATGCCCATGCATCACCCCAAGAAATATCCAAGAAGTACAAGCGTCAAAGCTTGGGGATGCCCCCGAGGCACCCCTTCTTCATCGGCAAAAATCAGGTCACCTTTCAAAACACTATTTTTATTGCTTCATGCACTATGTGTTTTTCTTGGAGCGTCAGTTGTTTTAGTTTTCTTAGTTGGTTAGGTTTGTTTGTTTGTTGCAATAAATGGTTAGATCACATCATGTTTCTTTTGGAGGAGATGAACTCGTTTTCATTTGCTAAGAACACTCAGTTTTTCATTCTTATCGTTCACCGAGTGTTCTTCTTTTTCTGCTACTGCTTTTGGTTTTCGTTTTCGCCTTGATTTGCGTTCAGATCTTGTCATATCTTTTCATCATGGTGTATTTTTGCCTCTGATCTTTATTGGTTTTCATCAAAAGAGGTGTCTTTAAAAATTTCAAATGGTGTTGGAAAAGAGAAAAAGCTTTATGCAAAAAAGTGGTACAAGAAGGAGCTTGTGTAGACTGCGGCCTAGGCTTTTTCATGTCATGCTTGATGTCTTTTTGATAGTATGCTTAGTGGTTTTGCTGTAGCATGAATTGTCTCAAATAACTGAGATTGCTTAATGAGCCTTTGAAAAATCATGCGTTGTTTTTATTGTATGGAAGCATTATTTTGGTTTTCTCCTTGATGCTTTATTTGGGTTGACTTGGCGCATGCTCACACATGTTAGACTCTTACAAAGTCGCCATTAGCCTTCATGATCATTTAGTTTTTGACTTTTGATGCCATCGTATGCTTCTTTTAATGTCGCTTTGTCGCTTTGCATGATTATGGCCATTATTGCTCTCTTAGTTGGTCGCTCCCAGTCTTTTGCTAGCCCTCGCCTTGTACTGAGTATGAGCTCTACTCGTGCATCCAACTCCTAAAAGCCAAAGTTTTCCAAAGTGTCCACCATACATACCTACTAGCAATTTGCTATTCCCAGTAAATTTGACTTGCTTTTATATTCTCTTCAAATTAAACTCTTACCAGTGTTATGCGAAATTCGGTCAGTAAAGCTCTCACGAACCGGAAGGCACACTTTACTTTTTCCTGTTCTTAAAAATTTGACATTGTGGTCTTTTATGCTGAGTTGTTATGCTTGCAAGTTGTAAGTTGGATTCTAGCCCAGCCATGCTGTCATGGGGCAAGCTTTCAACATTGCACTTCTTTTTGAGTTGATATCGTGATCTTTTGTTTATGGATGCCCGCTGTGTGAAATGAATTGGGAATCTTGTGAGGATCATGGAGTTTTTATATGTGTTAGGGAAACGCCGGGCCGCCAATCTAAGCCATGCATAATTCATGGTGGAAATTTGCAGCATACCCATGGTGAACATTCGACGACGCATCTCACAATAAAAAGCTAAACAATATAGCAAATAAAAGAGATGTCGAGGTGTTCATTGTCTGCTTGTCCTGTCATTTTGGTGTGGGCTTGTTCCATGTCATCGGGCACGGAGGTACCCCATTGGCGGTTCTCAATGATATGCATATACTTACAATGACAAGAGCCTTGCTTGGGACTCTAAGTAAATTAGCATGGTTTGGGTACTCGTATTCACGGGACACGAGGTTTTCAACTTATGATTTGTCAAGCATATGCATCATAACTGTTCTCGCATTAACTTTAACCATTCAAGATGCTTATGATGGGGGCAATGAGAGCTCAAAGCCGGTAAGTACCATAATTTTTGAAGGTTATAAAACTTGCAATCACTGCTTCCCTCTGCGAAGGGCCTTTCTTTTACTTTTATGTTGAGTCACCACCTTCTTTCTTTATGCACCATTAAGAGAGCATAGTTGTCATTCTTAGTGTGATATGCATTGTCCCAAAGTTCATTGATTGACTCATATTGTTGGTTTCACTTGTTCTTAAATTATTTGTATCTAGTCGCCCTCTTAAACTTTGAGGTGTCCTATGCATTTATGTTTTGCTCTCTTTGAAGGACAAGCTGAAAACCATTTGTATGTTTTTCCTTATGATTTGAACACACGTTTGACTTTCATTGTTTCATTATCATGATCTTTTGTTTGTGTTCATTTGCATGTTTACAACATGGTTGCTAAGTTCTTATTGTCATGATTATATCTTTCATGCCCATGTTTTAAGTTCTATTGATCCCAGCTCACCAATGCTTACATATATGATCAAGATTGTGTAGGTGCATGTCACCTCAAAAATTATTCTTTGTTATCACTTACCTACTCGAGGACGAGCAGGAGTTAAGCTTGGGGATGCTTGATACGTCTCAAACGTATCTATAATTTTTGATGCTCCATGCTTGTTTTTACACCATTTGTATATTATTTCGTTACACTTAGTGGCATTTTTATACATTTTCCGGAACTAACCTATTAACGAAGTGCCACAGTGCCAGTTTCCTGTTTTCTGCTATTTTTGTGTTTTAGAAGTGATACACAGGAAATATTCTCGGAATTGGACGAAACAAGTTCCTGAAGACTTATTTCACGGGGAAGCTTCCAGACATCCGAAGAGCTGACGGAGGGGGGCCACCAGGGCCCCACACAAGGGGGCGGCGCGGCCTGGCCCCTGGCCGCGCCACCCCTGTCTGAGAGCTCCTGGCTCCACCTCTGACATCGCCCCTTCGCCTATATATACCCCCTGACGAGAAAAACCTAAGGGCCCGATCAGTTTTCCAGAATACATCGCGATCCGCCGCCGCCGTCGACCCGAAGATCGGGAGGGTCCAGAAGCTCTTCCCGGCACCCTGCCGGAGAGGGGAATCGCCACCGGAGGTCTTCTTCATCGCCATGCTTGCCTCCGGAGCGATGAGTGAGTAGTCTACCTTGGACTATGGGTCCATAGCAGTAGCTAGCTGGTTGTCTTCTCCACCATGTGCTTCATGTTTAGATCTCATGAGCTGCCCTACATGATTGAGATCACCGTTATGTAATTCTATGATGTTGGTTTGTTGGGATCCGATGAATATTGGTGTTTATGATTAAGTTGCTGTACTGAATTATATCTTTTGTTATCTCTATGTTGTTTATGATCTTGCATGCTCTCCGTTGTTAGTAGCTATCTTGGCCGAGTAGTTGCTAGTGACTCCAAGAGGGGGTATTTATGCTCGATAGTGGGTTCATGTCTCTATTTCACCTGGGGGAGTGACAGAAACCTCTAAGGTGGTAGATGTGCTGTTGCTACTAGGGAGAAAACAACATTCATATGCTTGAGGGCATATGCTTTGTTTACATTACACACTTTGCTTAATGCAATTATCTGTTGTTCGCAACTTAATACTTCTAGGGTGTTCGGATGATATCCCCGGGGGTGGATTATTAGTCATAGATGCAGTTGGATGGCGGTCTATGTATTTTGTTGTAATGCCCAGAGTAAATCTCATAGTGATCTTCTTGACATATCACGTTATCTTTATTCTATCAATTGCCCAACTATAATTTTTTTACCCAGCATGTTATTTTATCTATGGAGAGACACCACTAGTGAACTGTGGACCCCGGTCCTATTTTAATCATATTGCAATCACCTGTTTACTTTTCCCGCACTGTTTACTTTACTTGCATATTACTACTGTTTTCCACTCGATACACTCATAACCTTTGTTTCAAGCAAACCGGTGAGATTGACAACCTCATCGCAAGTTGGGGACAAAGTATTTGTTTGTGTGTGTGCAGGTTCCACAAACACCTTCAGTCGTCATCGTCTCTCTTCTCCTGATCGATAAACCTTGGTTTCTTAACTGAGGGAAAACTAGCCGCTACACTCATCATACCTTCCTCTTGGGGTTCCCAACGGGCTGGTCATCACCACGCACAAGTACTTACTGCTCCCACGTCAACTAAACGCCACAGTCTTTTCTGGCGCCATCACACGAGTAGCAGAGACTCAAAAGGACGTCAGCTGTATGGTGGGGTTAAGCGGCAGCGAGCAAGCACTAAAGAACCTATAGAGACACTCTACAACTTTCGTCTAATTGGAATGAGATAAGAGAGCGCATAAAGTAAAGAACTAGAATACTACAGCAAACATAACCCAGCCGATGAATCACCTCGTTGTGCCCACACAAAGAAGCAATATCAAAGGCACTCACACGGTTGACAATTTTATAACAATTTAATATTGTAGTAGAACTATTTACTATGCCACTTTTTATCATCAATTAGGTGCAAGTTGTTCTATGATCGAGTAGAACGGCTCCAAGTCATCCATAACCGCGGACACGGCTTTTCGAAAAGATTTACCCTGCAGGGGTGCACCAATGTACCCATACACGCTCGATCAATCCAACCTAGACAAGGGCCAGATATCACAACAAGACCGTTGCTAGTTCTACAAGAGAGTTTAAGGGGGCCACCCTACTAAGCTACCCGCTACGAAGTCGGCCGAGCTTCGGAGACGGACTCAGAAGTTTGCGCCGGCGGCTCAGTCTGGAGGAGTACTCTTTCGAGAGGCATCAACCAGCTTCGCATAAAAACGTCCCGCAATCAAATAAACCTGCCAACCTTACGAGGTGACACAACCACACCCTATCGAGGGGGGCTTAGAGACTCCGCCACCATGAAAGGTGACTCCACCCAAATCCAAATCCAAATGAAAATACGGTGTTGTGGCCCCCGGTAAACTAACTCGAGAAAAAGTAGTAAGTCAAGGGAGATCCCATGGCATCTCCACGAGTGGTTAGTGCGCTCAGCTTAGAACAGTTCATGCGAACTCGGGGTCCTAGGGGACACAAGTGAGACGTCGTAAAACGGGCAAAATGACTCACCGATGCCTCTGCTTTAACAAGTGAAGTTGTAACATAATTAAATCATATTTACTTCCAACATCTAATATCCAACTTATCTCCAATGCATAACCATCTCATATATCAAGTAGAGCATGTGATAAACTTCCCAACAACCCGATAAGATAACACAACTTGAAACAACCTAAGCATGCCTACGACTCGCCAGGCCAACTCAGACAACAAGCAAAAGGTAATAGGTGGGAGGTGGCGAATATATAGTTTTGCTTTGGGGAAACAGGTGGATAGGATACGTGACTCGAACAAAGCATCGGAACACAAGGCTAGCATAAAGTATAAAGCATAAACACAAATAGGTAATAAGTACCCCTATAGGTAGGTAAGGGGTGGGAAAGCTTGCCTGGAAAGATTGTCGAGGAACACCTGGAGAACTTGTCGTCGCTCACAACACCACGAAGCGTCCTATCCGGGAAGAAGCAAATCGCTACAACAAACAACGGATGCAACACTTACTACTATGGCAAAAGAATCGGCATGATCATGTGAAGCATGTATGCATGTCATGGCAATTATGATGCAATGCATCTTATCCAAATTAAGCGGAATCAAAATTCCTACACACACATATATGGTTCAAGTTGTTTTACTACACGACAATTTAATT
Source organism: Dactylis glomerata (assembly GCA_007115705.1). Lineage (NCBI taxonomy): Eukaryota > Viridiplantae > Streptophyta > Magnoliopsida > Poales > Poaceae > Dactylis > Dactylis glomerata. The sequence goes on along the minus strand of QXEO01000770.1, from coordinate 363,366 downwards.
GCTTATTAGCATGGCAAGACAAGATATGGGTGAGCTACATAAAATTAAATGAAGTGGGGAAACCATATTTGGTAAATCCCAATTAATTCATATGTTACTTATTAGGTGATATGCAAACTACCACGTAACGGTATGATGCGAGATGCAAACAGGCATATAGATGTCATATTATTATTCCTCACATTTTTTTCTGGTTTCAAAACATATATCATTTGTTTAAAATAGATTTATAAATGACAGTACTTAACTGGCTAGACCATAACAGGGTACTGTGAATTTGGACTGACGGCCGGCTGAACTGAAGCGGGCTGATGACCCGACAGACAAGAAAAACAGGGGATTTTGATGTCAGGGAATTCAACTTGGCCTATGGGGTAGGCAAAACGGATGTACCAGCGGGCTTTTTGCTTCGGTTTGAAATAAGGAGAGCATTATATTTTGACCAAAACCAGAGATTAGCTAGTTAGTAGTCGATCGCTTGGTACCTGTACTGTGCAGAACGAGCCAACTTAACTAAACTTTAACTGAACTGAAACAGAAGACTGGGCGTGCATGCACTGGCATATATGTTACAGATTGGGCTTCAAATTACTGAGATCATGTAGCTAGGCAAACAAGCAAGCGCACAGGCAGCTGGATGGATCCATGCCATGCAAAAAGAGCTAGCTTAGCTAAACTGAAGTATAGAACTGGCGTGCACACACTGGCCTAAACATAGGGATTTGGCTTCAGTGATGGAATAGGATTACTGAGTGAGCAACAGATTAATTAGTTAGCTGGGTAAGCACATACGTGAATCAATTGTTGCTTTACATATTGTGCTAGCTGAAAAAGGACAACCAAGAAGTATGCAAGTGCTCCTGGAGACACATGGACTGGAATTAAACTGAAGCAGCAAGGCGCGGCTGGGCGCGGTCGATGCACGTATTCTGACAAAGACGCCGTTGACAAACACAAACTAGCAGAGCCGGACACCATGATGCAGAAAACAAAACAAACTAGGAAGATGGGGAGTTTGATGCAGCGCTCACCCTGGGCTTGCTAGCGAGCTGGGCGAGCTCGGGGAGGAACAGAGATGTCGGAGAGGAAGAAGAAGGTGCGGAGATCACCGCGGCCGGCGAGCATTGAAGACCATGACCTTGACTTGCTGCAGGCACTTCGGCTCCAATTCCACCCGTAGAGGGCGCAGACGTTGCAGCAAAGCAGCTCCTCCGCTCAGCTCGGCGCAGCGGCGGCCATGGCTAGTGCAAGGACGGGAAGGAGCTCCGGTGTTCTCTCTCGATTGCTCTCGGCAGGACGCGAAGGGGAAAAGGAAACTGGCGGGAGCACAAGGGAGGACCAAGAGAGAGGGGCTAGGGTTGAGGGGCTCCGGTCTGGTCTGGAAGGGGATAAGAGGAGTGGCTGGTGCGGCCAGGGATGAGCACGCTGTGCTCGTGCTCGTATAGAGAGAAGACACAGAGCAGGGTCTGTCATGTGAAGGCAAAAGCAAGATGAGCTGGACGTGGCTTTTTCTTCTCCTCTTCTTCTAAATTTCTTCTCTTCTTCTTGCAGAATTATTTAGGGAAAAAGAATATGGAATAAAGAGGGGTTTTGGAAAGATTACAGAACAGGTTCAAGCAACATATTAGAACTTGACTTATTGTCTCAAAACTATTTCAAAGGTTTGCAATTATTTTAGAAAGGAGAGGAGGTTTCTATAAAACCATACGAGAAAAATATAACAGATTTTATTCCAAATAATTTATTTGACAAAAACATGCAAGGTGTTAAATGCGTGAAGATGCACAAAAACAAAAGAACAAACAAATCTAATAAAGGAGATTTTTCTGGGCTGTTACAAAACTCCTCAATGTTAGAGGGCTGGACCGACTCCTCGGTCGCCTCTTCATTGTGCACGGGCTGCGGGTGCTCCTCCATGTATGCGTCGAGCTCACCCTCTGTGAGTGACCGGTGCAGGCAAATGGACTGATCGATCAGTCTTCACTACCTTCCAAGTAGATTTCTTGAAAAAGGTAATCTCGAACGTCAAGTTAGTCAAACAGGCATTAGGAGAAACAAACTTATGATGTATCATAGAATTAAGATCAAGCCTCCCCACTGGAAACTGAAGATCTAAAACATGAGGCTCTACACCATTCAAAGCTAACAAACGTGAAGCAATAAGACCTCCACAGATTCCCCCTTTCTTACGGTTAGCATCTAGACGAAAAGCTATTAAAGCACCCAAATTATAAGTCCTATCACTTCTCAAAGCAGCAGCAATAAGCAGGACAACTTATTTGCAACTTTCCTAGCAAGGAAACACTTAGTAATAAAGTAGGCAAAATACCGAATGGATGGAAGATGAATATTTCGAATTTTACCATCCTCTCCTGAAAAACTTCTTCCTTGACAAATCTCTTCATAAAGGTCCGTTAATGGCTTAGATCATTCCTTCATCCTTTCGCGCGATCCCCACTATGGTACTCTAATGGCTGCACAGAAAACATCAAAGGGCAAGTCCACAGATTTATTGTAGATTTTATAATGAACCATGGGGTTAGATGTTGACCAACTGAAACGGAAATCCTGCACCACAGACATTGTTAGTTTAGCAAATTGGGGTGGTTCACCCTCAATAAAATGTTCCAATCCTGCATTAGAGTGTAAAGTTTGGAAGTCCTGCAGGATTCTGGCAGCATTCATGAACTCTGAACATGGATAGATTGAGGGAAAGACCCTCTCCTCACGGTGAACTCTCATGACTTCATGCACTTCTAGTTCATATTGAAAAAGTTGGTATGCATTCTCCTCCATTTCTGAAATTTTTAACAAACCTCATAAAAAGTGATTTTGAGACAAACAAATGTAGGGAACTACTATAGGGAGTCACTAGAAGGCTAACATGCATCAAAATAACATTTCTAAGCAATAGAACAAGCATGCAAACTCATTTCACCTGTCACCTATAGAGCTAAAATACTCAAGAAATACTCCACTAAACAAAATTCTACTTGGACAATCGGAGGAGTCACATACCGGAGAACAAATGCTCCAAATCTCAGCAACAATGATGGGCTGAGCAAGGAGATCAAAAAATCGAGATGAAGAGCAGCAAGAACTTGGGTTTGAGCGTGTGTGTCGTTGTTTTCGGGAGAGAGAAAGAGCTGGGGAGGAAGAGATAAGTGAGAGGCCAGGGCCCCCCCTCACCATAGGTGGGCGCGGCCAGGGCTGGGCCGTGCCCCCTGGTGGTGAGGTGGCATGGCAGGTCCCCCCGAGGTCTCCCAGGTGCCTCTCTGCCCCATTTTTGACATAAAAATTTAAAAAGATTTTTGGAATTTTTCGAGAAACTTTATTTTCAAAGATTTTTCAGAAAAACGATAAGAGAATAAAACTCAGGAATACAACGGTGGAGCGATAGAAAGCAAATCAAAACCAAGTATGCAGCAGCTCTAAGATACTCTAATCATGTAACTAAATAGAGAGAACAAAAATAAATGAACAAGTAAATGTAAGTGAGGTAAAGTAAATGCGGTGAAAACGAAGTTTCGTTCATATAAAATCACTTTGTTAACAAGGTTGATCAAGTCTTGTTACCAAACTAACTTTATATGAGGCAAAACCTTGCATTTCACTATATGCTTATGTTACCTCGACCTTGATAGGCATAGTCCCAATCATAACAATTTTATATTCCTCCTTGGGCTTTCGCTCTGAACAAATAATTTGACCAACTCGAATGGTCTCAACATTCTTGATTGAATTTAGAGCATTCTTTCTATCAATTTTCTTGGGAAAATAGACCGTGTATTCTTTGTCATTGATATTAAAAGTTACTTTTCCTTGATTGCAATTAATAACAACACCTGTAGTGTTTAGAAAAGGTCTTCCAAGAATAATAGACATATTATCATCTTCAGGCATTTCCAACACAACAAAGTCAGTTAATATCAAACAACTATTAGCCATTTGAACAGGAACATTTTCACATATACCAATAGGAATAGTAGTAGACTTATCAGCCATCTACAAAGATATATCAGTTGATACCAATTTTTCTAGATCAAATCTCTTATAAAGAGAAAAAGGCATGACACTAACTCCAGCTCCCAAATCACATAAAGCAGTTCTAACATAGTTATTTTTAATGGAGCAAGGAATAGTTGGTATACCTGAATCTCCAAGCTTCTCCAGAACTTTACCATCAAAAGAATAATTAGCAAGTAGAGTGGAAATTTCCTCATTAGGAATCTTCCTCTTGTTAGTAATAATATCTTTCATATACTTTGCATAAGGAGGCATTCTAATAGCATCAGTCAAAGGAATTTGCAAAAATAGAGGTCTCATCCATTCACAAAACCTATTGTAGTGTTCTTCTTCCTTGGACTTGTGTTTCTTACCAGGAAAAGGCATTGGTTTCTGTACCCAAGGTTCTCTTTCATTACCATGCTTGTTGGCAATGAAGTCTTCTTTGGTGTACTTTGCATTCTTATCAATCTTTTCTAGTTCCTCTTCAACTTCTTCTTTATCGGAAGCATCACCTAGTTCAGTTTCAGCATCAGAAATACAAACACTATTAGGATCTTTACCTGCTTCAGAAGATTCTGCAGTTGTTTTATGATTCTTCTTCTTCTTCTTCTTGGAAGGAATATCATCTCTTGAAGTGCGTTGAGAATCTTGCTCAATCCTCTTAGGATGTCCTTCAGGATATAAGGGGTCTTGAGTAGTAGCACCTCCTCTTTTGCGTATTTCACATGCTTGTTTTTCTCTTGAAGCATTAACTAGCAAGTCTTTTTGCACCTTGGTAAGCTGATCAATTTGAGTCTGAACCATTTGAAAATGTTTAACAAGTATCTTCACATCATTGGAGGTTCTCTCCACAATATCCTGCAACTTGTTAATAGCTCTAGAATTTTCCAACAAATGATTCTGCACCATTCTATTAAAATTATCTTGCTTAACAATAAAATTGTCTAACTCATCTAAGCATTGATCATGAGGTTTAGAGTAAGGAATATCTCTATCATCAAAACGTTGGAGAGAGTGTACCTCAATATTAGATGAGCGAGGGAATGGCTTACATAATTCTTCTATAGGAGGTAAATTCTTCACATCTTCGGATTTAATACCTTTATCCTTAAGAGTTTCTTGGCTTCCTTCATAACTTCATCATTTAATTCAATCATTCCTCTCTTCCTCAGTGTCGGTTCTATGACCGGCGCAGGTGTTGGTGCTGGTGTTGGCTCAACTAGAGTCCAATCATCATGATTCCGGCTTATTTTAGCCATTAATTATCCAGCTTCAGCCGGAGTTCTTTCCCTGAAAACACAACCAGCACAACTATCCAGATATGACTTAGATTCATCAGTTAGTCCATTATAAAATATATCAAGGAGTTCATTTTTAGGCAATGGCTCTTTAGGCAAAGCTCTAATTAAAGAACAAAACCTTGTCCAAGATTCAGGCAGTATCTCTCCTTTTCCCTGTTCAAAGTCAAAGATTTTCTACACAGCGGCATGTTGAGCACTAGCAGGAAAATATTTCTGAAAGAAAGCATTAACCAAAGCAATAGGACTATGAATAGATCCAGGAGTCAAGCTATTAAACCAAGTTTTAGCTGCATCTTTCAACGAGAAAGGAAAAATCTTAGGAACAAAGTAAGTGCGAAGCTTAATATCATCAGAAAACAAATTACTCAAAGTAGAAACCTCATTTATGTGCTCCATAGCACTTTCATTCTCAGTACCACAAAATAGCTCTTTCTCAACAATAGATATGTAAGATAAATCTAAAGAGAAATCATAATCCTTGTCTCTAATATCTATGGGAGAAGGAGCAAACTAAGGATCAGGAGACAATTTATATCTAATAGCACGTCTCGCTAGAAGTTCCTTAACAGCTTTAGCATCACGAGTAGCACGAGCTTCAGCAATAAAATCATCGTCAATCTCAATATAAGCATCATCAAAATCATCACTAGGACATTCCCTAGACTCATGTGAACTAACAGGTGTAACAGTGGTGTTTCCCATCTTAGCTCTAGCAATTGTAGCATCTAAAAAGGAACCTAGCGAACCAATCTCATCAAGCACAGTAGAAGCATCATCTAAATTATCAGTGGAATTTTCAAGCTTAGCAGAAGTAGTAACAGTAGCGTGTGCATGTGGTGGTGTAAGCAACTTACTCATAACAGATGGCGAATCAAGAGCAACAGAGGTGTTCAAAGTCGTACCTCTTCTTGTAGTGGATGGCAATATAGGAATTTTTCCATCACGAGGTTTACCCAAGATGAAAGGATTGCAGCAAACAATATGAATTCCAAGTGAACTTACAAATAAAGCTATGCTCCCCGGCAACGGCGTCAGAAAATAATCTTGATGACCCACAAGTATAGGGGATCGCAACAGTCTTCGAGGGAAGTAAAACCCAAATTTATTGATTCGACACAAGGGGAGCCAAAGAATATTTATAAGCCTTAACAGATGAGTTGTCAATTCAGCTGCACCTGGAAATAGACTTGTTCGCAGCGGTTTATCAGTAGCAACAGTTTTATAGTGGTGATAGTAGTGAAACAGTAATAGCAATAGTAAAATAAAAGCGGTAATAGTAGCAATAGTAAATAGTAGGATGAAATACTGTAGGCATAGGGATGGATGTACGGGCGTTGCATGGATAAGATAATTCATGAAATCAGTGAGACATGGGCATTGCAGATAAATAATGATAAAGCATCCTAGTACTAACAATCATAGGCATGTGTTCCGTATATAGTCGTACGTGCTCGCAATGAGAAACTTGTACGACATCTTTTGTCCTACCATCCTGTTGCAGCAGGGCCTCAAGGGAAACTACTGGTAATTAAGGTACTCCTTTTAATAAAGTATCGGAGCAAAGCATTAGCACTTGGTGAACACATGTGATCCTCACATCATAGCCATCCCCTCCGGTTATCCCAATTTCTGTCACTTTGGGGCCTCGGGTTCCGGACAACAATATGTGTATACAACTTGTAGGTAAGACCATAAACAACAAGTATCATCATATAACAATAACAAGTTCAGATCTGAAATCATGGCACTCGGGCCCAAAGTGACAAGCATTAAGCACAACAAGTTGCAACAATGTCATAAGCACTAATAAAAGATACTAGGCACTATGCCCTAACAATCTCATAGCAAATTACATGAATGATCTCATCCAATCCCTACCATCTCCTTCGCCTACAGCGCGAATTACTCACACATGGATGGGGGAGTCATGGATGGTTGATGGAGAGACGTCGGTGATGATGGTGATGAAGATCTCCTCCAAATCCCCGTCCTGGTAGGGTGCCAGAACAGAGTTTCTGGTTCTGAATTGTGGTTTCTGATGGCGGTGGCGTAGCGAAAGTCTATCTGGGAAAAATGCCGAACCCCTGCTGTTTTCAGGTCAGAGGGTATATGTAGGCGGAAGGAGGGGTCGAGGAGACGGCCGAGGCGGCCTCACCACAGGTGGGCACGGCCAGGGCTGGGCCGCGCCCCCTGGTGGTGAGCCCAGGCCGCTGCCCCCCTTCGTCTCATACTCTAGCTCCGTGCGTCTTCTGGCAAAATAGAATTTTTGCAGTATTTTCCAAGATTTTTCCTAAAAGTCGGATTTCTGCACAAAAACGAGATATCAGAGCAATTCTGCTGAAAACAGCGTTAGTCCGTGTTAGTTGTATTCAAAACACACAAATTCGAGGAGAAACAATAGCAAAAGTGTTTGGGAAAGTAGATACGTTTTGGACGTATCAGAATCACCAAAGAATGTCAAACAGATCAGAGGATTTTTGGGAATGGCAGGATACTATCGAAGGTTTATAGAAGGATTCTCTAAGATTGCAGGACCGATGACCAAGTTACTCCGGAAGAATACACCGTTTGTTTGGTCGGATGAATGTGAGGCAAGTTTTCAAACACTCAAGGAGAAGCTACCACAACACCTATGTTAGCAGTACCAAAAACTGGCAAGGACTATACTGTATATTGTGATGCATCCAAGAATGGACTTGGATGTGATTTGATGCAAGATAGAAAGGTGATAGCATATGGGTCGAGGCAATTACGACCACATGAAGTTAATTATCCAACGCACGATCTGAAACTAGCAGCCGTAGTGTTTGCACTAAAAGGATGGAGGCATTTTCTTTATGGAGCTAAGTGTGAACTCTATACAGATCACAAAAGTCTCAGATACTTCTTCACTCAGAAGGAATTGAATATGAGGCAACGTAGATGGTTAGAATTGATCAAGGATTATGATTTAACCATCAACTATACACCGGGGAAGGCCAATGTGGTAGTCGACGCTTTGAGCAGAAAGAGTACAGACACTCAACCGATGAACCGAGAACTTCCCAAGGAATTACTTATGGATTTGGAGAGGTTGGAGATTCAATGTCTTGAAGTACAATCCTTAGGTAGTTTAGCTACCGAGAAGGTTATGGAAGAATGACATAGTGATCTCAAGTACACAATAATTCGAAGACAAGATGAAGATGCATTTATTGCCGAAGAAATCCGTAGGATTGAGGAAGGTAGACCATCAGAATTCTGTTTAGGTGATTTCAATTCACTTTGGTTTCATGACCGAATATGTGTGCCGAACATACCGGAAATCAAGGAATTGATACTTAAGGAGGCACACGAAACACCATATTCTATACACCCGGGGGGCACCAAGATGTACATGGATCTTAAGGAATTGTTCTGGTGGAATAATATGAAGTGGGAGATAGCTAAGTTCGTATCGGAATGTCATACCTGTCAGAGAGTGAAAGCAGAACATCAGAGTCCTGCTGGACTTATACAACCTTTAAGTATTCCCGAGTGGAAGTGGGAAGAGATTGGAATGGACTTTATCACCTGATTACCACTGACACCGAAGAAGAAGGACATGATATGGGTAATAGTTGACCGACTGACTAAAAGTGCACATTTCTTAGCTGTCAATCAGAAATATTCCAGAGAGAAGTTAATAACCGACTGACTAAAAGTGTTAGAGTACGTCATGGGCCTGGGCTGGCAGTATAGCCCATTAGTCTTAGGGTTAATTAGAGATAAGGGTCACTTGCTTAGGGGTCAAGTAAGCCTTGCTTGGGAGTTAAGTAAACCTCTCTATATAAGGAGAGGAGATGTATCAATCTAATCAAGCAAGAATTAAGAAGGAAATCCCTTCCCTCTTGCCACCGGCCGTGGGCAAGGCCCCCGGCCGGCCCTCTTGCGCCCTCCCTCTAGCATGTCCATAACACTTGGTATCAGCCTTCCCGGGTTCGATCATGTCCAGCCCTCCACCGAGTTCTTCCCACCCGCCGCCGCCGCACTCTGACGCCCCCGCCGTTCTCTCCCCGGCGGAGATGACCGCAGCCCTCCGCGATCTCGCCACCGCGGTCCAGGAGATCCACCTCTACTTGGCCGGGCCCTACGGGCCGGCGCCGGCCGCGCCACCGGCCACCACCACCGGGCCGCTGCCCCTGCCGTGGCAGCCGCCGCATCTGGCGGTCTCCGCCGCGGTCGCCGCCACTACCCCGCCCTGGTTGCCGTGGCCGTCCCAGCCGGCCGCGCCACCAGCCGCCACCACCGGGCCGCTGCTCCTGCCGTGGCAGCCGCCGCATCTGGCGGTCTCTGCCGCCACCACCCCACCCTGGTTGCCGTGGCCATCCCAGCCCCTCGCGGGCCCCGTCGCGGCCATGGCCCTGCTGCAGCAGCCGCCGCTGCCACTCAGCCCCGGGCCAGCTACGACCGCGCCGGCGGGAGTACCGATCCAACAAGTCCGGTTCCCGCCCTCGCCGTCACCGCTTCCGTCTTGGATCGCTACCCGCCACGTGTCGGCGGCGGTGAAGCTGCAGGCTGCTGCGCGCGGTCTCCTAGCGCGCCGGCGTGTCTGCAGCTGCCGCTCCTCCAAGTTGCCCTTCGCTGCGCCAAGGACCTCGATCTCGTCCGCTGCGTCGGGGCTCTTGGGCATGCGGTTTCCCCCATGAGCGGCGGGCATCCTGTTTTCCCCGTGTGCAGCGACCTCCAAGTCTGCGACATCGGCGGTTGGGAGGGCGCACCCCTCCTCGACAGGAGCGCACCGCGTAACACCACTGCATTCCGCCCCCGGCCGCCGCGAGGGCGCCTCCGCTGGTCACTCTTGCGACCTCTTCCAGGTGGCCATACACATGCACTCCGTTTGTCCAGATGGTGTCCATGGGATCCAGGTGGCTGTACACGTGCACGTACGTCGTGCGGATGGTGTCCACTTTTTGTTAAGGGGTCCAAAATAGAGCGTCCCAGCCCATTTCAGGTTGAGAGTAATAAACCAAGCCGAGATGTAAAAGGCTTGTTTTTAGGTGTGAGGTTTGTGTCGCGTCGAGTCATCATTATAAGTTGGTTAGGTTGCAGCTCGAGGACGAGCTACATGTCCAGGTGGGGTGTAGTGTTAGAGTACGTCATGGGCCTGGGCTGGCAGTATAGCCCATTAGTCTTAGGGTTAATTAGAGATAAGGGTCACTTGCTTAGGGGTCAAGTAAGCCTTGCTTGGGAGTCAAGTAAACCTCTTTATATAAGGAGAGGAGATGTATCAATCTAATCAAGCAAGAATTAAGAAGGAAATCCCTTCCCTCTTGCCACCGGCCGTGGGCAAGGCCCCCGGCCGGCCCTCTTGCGCCCTCCCTCTAGCATGTCCATAACACTTGGTATCAGAGCCGTTAATTGAGTACCCCTGAGGCCCGTATAGCTAGGCCCAATTGTAATGATAGTCGAATACGAGTTCTTACCGTATGTCGATATTGTAATCTGTATCGGACCCTACCCGATCCTCGAGACCTGGCCATCTATATATAGGGGCCAGGAGGGGACGGCGTAGGGCAGATTGAAAGCAAGCCAGGTTTAACACCCAAGTTTACTTTCGACGCATATCTATTTCGACTAACTTTACCTTCGAGTTCATCCGACGCCCTATCTCCCCGATCCTAAGTCCTTCATCTAGGACATTTGTCGAGTTAACCCCTCGTCAATTGGCGCCGACCGTGGGGACCTGGGCGTTGGAATCATGAATTCGACGGCTTTTTCGCTTTTAGCCAACAGTAGCGCAGAAGTCGACGAGAATCAAGAGATGGAGTTGACCATTGGAAGTTTGAGCATCATCGTCGGGCCATCGGGTTCATCCCGCCTTTCGGAGTCGACAAAACCAGATCCATCGGCAAGCAAGCCCGAAACAGAGGAAACATTAGAATCATCAGAAGGCTCTTCCAGTGAGGTAAACTCGCCGGTCAGCTTAGAAAAAGTATCAATCGCAGAAGGCGACAAAATGCAGGAAAATTTCGATTCAGAAGGAAAAGCGCGTCAGACGCACAACAATACAAAGGACTTCGCCGTAGGAAGCAGCGGCGTCTCCAAGGTACATCAGTTATGCGTCATTATCACTGAAGCAGAAGAAGAAAATAACAGTGAAGGAAGTAAAAAGGTCGACAGGCAAGTCGACAAAATAAAAGAGCACAACAAAAAGGAAAAGGAGAAAGTACATGTCTCGGCTGGTGAATGGAGAATGATCAAGTCAGCTATCAATCATGGTACAGAAGTACCCGAAGGATCGAGAAGAGAAGTTTTAATGGGATATCAGTATGCATTATACCAACATAGGAAGAAATTAAGGGAGGAAAGAGACATGGTTTTTCAAGACGATAACAGTATGTCAAGGGAGGAATACTGGGAAGATTATAGTGAAGATTCAGAATACAGCAGAGAAAGGCGCGGAGACCCAAAACACAACAGAAAGGCGACAACATGCGGCAGAGAAGAAGGGTATTCAAGGAGCCCTACCCCACAGCTAGAAGAAGAGGAAGATGACTTCATACAAAAAACGCCAGAAGCAGCACTAGTAGCAGCACAAGCGTACTTACTAGCTACGAGACCAGAACCTGGGGACCCACGAGAAGATATGCACCGAGCCGCGATACGAAGCCTCGGAATAGTAGAAGGTAAGATCAGGGAACAAATCCCAGAGACAAAGTCGACAAGCTACAAAGGAGATCGAAAGGAGAAGTTCCGATACAACTTCACAGACAACGAGTATAGTGAGTCATCAGAAGAGCAAAAGCGACAGAAAAGGAAGGAGGACGCAAGAAGCATAATAGCACAAGCTCGAGTAAACAAATCACGACATGCTTGGAGGGAAGAGAATTACGAGGACGACGATAAAGACATGGGTGCGTTATGCTTTACCCGCAGGGTTCGCAAAACGCGGGTACCCAAAGGATTCAAATTACCACACGACCAGCATAAGTATGACGGGTCGCAAGAACCTACCCTATGGCTATCGGATTATCTGCAGGCAGTACAGATACTGGGGGGAACAAAAGCGACTGCAAGGCAAAGTTTACAGCTACACCTCACCGGTGCAGCACGGTCCTGGTTGAATACCCTACCCAACGAAGCCATCGGAAGTTGGGGGGAACTCGAAATTCAATTCGCACAAAATTTTCGTTCAACATATAAACGCCCAGCGTCACTGGAGGAAGTCAAGGCGTGCGTGCAGAGGAAAGGCAAAACTCTACGTTCTTATATACAACGCTGGAGCATAATCAAAAACTCAGCAGAGGACGTCTCCGACGAATGAGCAATAGACGCCTTTTCGGCCGGACTTCGTCGCTCAGATCTCGTGGAAGAAATAGGAAGAACAAGACCTACGACAGTAGCCGAGCTAATGGAACAAGCCAACAAATTCGCTGATGGAGAGGACGCGTATAACAGCAAAAGAGGACGTTCACCAGAAGTCGACAGAATAAGTAGACAGAAGAGACGGCACCGCATCAAGGATAACCAAGGAAGGCGAAATCAGGTAGCCGCGGGTTACGTACTAGAAGAAGAGGAAGGATACGAAAATAGGAGGTTTCAGGCAAAAGGAGTAGAAAAATCGAGATACTCTGGTCCTTCAGCCGAAGATATGCTATACGGACCTTGTCGAATCCACTATGCGTATCTCGACGGGAAAAGGATCTCAAATCACCAGATGAAGGATTGCAGAACATTCCTAAGGTTGCAAAGCGCTATGGGCTCAAGCCAAGAAGGGAGGCAAGGAGAAAGACACAGGAGTCAAGGATATCAAATGCAAAGGCTAGCAAGGCATCTAGAGTCAAAAGTGTACATATCAGCCATGATTCAACCGGTGCCCAAGTCGAAGAAAGAGCGAAAGAGCATATCCAGGCAAGTCAACCTAGCAATATCATCACCACCGGCTACCACAGAATACCTACGGGGGTCAGAGCAACCAGTCAAGTTCAGCAGAGCAGACCACCCGAGGAAAGTTCCCAGGCCAGGTCACTCACCTATGGTTTTAAAGGCACAAATAGGAGGGTACGACATCGGGAGAGTATTCATGGATGCAGGGAGTGGCATAAACTTAATATATGCTAGAACCCTAAAGGTAATGTGCATCTCGCTGATGAGTCTGAAGCCAACAGATTGTTCTTTCCATGGAATAGTACCAGGAGCCGCAAACTACCCTTTGGGGAGAATAGAACTCGATGTCTGCTTTGGCAGTAGCAGAAACTACAGAAGAGAGAAGCTGGAGTTCGAAGTTATGGACTGGCCGTCACAATATCATGCAATCCTGGGGCGCCCAGCATTTGCAAAGTTCATGGCAGTACCTCATTACGCGTATCTTACATTAAAAATTCCAGGGCCTAACGGAACAATTACAGTACAAGGGAACTTTGAAGTAGCCAACACATGCGACAGAGAATTCAACAGGATGGCGCAAACCTTCGGCATGACAGCAGAATATGAGAGGCTGAAAGGAGAAACGGATCATAACGTGCTACCCGGCGTTGGACGATCCCTGCCAGATCAGGCTTTCGACACAACGCAGGACTCGAAGAAAATTCAGGTCCACCCTACAGATTCAAACAAGATGACATCAATTGCGGTGAACTTGGATCCCGCATAGGAAGGCGCGCTCGTCGAGTTCCTCCGTGAGCGCTGGGAAATCTTCGCCTGGTGTCCATCGGACATGCCAAGGGTTCCCAGGGAACTCGTCGAGCACGCACTAAATGTAGATCCCAAAGCAAAACCAGTCAAGCAACCATTGAGGCGATTTGATGAACCTAAGAGGAAGGCGATAGCATCAGAATTGCACAGGCTAGAAAATGCCGGATTTATCAGAGAAATCAAAACTTCGAGTTGGGTGTCGAACCCAGTCATAGTACCCAAGAAGAACACAGACGTACAAAGAGTATGTGTCGACTACACATCTCTCAACAAGCATTGTCCAAAGGATCCTTTCCCTCTACCCCACATCGATCAAATAATCGACTCCACGGCGGGATGCGCGAGGCTTTCATTTCTGGACGCATATTCTGGTTACAATCAGATCAAATTGAAGAAAGAAGACGAAGAAAAAACGGCCTTCATCACACCATACGGAGTATTTTGCTACCAAGTAATGCCGTTCGGCCTAAAAATGCAGGAGCAACTTATCAACGGATGATGCAAAATTGCCTCGGAAGTCAAATAGGACGCAACATCCAAGTCTACATTGATGATGTAGTCATCACAACAAGAGAAGAGAAATCTTTAATCAGCGACTTGGCAGAAACTTTCGACAACCTGAGCAGGTACAAGCTTAAGCTTAACCCGACAAAGTGTTCCTTCGGCGTATCAGCAGGACAACTTTTGGGGTTCTTGGTATCAGCGCGAGGAATAGAGGCAAACCCAGAGAAGATTCAAGCAATCTTAACAATGGGGAAACCCACGAAACTACACGACGTACAGAAACTTGCAGGACGCGTCGCGGCACTAAGTCGCTTCGTTGCTCGGCTAGGGGAGAAGGCGCTTCCTTTTTATGCACTCATGAAGAAGTCAGACGATAAATTCGAGTGGACGGAAGAAGCAGACGCAGCGTTTGCACAGTTGAAAAAAGTGCTTTCCATGCCACCAGTGCTGGTCGCACCAAAGGAAAAAGAACCACTGCTATTGTACATCGCCGCAACCCATCAGGTGGTGAGTACAGTATTAGTAGTCGAAAGAAGCGAAGAAGGAAAAGCCCATGGCGTCCAGAGGCCGGTATATTTCATCAGTGAAGTGTTATCTCCAACAAAACAGAGGTACCCGCACTATCAGAAGTTGGCATACAGTGTCTTCACAACCGCACATAAACTACGACAGTATTTTGCGGTGCACCCAATTATAGTGGTCAACGAGGCGCCATTGTCGAACATATTGAATAATCCTTCAGCAACAGGACGTGTCTCTTTGTGGGGAATCGAATTGTCTCCCATGGACATCACGTACGAAAAAAGGAAGGCGATCAAGTCGCAAGTTTTGCCAGATTTTACGGCAGAGTGGCTGGAGCTGCAGAGCACAGGACCACCAGACTTATCCAGCGTTTGGACAATGTACTTCGACGGTTCTAAAAGAGTCCAAGGCGCAGGCGCAGGAGTAGTGTTGATATCACCTCATGGCGACAAATTGAAGTACGTCTTAAGGATGAGCTTTCCACAGGCTTCTAACAATGAAGCAGAGTACGAGGCTTTGTTGCACGGAATGAAGATGGCTAAAGCATGTGGAGCAACTCGCCTAAAAATATTTGGAGATTCTAACCTTGTTGTCCAGCAAGTTATGAACAGATGCGACACAATCAATGACAACATGATGGCTTACAAAAATTTGTACCATTATCTAGAAGGAACGTTTGACGGATGCGAAGTCTCGCACATAAGCAGGAACAGCAATGAAGAAGCCGACAATTTAGCAAATATCAGGTCACAGTGTTTACCTGTGCCGTCCGGAGTATTTTGGGAGGAAATAGTGGAAAGATCAATAAAAAGTGAAAAAAGTTCGACTACTACAGCAGGCTCGGGGGCTACGTCAGAACCAGAGGAGGTCATGATGATAGAAGAAACATGGATGCAGCCATATCTTGCATACATGATAAATACAAAGTTACCAGAAGACGCAGTGGAGGCCAAGAGGATAACTCGAAGATCGAAAGCGGTTGTCGTGTTGCAGGGGAAATTATACAAGAAGAGTATTACCGGCGTTTTGCAGCGTTGTGTAAAAGCCCCAGGAAGGACAAACAATACTAAAAGATATACACGGCGGAGTATGCGGCCATCATGCTAGCAGCAGAGCAATAGCGGCAAAAGCTTTCCGAGCAGGATTCTATTGGCTAACAGCCATCGAGGACGCCAAAGATATAGTTCGAAAGTGTGAAGCATGTCAAAGGTTTGCATCTAAACCGCATGCACCAGCAGCGGAGCTACAAACAATACCATTATCTTGGCCTTTCGCACAATGGGGCCTAGATATGGTGGGGAAGTTGCACAAATCCTGGCCAGGAGGGCATGTCTACATGCTAGTGGTAGTCGATAAATTCACCAAATGGGTGGAAGCGGCCCCGGTGACAACTCAAGATTCTACAGCGGCAATCAGCTTCATCAAGTCAGTAGTTTTCCGTTTTGGTGTACCATATAGCATCATCACAGACAATGGGACAAATTTCACTTCAAAGGAATTCAAGAGTTACTGCGAAGGATTAGGGATCAAGCTAAAATTCGCATATGTGGCTCACCCGAAGACAAACGGGCAAGTCGAAAAAGCCAATGGCCTGATATGTAGTGGGATAAAAAAGAGGCTCTTAGCACCTCTCGAGAAAGCCAAGAGCGCTTGGGTAGAAGAATTGCCCTCCGTTCTTTGGAGTCTAAGAACTACGCCTAATGCAGCAACTCAAGAAACTCCTTTCTTCCTGGTCCATGGCGCGGAAGCCGTGCTTCCAGTCGAGGTTACACACGAGGCTCCAAGAGTGACAGCATATGACGAGACAATGTCAACAGAAGCATTGCAAGATGATGTCGATGCACTAGATGAAGCAAGAGATAAAGCATTAGAAAGGGCTACGCGGTATCAACAGAGTCTACGAAACTACCATAGTAGTCGAGTTCGTCCACGATCCTTCGTGGTGGGAGACCTAGTTTTGCGACTCATGCAAGACAGCCACGGTAAATTGGAGTCCCCTTGGGTGGGACCTTACATCATCACCGAAGTTATACCAGGAGGAGCATATCGACTACAAGACAAGAAGACTGGGAAGGATGAGAGCAACCCATGGAATGCAGAGCAGCTACGGCGTTTTTACGCGTAGAATAAATATAATGGTATCAGTAAGTTTCGAGTTAACCTTCTGAACCCAGAACATGAGGCCACAGGTCGGGTTCTTTGGGTTGAACTCGACAAAATTGTACAATTATTTTTACTTCTTCGCCTCGGGGGCTTCAACCCTCGGGTCGTACGAAAGGAATTTTTATCGCGATTTGGAAGAGTTTTTTCACAATAAGGTTGTGCAGACAACCCGATAAATATTCAAACAACTTGGTTCGCAAAGGAACCCGATATTCTTCGTATAAATTGGTTCACAAAGAACCCGATAGATGGAAAGCGTACCTCAGAACAATAACTTGTTTTCCTGGTACTAGCAAAAACATCGACATAGAGCTCGAATATTCATTACAGATAACATGGCAGCAAGGACATTATCAAACGAAATTACATAAAAGTAAATCCTAATGGAAGTGGACTTCAGCTTCATATTTCTTCTGGCACTGGGTGCCGTCATAGATCTTCACGTCAAACTTCGACGTGCCGATGTGGAAATCGAAGGCCATGAAGAAGCCTTGGTGGATGTCGTGGTCTTCTGCAAACTCTGACCAGCCGCCCCTGAAGTACTGCTCGCCATCGCCATCATACCACACATCCACCTCGTATGGGATACCACTGCCAGACTGTTCGCGGAGAACTGCCTCTCGCAGTTCGCGTCTGATACGTCTCAAACGTATCTATAATTTTTGATGCTCCATGCTTGTTTTTACACCATTTGCCTATTGTTTCGTTACACTTAGTGGCATTTTTATGCATTTTCCGGAACTAACCTATTAACGAAGTGCCACAGTGCCAGTTTCCTATTTTCTGCTGTTTTTGTATTTCAGAAGTGATACACAGGAAATATTCTCGGAATTGGACGAAACAAGTTCCTGAAGTCATATTTTACGGGGAAGCTCCCAAACATCCGAAGACCTGACGGAGGGGGACCACGTGGCCCCCACACACAGGGGCGGCGCGGCCACCCCCCTGGCCACGCCGGGCCCGCGTGAGGGGCCGTGGTCCCTTCTCTGACATCGTCCTTTCGCCTATATATACCCCCTGATGAGAAAAACCTAAGGACCCGATCAGTTTTCCAGAATACATCGCGATCCGCCGCCGCCGTCGACCCGAAGATCGGGAGGGTCCAGAAGCTCTTCCCGGCACCCTGCCGGAGAGGGGAATTGCCACCGGAGGTCTTCTTCATCGCCATGCTTGCCTCCGGAGCGATGAGTGAGTAGTCTACCTTGGACTATGGGTCCATAGCAGTAGCTAGCTGGTTGTCTTCTCCACCATGTGCTTCATGTTTAGATCTCATGAGCTGCCTTACATGATTGAGATCACCGTTATGTAATACTATGATGTTGGTTTGTTGGGATCCGATGAATATTGGTGTTTATGATTAAGTTGCTGTACTGAATTATATCTTTTGTTATCTCTATGTTGTTTATGATCTTGCATGCTCTCCGTTGTTAGTAGCTATCTTGGCCGAGTAGTTGCTAGTGACTCCAAGAGGGGGTATTTATGCTCGATAGTGGGTTCATGTCTCTATTTCACCTGGGGGAGTGACAGAAACCTCTAAGGTGGTAGATGTGCTGTTGCTACTAGGGAGAAAACAACATTCATATGCTCAAGGGCATATGCTTTGTTTACATTACACACTTTGCTTAATGCAATTATCTGTTGTTCGCAACTTAATACTTCTAGGGTGTTCGGATGATATCCCCGGGGGTGGATTATTAGTCATAGATGCAGTTGGATGGCGGTCTATGTATTTTGTTGTAATGCCCAGAGTAAATCTCATAGTGATCTTCTTGACATATCACGTTATCTTTATTCTATCAATTGTCCAACTGTAATTCGTTTACCCAGCATGTTATTTTATCTATGGAGAGACACCACTAGTGAACTGTGGACCCCGGTCCTATTTTAATCATATTGCAATCACCTGTTTACTTTTCCCGCACTGTTTACTTTACTCGCATATTACTACTGTTTTCCACTCGATACACTCATAACCTTTGTTTCAAGCAAACCGGTGAGATTGACAACCTCATCGCAAGTTGGGGACAAAGTATTTGTTTGTGTGTGTGCAGGTTCCACAAACACCTTCAGTCGTCATCGTCTCTCTTCTCCTGATCGATAAACCTTGGTTTCTTAACTGAGGGAAAACTAGCCGCTACACTCATCATACCTTCCTCTTGGGGTTCCCAACGGGCTGGTCATCACCACGCACAAGGACTTACTGCTCCCACGTCAACTAAACGCCACAGTCTTTTCTGGCGCCATCACACGAGTAGCAGCTTCTTTTCTGGCGCCGTTGCCGGGGAAGAGAGAAGACTTCTGCGAGGGGAGTTCTTCGCACACACATTCTTTACTTTGTTATTTGTTTTGCTTTACTTTATTTTATTTTACCTGCATTGCTTTTTATATCAAAAACCCAAAAAAATTAGAATCCTTGGTAGTTGTTATTTCTTTACTTTAGTTTATCATGTTGTTCCCTGAGTTCGTTCTGGAGGACCTCTCTGTATGGAGTGGTTCGATTATTGGCAAAAGTAACATTGAGGAGTTCTTTAATCACATTAGTATGCATAAGGAAGTTGAGGAAAAGTCTTTGGTTGAGTTAGCTCCTAGTTATGAAGTTGCTTTTGCTCATTTAGTTCACATGTTAGAAGCTAGGTTTGCTAGTCTTAATCCTTTTATGCAATACATGTTCCTTAAGCTTCATGAAATTGAGGATCCCGAAAAGAAAGCTTTTATCTCAGAAACCTTGCGCACAGAATTTAGGGATGTTGCAATTGAGGCTAGGAAAGTTTTTAAGAAGTTCAATAAGCTTGGCTCGCCTGTTAAGGTTGGTACGCCCGATGATTTTAAAGTACCAATACCGTATGAACTTATAGGAATTCATGATGCTTGGGAAAAGAATTCCAGTTGGATTTGCCCTGAAAATCTTTTTGATGAGAGTAGTGTGCCAAAGCGTGATCGTAAAGGAGTTTCAAAAACTCAGTTGAACACATTTTCTTTCATTGTTGAAAAGATCTCTGATGTTGATCTTAATGCTTCATCTGATATTACTTGATTCGCAATTTTTTGCGCCTAGCTCAAAGGCGTTAAAGAAAAGCACTCTTGGGAGATAACCCATTGTTTACTTTTCAGTACTTTTTTCTTTTATTTGAGTCTTGGAAGTCATTACTACTGTAATGACCGCTCCTTATCTTGTTTATTTCGTTTTTGTGCCAAGAGAAGCCTCTAATTTGAGTGAGGTAAAGATTTGGGGTTATTGCTGTCCTGAAACTGTTTTCGGTGCTGCACCGTAAACATTCGTAAAAATTCTCTGTTTATCTTTTGGACCTGCGATTTCTTGTGCATATGCCCCAGGTTATATCCAAACTTTTCTTAGTTTAACACTTTTTTATTTGAGCAACAGAAAATCCCTCAAAAATTCGTCCTTTATCAGCTGTCCAGTTTTGACAGATTTCTGCCAATATTTGTTTTTGCCACTTTATCGCTTTCTTTTGAGTTCTTTTTTATCATGGAACTCTTGTGGAAGTTGCTACAGTAGTATATACTTTATATGTGGTGGTTTTGGGTTGAAAACTGAAGCTAAAAGAGGTTGAATATATTTTATGCTTACACTAATGTTGCTAATAGAATTGTGTTTAGTTTTGTATGAAGGAAGTTTTCAAGTGTAGGGATTGGAGAATGATGAGATGAGTTGAAGAATGGACAAAAGCTCAAGCTTGGGGATGCCCATGCATCACCCCAAGAAATATCCAAGAAGTACAAGCGTCAAAGCTTGGGGATGCCCCCGAGGCACCCCTTCTTCATCGGCAAAAATCAGGTCACCTTTCAAAACACTATATTTTTATTGCTTCATGCACTATGTGTTTTTCTTGGAGCGTCAGTTGTTTTAGTTTTCTTAGTTTGTTTAGTTTGTTTGTTTGCTGCAATAAATGGTTGGACCCCAACAAATTTCCTTTGGAGGAGATGTACTCGTTTTCATTTGCAAAGAACGCTCTAGTTTTCACTCTTATTAAAAATCGAGCGTTCTACTTTTTCTGCTACTGCTTTTGGTTTTCGTTTTCGCCTTGATATGCGTTCAGATCTTGTCATATCTTTTCATCAAGGTGTATTTTTGCCTCTGATCTTTATTGGTTTTCATCAAAAGAGGTGTTTATAAAAGTTTCAAATGGTGTTGGAAAAGAGAAAAAGCTTTGTGCAAAATAGTGGTACAAGAAGGAGCTTGTGTAGACTGCGGCTTAGGCTTTTTCATGTCATGCTTGATGTCTTTTTGATAGTATGCTTAGTGGTTTTGCTGTAGCATGACTTGTCTCAAATAACTGAGATTGCTTAATGAGCCTTTGAAAAAATCATGCGTTGTTTTTATTGTATGGAAGCATTATTTTGGTTTTCTCCTTGATGCTTTATTTGGGTTGACTTGGCGCATGCTCACACATGTTAGACTCTTACAAAGTCGCCTTTAGCCTTCATGATCATTTAGTTTTTGACTTTTGATGCCATCGTATGCTTCTTTTAATGTCGCTTTGTCGCTTTGCATGATTATGGCCATTATTGCTCTCTTAGTTGGTCGCTCCCAGTCTTTTGCTAGCCCTCGCCTTGTACTGAGTATGAGCTCTACTCGTGCATCCAACTCCTAAAAGCCAAAGTTTTCCAAAGTGTCCACCATACATACCTACTAGCAATTTGCTATTCCAAGTAAATTTGACTTGCTTTTATATTCTCTTCAAATTAAACTCTTACCAGTGTTATGCGAAATTCGGTCAGTAAAGCTCTCACGAACTGGAAGGCACACTTTACTTTTTCCTGTTCTTAAAAATTTGACATTGTGGTCTTTTATGCTGAGTTGTTATGCTTGCAAATTGTAAGTTGGATTCTAGCCCAGCCATGCTGTCATGGGGCAAGCTTTCAACATTGCACTTCTTTTTGAGTTGATATCGTGATCTTTTGTTTATGGATGCCCGCTGTGTGAAATGAATTGGGAATCTTGTGAGGATCATGGAGTTTTTATATGTGTTAGGGAAACGCCGGGCCGCCAATCTAAGTCATGCATAATTCATGGTGGAAATTTGCAGCATACCCATGGTGAACATTCGACGACGCATCTCACAATAAAAAGCTAAACAATATAGCAAATAAAAGAGATGTTGAGGTGTTCATTGTCTGCTTGTCCTGTCATTTTGGTGTGGGCTTGTTCCATGTCATCGGGCACGGAGGTACCCCATTGGCGGTTCTCAATGATATGCATATACTTACAATGACAAGAGCCTTGCTTGGGACTCTAAGTAAATTAGCATGGATTGGGTACTCGTATTCACGGGACACGAGGTTTTCAACTTATGATTTGTCAAGCATATGCATCATAACTGTTCTCGCATTAACTTTAACCATTCAAGATGCTTATGATGGGGGCAATGAGAGCTCAAAGCCGGTAAGTACCATAATTTTTGAAGGTTATAAAACTTGCAATCACTGCTTCCCTCTGCGAAGGGCCTTTCTTTTACTTTTATGTTGAGTCACCACCTTCTTTCTTTATGCACCATTAAGAGAGCATAGTTGTCATTCTTAGTGTGATATGCATTGCCCCAAAGTTCATTGATTGACTCATATTGTTGGTTTCACTTGTTCTTAAATTATTTGTATCTAGTCGCCCTCTTAAACTTTGAGGTGTCCTATGCATTTATGTTTTGCTCTCTTTGAAGGACAAGCTGAAAACCATTTGTATGTTTTTCCTTATGATTTGAACACACGTTTGACTTTCATTGTTTCATTATCATGATCTTTTGTTTGTGTTCATTTACATGTTTACAACATGGTTGCTAAGTTCTTATTGTCATGATTATATCTTTCATGCCCATGTTTTAAGTTCTATTGATCCCAGCTCACCAATGCTTACATATATGATCAAGATTGTGTAGGTGCATGTCACCTCAAAAATTATTCTTTTGTTATCACTTACCTACTCGAGGACGAGCAGGAGTTAAGCTTGGGGATGCTTGATACGTCTCAAACGTATCTATAATTTTTGATGCTCCATGCTTGTTTTTACACCATTTGCCTATTGTTTCGTTACACTTAGTGGCATTTTTATGCATTTTCCGGAACTAACCTATTAACGAAGTGCCACAGTGCCAGTTTCCTGTTTTCTGCTGTTTTTGTGTTTCAGAAGTGATACACAGGAAATATTCTCGAAATTGGACGAAACAAGTTCCTGAAGTCATATTTTACGGGGAAGCTCCCAAACATCCGAAGACCTGACGGAGGGGGGCCACGTGGCCCCCACACACAGGGGCGGCGTGGCCACCCCCCTGGCCGCGCCGGGCCCGCGTGAGGGGCCGTGGTCCCTTCTCTGACATCGTCCTTTCGCCTATATATACCCCCTGACGAGAAAAACCTAAGGACCCGATCAGTTTTCCAGAATACATCGCGATCCGCCGCCGCCGTCGACCCGAAGATCGGGAGGGTCCAGAAGCTCTTCCCGGCACCCTGCCAGAGAGGGGAATCGCCACCGGAGGTCTTCTTCATCGCCATGCTTGCCTCCGGAGCGATGAGTGAGTAGTCTACCTTAGACTATGGGTCCATAGCAGTAGCTAGCTGGTTGTCTTCTCCACCATGTGCTTCATGTTTAGATCTCATGAGCTGCCTTACATGATTGAGATCACCGTTATGTAATACTATGATGTTGGTTTGTTGGGATCCGATGAATATTGGTGTTTATGATTAAGTTGCTGTACTGAATTATATCTTTTGTTATCTCTATGTTGTTTATGATCTTGCATACTCTCCGTTGTTAGTAGCTATCTTGGCCGAGTAGTTGCTAGTGACTCCAAGAGGGGGTATTTATGCTCGATAGTGGGTTCATGTCTCTATTTCACCTGGGGGAGTGACAGAAACCTCTAAGGTGGTAGATGTGCTGTTGCTACTAGGGAGAAAACAACATTCATATGCTCAAGGGCATATGCTTTGTTTACATTACACACTTTGCTTAATGCAATTATATGTTGTTCGCAAGTTAATACTTCTAGGGTGTTCGGATGATATCCCCGGGGGTGGATTATTAGTCATAGATGCAGTTGGATGGCGGTCTATGTATTTTGTTGTAATGCCCAGAGTAAATCTCATAGTGATCTTCTTGACATATCACGTTATCTTTATTCTATCAATTGTCCAACTGTAATTCGTTTTCCCAGCATGTTATTTTATCTATGGAGAGACACCACTAGTGAACTGTGGACCCCGGTCCTATTTTAATCATATTGCAATCACCTGTTTACTTTTCCCGCACTGTTTACTTTACTCGCATATTACTACTGTTTTCCACTCGATACACTCATAACCTTTGTTTCAAGCAAACCGGTGAGATTGACAACCTCATCGCAAGTTGGGGACAAAGTATTTGTTTGTGTGTGTGCAGGTTCCACAAACACCTTCAGTCGTCATCGTCTCTCTTCTCCTGATCGATAAACCTTGGTTTCTTAACTGAGGGAAAACTAGCCGCTACACTCATCATACCTTCCTCTTGGGGTTCCCAACGGGCTGGTCATCACCACGCACAAGGACTTACTGCTCCCACGTCAACTAAACGCCACAGTCTTTTCTGGCGCCATCACACGAGTAGCAGCGTCCATCCATGAACTTGGTGAAATTCAGCGGCAGGCGCTGAATCTCGCGGCACTGCGCCATGGCAATGCAGAAGAAAGAAAAGATTCGGGGAGGCGCAGCAGGAGCAGCGGAAGCAGCAGGAGGAGGAGTGATTAGACCAGGAGCAGTGCCAGTCACCTTGGGCTTGTTCTTACTACTAGGTGGGCGGCCGGGGCGACGCTTCGCCGGAGCAGCCGACGATGATCCTGCGGCGGCTGGAGTAGTGTTGCTCCTGTTCTTACTTCCACGAGGGCGACCCCGACCTCGCGGCGCCACCGGAGAGCCAAGGTTTACACGAGAACCATCAGCGTCAGCCATGTGAACGAGGGAAAAGCCTAGGAAAACCCTAGATGGAGAGAGAAGATGATGCGGCGGGGGAGGAATCTGATTAGGGTTTCTACCCTTGTCAGGAGATGCTTTATTTATAAGCACATATTATCGGGCCCCCGTGCTGCAGCAAGGCCCGTAAACATATTTTACAACAGGAGTTAAATTCTGCACACAGCAGACGATAAAACTAAAGAGGGAAAACAAGAAGAGGAGACTGTGGTCACGCGATATGAAAACCTCGACTTGGACTCGGGGGCTTATCAACAGTAGACATCAGCAGGAGAAAGAAGAGCTAAATTTTGAGCCTATGCTTGACTACAAGTATCCAAACATAGCCTCGGGGGCTACTCCCATCGGGAGCGCTGAGCGCGCACCCGATAGAGGATGAGATAATAGATATTGAAGATGAAAAAGGATTAGAATACAAACTTCGACTATATAGTCGACAAAGTGCAGAGAGATTACTCCCATCGGGAGCGAAGAAGATCAATTCAAAGTCCAAAATTCTTTGAATTTATCAGTCAAAAAAACTTGGCTGCGACATAAGATTCTCGAGTTGCGTTATTGCAACGAAACTCGAATGCCGTGATTTATCACGAAGGTAAGACCCCGGGATCCGTCCTGTGTGGCCTGGTATACGCACATGGATGCGCTCTGCTGGTATGTATCCGTGTCTATGACGCGAAGAAAATCCTGGTGGACGCACTGGGTACCCTAAGAATCACTGGGATTCATTCTTTATAAGTCCTAAATGCGGCAAAAGAGTGGGTTTGACCGGTATCCCGAATTCAAGTCCAAGGGGATTGAATTTGAAGTAGGTGACAAGTATCTGTTCCGGCAGTTAACTGACCTCTTGATCCGTCAGAGTTGTCAGGCTTGTTCATCAAAACCCCTTGCGAAAGAATATTAAGAAAATAAGTCGAAAGACCAAGTCAAAGATCTGAAGATAAGAAGAAGTCGAAGAGTTTATCAAGTCAAAGATTTAAAGATTAGAGATTCAACCCGAATCTGCAATTCTGGTAGAATCTCAGGGGCTACTGACAAGGGTATAGTTAATAGAGCCCGTTAGTTGAGTACCCCTGAGGCCCGTATAGCTAGGCCCAATTGTAATGATAGTCGAATACGAGTTCTTACCGTATGTCGATATTGTAATCTGTATCGGACCCTACCCGATCCTCGAGACCTGGCCATCTATATATAGGGGCCAGGAGGGGACGGCGTAGGGCAGATTGAAAGCAAGCCAGGTTTAACACCCAAGTTTACTTTCGACGCATATCTATTTCGACTAACTTTACCTTCGAGTTCATCCGATGCCCTATCTCCCCGATCCTAAGTCCTTCATCTAGGACATTTGTCGAGTTAACCCCTCGTCACTATATGTTCAAGAGATAGTAAGCAAGCATGGAGTACCAAAGACAATAGTATCGGATCAAGGATCCGTATTCACTTCAGCTTTTTGGACGCAATTACATGAAGCTTTAGGATCCAAACTGGACTTTAGCACTGCTTATCACCCACAGACGGGAGGCCAAACTGAAAGGACCAATCAGATTTTGGAAGATATGCTCCGAGCATGTGCTTTAGACTTCGGAGGATCATGGGAAGAACACTTATCACTGGCAGAGTTCTCTTATAACAATAGTTACCAAAGCAGTATTCAATGGCACCATTTGAAACACTTTATGGGAGGAAGTGCCGATCACCTATTTGCTGGTATGAACCAGGAGCCAGTAAGGATTTTCATCCAGACTATGTCAAGGAGAAACAACATGTGATTGATGTCATTCGAGACTGATTAAAGATTGCCCAAAGTCGACAGAAAAGCTATGCAGATTCCAAGAGGAGGATATGGGAACCGCAGGTTGGGGACATGGTTTATCTAAGGGTTAGCCCCATGAAAGGAGTACATCATTTTGGAGTCAAGGGAAAGCTTAGCCCAAGATATACTAGACCGTTCAAGATTCTGAGTCAGAGTCAAGGAGTAGCCTTTGAGTTAGAACTGCCAAAGGAACTATCCAAAGTTCACAATGTGTTTCATGCTTCTCAACTTCGCAAGTGTATGAAGACATCGGAAGAAACTATATCCTACGATGAGATTGAATTGCAAGCTTATTTGACTTATGTTGAAGAACCATCAAAGATTCTGGCAGAGAATTGGAAACAACTCCGTAATAGATCCATCAAGTATTGCAAGGTAAAATGGAAACATCACCCAGAAAGAGAAGCTACTTGGGAAAAGGAAGAGGATTTAAGAACAGCCTATCCAGATTTCTTCAGGTACATCTTACCCCAAACTTCGGGATGAAGTTTATATTAAGGGGGGAAGTCTGTAACATCCTAGGACGTAGGACAACTCCGGGGTAGACTAGAAGGGCTTTTGTGCATTGCATCTGAAATTATAGGATTTTTTCGCGCTTTTGTTACTAAAACCTAAGAGTGATCGAATCTCTCTTCGAGGGGAAATGGTGAACTCTCGAAGTGCGAAAGATTTGGACATGATCTCTTTTGATTCATTGTTGTGAGAAGTGATGACTTAAACCATTAAAACCCTAGCTATAAGCTTTGGAATTTGAACTAAGGCATAAATCAAGTTTGAATTTGAATGATTGAACTTTGAATTAAAAAGGCACATTTAGAAAGGATAAACATTAATAAAGAAGAAATAGATGGGAATATAAACATCAATAAAGTTTAGAGAAAACTTAAACTTTATTAATCATCAACACATATTACATTGTCTTTACATAATTCATGAATGAAAGAATATTACAACTTGGAAAGAATCCAAGATAATTACAACAAGAAGAAATGGAAAATTACAAGTTACAAATTCTATGAGAAAACTAAAAGTCTTCTTTCTTTCTTTCCTTTCTTCTTTTCTTTTCTTGGCACCTGCAACCAAATAAAGGAAACAACAATTTGCCAAGATAGCATTTACCAAGTGGCATTCAAAAAAAATAACAAGCCACTGTAGATAATCATCAGAAGGTTGATCTTATCACCAAAGCTCGGGTAGAAATATCCCAAGCCAGCCGAGATGGGCAAGGCAGCTCACAGCAGCATAGTCACCATATGCATGCACTCAGGTGTCACACACCCAAGTCAAAAGACCAAGTATAAAAGCATCACAGAGGTGAAACTTGCTCGGCTAAAGATCACAGTCGACCAAGAACAGCACCACCACACCACCAACATCAACACCCAAGAACACCATCACCATCAAGATCACATCACCACCACTGAATCACCACCACACAATCAACCCTACTCATGTGTTGAGCAACAGGGAAGATTCACACCCTAGCACATCATCAAATAAACCATCCATCAAAGCCAAAGACCAACATGGTCACATAGTTCAACTAGGAACTAGGTCAAGCAGCTAGGAGGAGCAGGCTTGCCACAAGAAGCAGGAAATCAGAATAATTCTAGAAGAATAAGCTACTCTTCTGCAGCAGGTTATTATTAAACCAAAGCACACATGAGTGCTGGGAGAGAACTCACAAGTTATTCTCCCAGGCAGACTGCACAGAGCACAGCCACACAGAGATCAAGCAAAGCTTGATGAAACAAAGGCTTTGGTCATCATTTGGATGTCCAGGAGGCCAAGACCTTGAAGACAAGGCCATCCACAGCACCTACTCCCTAACACATAACTTATCTGGGAATTTCTCAAAGGAAATACTCACAGAAGTAAGAGCAAGGCCAGGAGTGGCACATGGGTTGCCTAGCTACCAAGACTAAGGCCTAAAACCTAGAAAACCATCAGCTCTGTCAATAAAAATTGACCAAGTTCAGTTAAGCATTTGGAAAAGTGGACAGGGACACTTTCAATCAAAAAAGCCACCAGCAGACCACCATAGAGGGTGATCTACTCTCAAGAACACCAACTTGACACCCACAGTAACTGTGAACACCTCAAGGAGGCATCACAGTGAAGCAGTTAGCCATAAGCTGCTGCAAGAGCCATAACAGCAGGCATGAAAGATTGCATCACAGCTAGGTAGAACCAAGCTCAACAGAATAGTTGCATCACTGAATCAGCACAACAGAAGCACTGTAAGAAAGTGCAGTGAGACTGTTAACAACACTAGCCAATTAACAGCAACATTCAGAGATAACAAACACATAGTTATCCATGCACTTGATCAGATTGATCAAGACTAGCCACTAGCAAGATATTAACTAATCAAGCAACAACAGCAATTGATTGATTCAATAGTAACAGGCCACCATAGTACACAGTTAACTGAATCAGCAAGTTTCAGTTAACAGAGTTAACTGAAACTATGACTGAAACTAATAGTAGCATCTAAGACAAGCATGATCTAGTTTAACAGCAAGATCATGGAGCTGAAGAACACACATCACGGCCAGTTTAATCTCACAGCACAAGCGCAAGCTTGGGGAGAAACCCAGTGCAGCAGTGGTAGGAGAACTGGGCCAGCACAAGCTCCAGATGAGCATGGCCAGTGCAAGCTCCAGGTGAGCTTAGCCAGTGCAAGCTCCAGGTGGGCATGGCAGCATGGAGCAAGCTCCAGGAGGGCATGGAGCAAGCTCCAGAGGGCATGAAACAAGCTCCAGGAGGGGAGCAAACTCCAGGAGATTACATAGAAGAATAGAGGGGAAGAAGTGGAGGAGAAGCACTTACACGACGCCCAGGAGATACCACTGTGGCATGGCGAGGCAGTGCCCGCGCGGCCACGATCGCATCAAGCCAGGGGAAGTCGCCGACGACACGTCGGCGAATCACCTAACTCACGAAGCACAGATCTCGCCGAGGACAGGGCCTAGCAGCTCGAGAACAAGCTTGAGGTTGCCATGGCCAAGATCCAGAGCTTCATAGGTGAAGGGGATGCGAGCGTCCGGGGAGCAATCGACAAGATCTCGCGGACAGGCGGAATCACCATCGCCTGATCTACCGATTAGGCCCCATCTCAGTGGCGGACTCCGGCAGAGCTCATCGGAATCGAGCGCGGCGGCGGAGAGGCGACGCAGTTGCCAGAGGGAGCACGAGAGGGAAGACGACGCGGGTGAGCGAGAGGGGTCCGACCGGTCGGGCTGACCGAGCCGCTGGTCAGGTTCGACCAGAGGGGCTGGCGCCGATAGGTGGGCCAGGGCTGGCAGAGAGAGAGGTGAGAGGGAGAGGTTTTAATCAAAAACTTAAAAAATAGAAATTGAATTAGAGAAAAGGGTTTTTAGAAAAAACTTTTCAACACCCAATTAAAAAGCAGGAAGATAAATTTGATTTTGCAAAAATAACTCTAAATAATCTTTGACCTTTTAAATCACATAAACAGTGATTTTATGAGTAAAAGAAAGTTTATTCATAATTGCCTTATGAACTTTTCTTTTAAAAGAAAAACCTCTAGAAATGATTTAAATGCAAAAGTAAAAGGGGAAATAACATTTTTGAAATAAAATCAAGTAATTCATTCAAGAATTTATCTTTAGTATTCTTGAATGAATTTCACCTAATATATATACTCTGATAAATTCATAATTAGGGTATATACACTTTTAATAAATCACCCCAAGAAAAATAATAGGAAAGAGAACTTAAAAGGTTCTTTCTCTAATTATTGAGACATCTAAGAAAAACCTAATTAGAATAGAACTTATTATCAAGATTGAACTCCATTCCAGGGTATTGAAGAATATTCTTGAATGAAGCAATTGATAACATATACTCTTTAAAATCATAAAAGGAGTATATAAACCCTAGGATAAGAATAAAACACTTCTGGAGGGTTTAAAGGGAACACACACACTTTAAAAAGCATGCATTATTTGAATCTTTAACCATTGCCCTTATCGGACAATGATGCTGTTTTCCAGAACCCAAGGTCCCGGGTCACTTCAACAAATCCAACTGCACTATCTTGCAGTTTGCAGGCAAGTTCACTCTTGCTCATATATCTTGTTTATCTTTAACAAAGTACTTACAAATATACTAGTGGTATTATTATTATGATTGCATTAAAAGGCAAAGGTTCTACTTTTCTTGAATGAACATGATTAGTGGTTACCAATCATAATGGTTGTCGACCTAGGAAGGTGGGCAGTGGGACCATGGTAAGAGTATGGTGGAGGTCCCACTGTACCGGGAATGTTCACCTAGGACTAATAACCAATGTCGCCAGTGATTCTTGTGCCGTAAAATACGGTCAACCATAGGGTCTGGAATGGGACGGAAGAGTCAGCTTTATCTTTTCCCTCATGCATATCAACGGACGCGCCGTTTCGGAGCAGTTGTCTCCCTGCGCGGAGCTTCGGGATGGGTGGATTCCCCCTAATGAATTCACGATTCTGGCGGTCTATGATGGATTGCGGCAACGACGGGGGTAGAGTGCCGAGGCTGGTGTTACCACAGGGCGTAACCAAACCGGTGGGGGTAACTCATTGTCTAGGAAAGGCAAGTATGCCGAGGTCGGTAACTACCAAAGTGTAGACCGGCGAGGGTAGCGAACCGAAGTTGGAGCCGCAAAAGGGTGGGTATGCACGATCGTGGGAAGGAGCAGTGATTGGCTCGGATCAACGGCTGGGCCCCATACCAAGGAAGTATGGACGGGAAAGTACGCCCGGTTGTGCAGCAAAGTGTTGATCTCCTATGGGAACAAGTGACCACCTCTGCAGAGTGTACAAAAAGTATCAAGATACTCCCTGTTCCGGGAAGGAGCTACGAACACGGCAGGAAAGGAGCCCATCGAAGCTCTAATCAACCTGTGAAGACTGACGGACATAGTTCTTTGAATAAAATCAATCTTTGAAGAAATGCTTACAAAAACTGCATTTGACCTAAGACTTTCTAGTCTATGGTCGTAGCTAGTGCATCAAACACCTCTATGCTACTAAATGAACTTGTTGGGTAACGCTCGTTACTCACCCCACTCCCTTTTAACCCTTGCTTAGACTCGGAGGGCCAGTTTGAAGAAACCGAAGGAAGCCCGGAGAACTACGAGGAGGTCTACCACAAAGAATTGGATCTATCAGGAGGAGTCGAAGGCATCGATTACACCATCTCCTATGGTCTCGACGAAGGAATCGAGGAGGAGGCCGACACTTAGAACCGTAGGATAGAAACTTTGGTCACACCGAACACCTAGAATAAAGCCACTAGAGTTGGGCATCATGTTTAGTTTACTACTTTCAGTTGTAGCTAAGGTTTGTAGTATCAACTTAGAACCACCTAGTGTTCCTCTTTGGACCGAGGAGGAACTGGAGTCCTTTGTAACATTATGGCTTGTAATATTCAGTGCTTGAATAAAGACCGCTATGTTTCTGTTGTACCACTCTGAGGGATGTAATATTTGTGAATTGGTACTTCACGAGTGTTATGTCAACGACTTGTATACTACAACATGCAGTGGTATGCTGGGTCACCACACCTAGTCAGTGAATTAATCAATGGTACGAAGATGACATGGGATCATGATCTGGTGCAGTGGTCTTCCTGCCAATGGACGCGGAATTGATCGCGAATATACCTCTGAGTACGAGAAGGCAGGCAGACTTCTGGGCTTGGCACTATGAGCGCAATGGAGTGTTCTCTGTACGCTCGGCATACCGTATGCTGGTAAACACGAAGGAGCGCTGGTCAGCATGGCTAGAAGAAAGTCCGGCATGCTCTAGTGTCCAAGAGGAGGAAAAGAGCTGGACCTCCTTGTGGAAGATCAAGGTGCCATCCAAACTTACAGTGTTTTTGTGGAGACTCGCTAGGCAATCTTTGCCCACGGCTGATGTCCTACACCACCGTCACATGGCAACACACAGAACCTGCATTGTTTGTGGAGAAACAGATTCGTGGAGACACTCCCTGGTCGACTATCTTCAAGCAAAGAGTGTTTGGACATTGGCACCTGAAGAGATCCGGGATTACATTGCAAATCTGCATGAGCCACATGCTAGGGGTTGGCTAGCTTCGGTGGTCAAAGACCTGTCGAAAGAGGAGTCGATTAGAATCATGGTAACCCTCTGGGTTCTCTGGCATGCTCGAAGGAAGATCATTCATGAAGGAAATTATCAGAGCCCTCTATCGACACACTGTTTCATCGAGCAGTTTATTGGTGATCTAAAATAGCTTGATCATACACCGGTATCAAATTCGGTGGTATTACCTCGGGGTCCAAAGTGGATTGGACCACCGCAGGGACTCGCCAAGATCAATGTGGATGCTGCTTATCGAAAAACTCGCCGAAGGGTGCAATTGCAGCAGTTGCAAGGAGCTCAGAGGGCAGCTTCCTCGGCGCTTCGTCGCTGGTTATCAATGGAGTGACGGATCCCGAGACTATGGAGGCGTTGGCTTGCCGGGAAGGGCTAAACCTGGCACTAGACCTTTTGTTGATGAGAATCCGAGTGGCATCTGACTGCCAAAACCTCATCCGCAATTTAGGTGGAGAAGGGAAAGGACCATATGGGCATATTATCCTGGAGCTCAAGGCGCGGGCGGCTGACTTCGAGACAATTCAGTTTGTTCAGGAAGAAAGATCGGCAAATATCGATGCACACACGCTGGCGAGAGGGTCTATATCTCGAGAGCTAGGCCGGCACGTGTGGTTTCACACTCCACCTGAGGGTGTTGTTATGAACTTTGATGTTGTTTAAATAAAGGAGTGTGAGTTCTCAAAAAAAAAGTATACTCTTTTGAAGATAGAAAGAGGCCGATGTATCGTGGCAGTGCGAGCCTTTTCGGCCAGAAAAAGTCGGGCCAGGCGGCGCTCGGCCGACGCACGAATCTACAGGCAGTTTGAAACTGACGCGGGATATGCGGAAAAGGGTTTCCTGAAGCTTAGCCATTCAGTAGTCAGTACTCAGTACCCATGGACCATCGTCGTGTATATTCTTTTCTTCTTTTCTTTCTGATGATGATGATCTGATCTGAAAGACTAAAGCGCAAACATGTTTGTTAATGCGCATGACGCACTATCGTACTAGTAGCTAGTTACACCGTTGCCATCGATCCGAGAACTTGATCGCTCACATCTGTTTCTGATTGCTTTTTTTCGGATGAACATTGTTAGCTTTTTTTTAGGGAGAATGAACATTGTTAGCTTAAGCCTGAACATTTTGCTTCTAGTATTGATCAATCCTCCGATTTTTAAGACGTGCTTGTACCATTTTGCTTCTATTGTTCTTCAGAAGCCGCAACGCCGGCTAGTTTGAGAGGTGCAAAATAAACATGCAGCAGATGGCGAAGAGAGCATATTAGAAGCCATTAGCCTGTCCTTACATTACAACAAAGTATAGCCATTACACATCGATCCCCTTATAACCCGATCTGCTCTTCAGTGTACCCAGGGACCGGGGATCTCTACTCAAGAATATGCATCATATATAGACCATGCGCATGACGAGCACTAAATCGAGTACTACTACTAATACTCCTAGACAGCTAGCTGCAGTTACGTCCTTGTATTATTTCTGCAAACCCGCGAGACCTTGCCAAACCAGACCGATCACAGATCCATTCACGTCACCCCAACGACGAGACTTGTATGTGGAACACCTTGACGAACAGCCAGAGCACGCCGTACGTGACGGCCATGGCGAGCCAGCCGCCCGCGAGCACCCTGAACCCCGACCTCGCCATGCTGGCGCCGCCCAGGTACCCGCCCGAGGCGCCGAACCCCGCCAGCCCCACGGTGGTCGCCGCGCACACCGCCCCGACCCTGGCGACCCGCGTCCTCACGAACCCGCCCGCCAGCAGCGGCACGAGCGCGCCCACCGCGAACGCCACCGCCGACGCGAGCGCGGCCCGCGTCGGGCTCGGCAGGTTCTCCTTGTCCTTCTTTTTGGCGGGGCCCCGGCCGTCGCGCTCGATCTGGGACACCTCGATGTCGTACTGCGCGTAGACGGACACGAACTCGCCGATTGCCATGCTGCAGGCGCCGGCGACCAGCCCGGCGAGTCCCGACACGAGCATCGTCTTGCCTGCGTCGCTGGCGGCGCTGACGCCGATCATGAGCGACGCCACGGAGACGAGCCCGTCGTTGGCGCCGAGCACCGCCGCGCGGAGCCACTGCGCGCGGGCCATGTAGTTGACGCCGCCGCCGTCGTCGTTTCCGCCGCTCGGGTGACCGGCCTGGTCGGATGCCTTCGAGCCATCGGCCGCCTCGACGTCGACGGCGAGCACGACCACGACGTCGTCCTCCTTCGTCGTCCCGCGCGCGGCGCCGGCGTGCACGTGGGAGCTGACGTGAGGGTCCATGGACGACGGATCCACGGCGCGCGAGCTGGATCGATCGGAGCAGCTAGTCGAGAAGATCGATCGGGGCGGGAATGGCGTGAGTGTGCGGAGCGGCTGAAGGTGGTTGGGTTGGGATGTTGGAGTGTGGCGGCCACACGCCCCGGCGGGGGGTATTTATAGCAGGCGCCGCTAGGGTTCGAGGAATGGAGGGCTGCGATCGCATTCGCGTGTGGCGGGCACACGCCCCTCTGCCGACGTGTACTCCACACGGGATTTGTGGATGTTGACACGCGTTTCCCGCTCGCCGTTCCTCTCGTTTAGCAGTGCATGCCTTCGCTTTGACCACGTACGTTACGGCGTGTCATTCGCACGTCTCCATTTTAGTATCAGAGTGAATAATGCACCTTGAAATTGAATGTACATTTGGGTCCAACCTCAATTTCAGAGTAAGTACAATAAAATCTACTCCCTCCATTTTTAAATACTCCCTCCGTTTAGAAATATAAGATGTTTTAGCTTTGTGGAGTGAGTGTATTTAGACATGTTTTACTGTATAGGTTCGTTCGAATCTATACACTAAAAGATGTCTAGATACACTCACTTCACAAAGCTAAAATATCTTATATTTCTAAACGGAGGGAGTATAAGATATTTTAGTTTTGTGAAATAAATTTATCTATACCTCTTTTAGTGTGTAGGTTCACTCGAATACACACATTAAAATATGTCTAGATACATTTGCTTTACAAACCTAAAACATCTTATATTTTAAAACGAAGGAAGTAGTCAGCTCACTATAGTGCTTGCCACATTATTAAAATTGTATATAAAGAAGAGAGAAAGGAGATAAGAGTCAAAAGAGCTATCTTTATAGCCTTGGTCCAATAGCATGCAATTATTTTTTAGTATAGAGCACTTAACAACTAGTCTAAGAGCCAGTTTATTATATATACTAATAAGCTCTATAAGGACTCTAAAGTGATATGGCATGGCTATAGAGCCGGCCGCCGGCTACTCTATTAATCTTGTTCTAATGATAGTCTAATGTAAAATTGAACAATGAGCTAGAGTATGAAAAAGCATGTAGCTGACTCCATCGAGTAATGCAGGAGGATTATGAAAGCATTCTCGATGGATGGATCGTTGTGATGACTGATGCGAGCGACGAGTGGGAGACAAGAACAAAAGGTTTGATGGAGACCCTAATAAGCCGAGGAATATATGTCATGGGTGCGCCCACCGGCATCGTATAAAATCAGATGGGCGCGTGGCTACCACGGGTAGTGCGTGTTCTTTTCTGGAGTAAACCACGGCAAAGCGATACTCGCTAGACGGCACCAAGTGCGCCATCGACGAATACATCGCGCTAAAAATGGTCATATATACATGCGTGATCGATCGATGCAACCAGCAACCTGCTCCAGCCTCCAGGTAGCTGCCGAGTTCGCTCCCCCTTGATTTGTGCTGTCGTTAGCCGGTACACTCAAGCAGCTGCTAATGAGATGCCGTAAGGACGAAGATGGAATCGAAAAGTTTTGGTTTAAGTTACAACTTACAGCACGTCACTGCGTGTGCGCGCGTCAAACAGTTTTGGTTAAAGGCAAATTCAGTTGAGCATGGAGCATACGTTCCCAAACGTCACCGAGATAAGATCGGTCGGCATGCGTGCGTGCGTGTACATCTTCTTTTTCTGGGAAATTTGCGGCGTGGCCGATCCTCGGCCGGTTACTACTGCAAATTAATACACGCCTACATGTGAGTTTTAGAAAGATGCGACGAGGCGATGAGGCGGTTCTGGACAGGACTTTGATGAGTCATCTCCCACCACTAAAGAGTGAACGTTTCAGAAGAAAACTCATGCTGGATGGTGATCTTTATGGGTATGGATCGAGGGCGGAGACGGTCTACTTTCTCCGCAAGCTTTCAACTTTTTTTGAGAGTCCACTATTTTATAAATTTTGACTAAGTTTACATGAAAATATAATAGTATTTATGAAAGAAACTAGCTATATGATGGAAAATATATTTTCATCATGAATCTAATTTGGTGACTTAAATATTGATGGCTTTTATTTAAACATGACCAAATAAAAAGGTTTAAATATGAAAGTACGTTCTTTTTATGGACGGATGGAGTAGCGAGTAGTGACTAGCAGAGCACGAGCATGTATGCACACCGACGTCACAAACGACCATGTTGGTGTGCAAGTAATACAACAGCTGTTGTTGACTGGTGGTGCGATGACGACGGTGCGATTAAGGACGCGTTTGGATCATCTCTGCTCCTCAAACCGCGCTCCCGGATCAAATGGAGCGGGGACACAATTTAAGGGAGTTGCTCAAACCCGAGCTCTGCGCGCCCCCACTTACAAATTCGCTGCGCGGAGTAGAGGTGGGAGATTCCGAACAGGCCCTAAAGGGCGATCTGGCGATTGGTTCACAAGAGCACAACGATCTGCGACTTAATTAGACCCGAGTTAGTGAGCGTGGTCGATGCACGCGGAAGGGGTCCGGCAACTTCCCGTCAAGGAGAGATTGCTTGAAGAAAAAATGGACAAATCACCTTTAGAATGGCTTACGAAAAAGCACTACATTTTTCCTGAGAATCTAAAGGAATTTGTGATTTTTTTAGTTGAGAATCCTTGATTTCTCTCGGGAATAGTGTGCAATATTTTTAGCCTGGTATGCAATGGTCAGTCAATTCTACCTTTTCCTTGAAAAATCAAGCCCGCTCATACGGCAGTATTGGACCTTTACTTTGATCTTCAGCTAGAGCTGGGCTTTAGTGATAGACTTTTTTTCCTTCAGAAGCAGATCGCTGGATAGAGTTTTTGCGGCCCGGTCATAGAACGACTGCACGACGCTCTCTTCTGTGTTGAGCATAGGAAAATGAATAAAAAAGATGCTGAATTGAATTCCTTCGGATTCTCTTGTGCTTTCAGACAAGCATACAGCAGCAGCAGCAGCAGCAGCAGTACTCCTGTGCGTTGGCCGATCACTCTTCAGGGCTAACGACATTTCAGATTAGGAGGAGATTGTGCAACACAAATTGAAACGCTGAATTCCTCTTGCAATGTTATTACTCTCTCCGTTCACTCATTTTGGTTTATATATAGTCCTCTTTGAAATATCTAAGAGGTCTTACATTAGTCAACAGAGGGAGTTGAAAAGTCTGAAATTTGTGCAAGCTGCAAGCAGTGCAACTCATAAAGCATCTGCTATTGTTTCTAAAGAGCGATGCCACTCACAAAGCTCCTCGGATCAAATTCAAAAGAAATAAAAGGATCAGTGAAAACTAGGATCAGCGAGCGGTACTTAAAAGTGATGTTTAATGAACAGTTGCGTTCAGTATAGTTACATAATTTACACACGCACACAACACGAGAGCACTAGGTTCAGCCAAGGCTCCCAACTACGTGAACTGATTTCACTTAGCAAGTATACAAGAGCATATAAACAGAACTGCGGATAGCAATCCTCCTAGAGTTCAAGAATGATGAGATTCCCTCGCTGAAATCAATCGGGCCTGTATCTTATCTTCAACTAAAAGCATCAATTCATCAGTTATATACACAAACGCCTCAACGGAACATGGCTGGGCTCAGTGCATAGCATGTTCTGTCGTAGGGATCTTCGACGGTGAGGTTAAGAAACGAGGAAAGAACGGTGCTATGGTTTGTCTGGTGACTGTCGCTCTTTTGCTCTACTCTCGGACAGCAGTCTCTCCCTGATTGCTTTAAAAGACTGGAGCTCCTCAAGTGCATCAGATGTCTTACGGGACATGCCAGAGCTGGTCGAGGCTGCTGCGTTAGACTCGGCTCCTGACTGAGAAGAATAGCTAGAATCTCGCAGTGGGCGTGCAGTTTTCAGCAAATGAACCAGAGAGCCAACAGCCGCATCTTGTGATTTATGGGACGACGAGCCTGCCTGATCTCTAGCTTCCCTTCCATCACTGCTCCTGTATATGAATGAGCTTGCGTTAGGTGAATCAGAGAAGCAGGTATATAAGAATATGGACTATGTCGATCTGAAACATTTCTTAATGTAGGAAACTGTATGAGGCAAATATCTGATGGCAGAGGGGAGCCCTGTATGCTGCATAGAATTCCTTCCAGAAGTTGCCAGTACAACCATAACCACTAAAAGAGCGATAGCGAGTGTAAAACGCATTAACGTAAAATTGGATAATATGTGGCCCCCCTGGTGGGCCAGACGCCTAGACCACCCCTAGATCTATTGTCAGTTCATCTTTGAGATTCACTTGTTCTTGCCATTTTCATTGTAGCACATTTTATTCCATCCACACCTTCAAAAGTCAACTTTAAAGTGCGGCGATGTGTAGACCGAGCCACACGTAGCCCTGTTTTTTGAAAAAATAAAAGAAAATTGCATTTTAAAATTTCAAAAAATCTGGATTTTTTTGCTGGATGTAGGTAATGATGTATTCTATAAGCGTGCAAAATTTCAACTCGAAACACCTTATAGTTTGGGCAGTGCAAAAATAACAAAAGTTGAAATCTGAACTGAAGTAGTGAACAGTGCAAACTTTGAAACTCCCAAAAATTGTCATATTTTGTCTTTTTTGTGTGGCCCAAAATATGAAATATTTCGAGTTGAGATTTTGCACGTTAGTAGAATACATCATTATCAACATCTAGAATTTTGTTGCAGGATTTTTGGAACTTTAAAACGTCATTTTCAAAATTTTCCAAAAAAATGGCCTACATGTAGCCCGAGCTACATATGTAGTTTCAAAATGTCTAAATCAAAGGTTAATCAGGTCTAGACTAGATTCACCTACTCCACCTTAATTCTTTTTCAACGCCTAACATACATATAAATGGATTTATGCAAGCATTAATTCACAAGGAGAGTACATCAAAGCATAGTGTAGAGACATAAAATGTGTACCTCAAAGCACAATGTGTGGTATTGGTACACAATAAGGGGCATAGCCCACCAGGGGTAAAAAAATCCACACCCATGTAAGATCATAGCACCGTGCATGGAATATTTGCGTATGAACATCATGGTTATTTTCTACTTTCTTTCTCTTGGCTTCATAGTATACCTCCTTAATTTGGTGCCCACTCAAAATAAGCCTTAAATGCATGCAGTACCAAACATGGATGGACTTCAACTGGTGTCCTACAACTACCTCGTAAGATGAACAATAAGGCCACTTCCAGCTTACTACAAAATTAAGTTTGCGAATATTTTGCCTTGTACTAGAAATATAGAGCATAACAGACTTTGTCTAAATTAGCTATGTGCAATCTCAGCAAAAAGAAAAGAAGATGAGTCATGAGAGAATGATCTTCAAATTAGTGTGTACACCATGAGCAGCCTACCAGAGATAAGGAATTTAGGTCCAATTACTAGCCAGTGCAATAGGCCAATAGCTCTAACAAACGGGTTGGCCATGGTATAGAACATTCTATCCCCACAATGAAACTAGAAATCATCCTGTATGCACTACACACCACTGGTATACGTTGAAATGTACTTTCATGCTATTGCAATGGTTGTATTGTTTTTATGGCACTCCAGAAAGCTATTTTTCAAAAAAAAAAAAAAAATCTACAGTAAGAGTTTAGTTGTTCAATAATAAAAATTTAGAAATGACCAAGGGTAATCCTATGTAATTACTATCACATATCCACATTTTTTCATATTGGTCAAAATTCCCAAACTGGGTGAAAATCCAAACCGCTGCACCTTGAAGGTGACAGGGTCAGCGTGGTTTGGAAATTTTGACCATAAGAGGATTGAGGAGAGATTAATATATGTGAGCGTTACTATATACGAGTACCTTGGTCACTTCTACAATTTTAACTGAGGTATCAGTCTACCACAGTACTAGTGTATTAAATTCCAAGGAGCTTTTGTACTGTCATACACAATAACCTTTGCAATTGCATATAAATATCTCTATTTATTTGCACCGAATGCCTGCTCCCATCGTGTGATGAGTATTAAATGGTGGAAAGTGATTGTGAAGTACATCAAAACTAGCAGCTGTACCATAGTAAACTTGTTTAACCAAAATATATCACAGGAGTTCCAGTTAAAACTGAAATTGAGTGAAATAAATCTCTACAATCAAATGTCACACATTTCTTCTACTAAGTACACTCAGGTTGAAACATTTGTAATGAACTAACTATATAGGCAATATTTTTATGTTTAGAGCAAAGTTTTAAATAGCGGGCTATGACATTTAGCGGCAGTCTGCAAAAAAAGCTATAGCGAAGCTAAATCGCCGCTATAGCACGCTATCTGAAGGTTTTAGTATGTTCTAGCGTGCTATTACACTTAGCATCATAGAGTGAAAAACGCTATAGCGGTGCTATTTCGATGCTATAGCGCGCTATTTAAAACTTTGGTTTAGAGTCAGATGTACTTTCACAAAAAATGTAATAGGTTAGCCAGGCAACATACAGACTAAAATAGGAAATATTTGTCAAGTTCAAAATTGAATTTTGCACTTTTAACAGCTCGGAGTCTGAAAAATAAACTCCTTCGTTCTATTTTATAGTACGAAAAATGGTAAGCACACAAAATGGTGTAGCTACTATGTTCTACCATCCACATGCCCAGGCAGTATACAGACTAAAATAGGAAATCTTTTGTGTCAAGTTTAAAATTGAAATTTGCATTGTTAACAGCTCGGGGTCTGATAAATAGTCTCCTTCGTTCTATTTTATACTACAATGAAAATTA
Source organism: Dactylis glomerata (assembly GCA_007115705.1). NCBI lineage: Eukaryota > Viridiplantae > Streptophyta > Magnoliopsida > Poales > Poaceae > Dactylis > Dactylis glomerata. The sequence continues at coordinate 321,360 of QXEO01000770.1, read as the reverse complement.
GAAAAGTTGGTAGGCACACAAAATTTGCTATTGGCCAATACTATTAAATCATCACACTATCACAGTGAACTATGTACTTCAAAAAAATAGGTTGAGGCATCTCTGCAGCGTGGAATTGCTTATATTCATAATTTCAGAAGTTCAGCAAGAGATATTTCTTTGATCTGCTGACTGAAGTTTGCTCATGCCATGGTATTTAAATTCAGAATCAAGCGACGAACAGTTCCTTGCGCCATGGTCTATAAATCCCCACAGGCCAAACTACTACTTTCACCGTTTAAAGTTTTGCCAAGACCAACAATGCTCTACGTTAAAGAGTGCAAGATCCAACATTTAGATATTGTAAGTAAGCAGGTTATCTCTAGCATTATGTAACAACTAGAATGCTGAGGAACTGACTGGATTCAACTCCATTGTGTGACAAAGATGAGTTATGTAACCCCCTTCTCATATGCATACAAAATGAAAATACTCCAGCTCTCCATAGATAAGACATATGCTTTTAGTAAGGAACAGCAAATTCTACTTGTGTAAACTTGTGAAAACAAAAGAGCAAAATGATCAGAGAAAAATAAACTACTCCCTCCGACCACTATTACTTGTCTCTAGTATGGACATATCTAGATACTAAAATGTGTCTAGACTCTAGATACATCCATATTAGCGATAGGTAATAGTGGTCGGAGGGAGTACTTAATTTATATAGACATACCCGGGTCGAGAGATTGGTGGATCGACATCATCCACAGCAAAAGGATAATCTGCATCATCCAGATCATCTTGCCGAGGTGAATCACAAGAGGAGAGTGCAGAGAATCTTCCAGATTCATCCTTACTGTCCTTGCCCTGCATATGGGGCAGTCAAACAATATCAAGGCAAATAAAATCAACATGATATATGTCAGCTCAAATAAGTGGCGCAAGAGCGTTCCAATAAATAAGATATCATCATGTCACTAAGAAGGTCAAACCTAGTTCCCTAAAACAGGTCACACACAAAATTACAAGGTCAAATAAGTTTTCTACAGAAAAAGTCATTTTAAATAACCGACTATCTTAAGATCAGAATTTGACTTTAGGAAAATGTATCTCACAAGAAAACATTGTGATCATAATAACTTTAGAGGGAACAATTTGTAATCTCTAAATGCAATCTAAAAAATGCTACACTAAACTTTGCTGACAACAGTAATTGTCTGATCTGACATAGTGACATCATTACAACCTACGCACTTCCTGTGACATCTCTGTCAGACATGGCAACTAACCGAAAGTGGGGTAAATGGTATTCTGCAACAAATCACAAAACTTAAATTTTGGCTCCACATAGAAATGGACATGAGCACCTAATTCCACTTCCACTTCACAATCCTCTTTCTGCTACTTGAAACTAGGACTACTAAGCTTTACAAGGACCAGTACAAGTACAAAGCTGATTAGCCCATATAATAGCCACAAGGTGAGCAAGCTTCCTGGTACCAGTTATCTAGTTTCAATGCGTACATGTTACTTCATAACTCCTGTAAATTTTAATTTGATCGGTTCAAGCTAGCCTCAAGCCCACCGCAGTATACTCAACAATCAAAATAAATTTAGAAGTTCTGTACACACTCTTAGTACCGTTATTAGTTCCACGAGGCTAGCAAACAACTAAACTCAAGTTAACAGTTGCTAGCAACTCTTAGCACTTCAGCATAGCAGGAGAAACTGAAAAAAAAAAAGCTACTCTGCTTCTGAAGTTCTAATGTAACTGATCAACACTTTGCATATTCTCCAATGCAGGAAAAAGGCAATCTTGAACTCAAAACCATAAACAGTTATACTTCTTAAACTACACATTAACTTAACAAATGCCAAAGCCATGAATGAATCACCTTGGATCCAGGTGACAAGCTCCCATACGGATCACCAATCCGAAGTCCAAGCCTCCCGAATGACCGGCTGATGTCTGATGGTGACTCTTGTGAACCTGCTGACCCCTTGTCTCCTCTCCTCGGAGATGGTGGTGGCAGCATTGGGTCCAGCATGTTCTGACGGTGCACAGGGCTCCTTCTCTCACCGGGTATGGTCACCGGTAAAGACTCCCCTCTTCCCCTTAGAGGGGACTGCAGGTACCCACCATGAAAGTTGGGGGGCGATGGTGTTGGTGAGGCATAATGCAGTGGGGGAGGCGAGAATCTTGTCTGCTGAGTAGGCGCATGGGGCCAGAGCGCAGGCTGCGCCCAGCTGTGCGGGCGCTGATGATGCTGATAGGACTGCGGGAAATTGGAGCCCGTTGCTTCCGTGAGGGAAGCAGGGAAGGCGCGCATGGGCTCGGCTGCTGGGCTGACCGCGTAGTTCGGAATCAACATGGAGGGCGAGAGGGAGGAGATCTCTAGCTTGAACCCGGCGAGGCTGGAGAGATACTGGACGGAGACGACGAGACGGCCGGGCTGCGTGTCGACGGGGACGAAGCGGTGGGAGCGCATGGCAGCCTCCTCGTCGCGCGAGAATGGCACGGCGAAGGAGCCGACGCGGTAGCCCATCTCATAGTTGTAGGACTCGCTGGCACGGCGGAGGACATGGAAGACGCGGTACGCCGGGAGCAGGCGGAGCGTGGCGTACACCGCCCTCAGCAGGGTCATGCACCGCTTGTACGCCCGGTTCACGGCAATCCCCTCGCCGGGCGCCGTCGCGGAGTCCGGCCTGGGCTCGCACGCGACCGTCCACCTCTCCACCACCTCCCCGCCGGCACCCCCGCCGCCGGCGGGCGCCAGGTGGATGTCCACCACGAGCGGCTCCCCCGGGGGCGGCGCCTCCAGGCGCTCGGCCGAAGGGGGCGGCGGCGGGTCGTGGAGCGGGAGGTGGAACCACCTATCGCGCCGGCGAAACGACGCCGACGCGGCCGCGGGCGGCGCCGGCGCGGCGAGCGGCCGCGGGGAGCGCACGGCGAGGACGGCGTGGAGCACCTTGAGGTGGAACTGCTCCGCCATCAGCTCCGCGCCCGCGCGGCCGCCGCCCCCCGAGTCCGACATGCTGGACATTGCCGCCGCCGCCGCCGCGCAGCGCCGGCCGGCTCCTCCTCCTCCTCGCCGCGACTGCTCAAGCTGTCGTCCCCTCCGAAGCTGCACGGCATGGCTGGCGCTGGCAGCAGTAAGACTGCATAAATCCGATCTGCGGCGATCCAAATCGGGATGGACAGATCTGCACGCTAATGGGATGGAAGAGAGGTGGAGGAGAGGTTGGAGTTGCAGATTTGGGTGCCGGGGGAGTTGAGTTGAGTCGGGGTTGTTTATCTCTGAGGATTAAGAAGAAGGATCGCTGCTGGTTTCGTTCTGTGTTACTGAGTCGTTGTCCGTTGGTGTCGTCATCATGGGATTATTATGGTCTCAAAGACAAAAACCATACTGTAAAATTAGTTGTTGAGCTATCATTAGCCTCCTCTCTCTTTTTCATTTAAACTCTTATGATGGATGACTAATTTAATTTCTCAATTGGATTAGGATAAGTATGAGGATTCCAGGTCAAAGGAACATAGAGATAGAGATGTATGTGCGTGTCAACCATATGTTTCTTGAAATTTCTTTATTTATGAGTTTTAGCTCGGAATCTTTGAACAGATGCACACAATTTCTGTATGATGAACTTGCATTCTAATATTCTTTTCCTTCGATATAAATGTACGTGCAAGGAGTAACCCCGGAACATAAACAATGTTCTTTAAAAAGAAAGGGATGTATGACTGTGACAATAAGAGAGATGTGTCTTTTTCTCAATCCCATTGGAGAGATGAGAGGTGGATCAACTTGATATTTTATTTGTGGTCTATGTTGCCTATGTGCAATGTGTGTGTCATATCTAAAGATGTACGGGGAAATGCTTTGTTTGGCAAAAGTAAACAGTGATAGACGATGTAAAAGGATTCCTTTTGGTATTCACATAAGCCTTTTTCCTGCGTCCAGATAACACAGGTTTATACGTAATTCAAATAGTATTGTGATGCCTTTGAATTTGAGGACATCGAACGAACAATATGTGCTAGTTGCAGATAAAATGAGACTATCCCATATTAAAAAGTGTGCCAACAATGATGGATGCTTCCAACATGCTCCACCTGAAATCTCAAATCTCTAATTAAGTGTCTCCCACACACAACATTTAAATTTATTAACACATGCGTTCATGACCTATAAGAAATCCCATTTTAAAACAAAAAATGTAGAGAACTCCGACAATATATATACTTAATTCAAAATGAGTGATTCTCAAGTAATAATATTAATATGGCCTCGCTAGCAATAGAAAGTATAAATATATTGACCACCCTATCCATAATCCATACAAGAACATTTCTACTAATTCTTACTTGTCTGAAATGTTGCAAGGTCGGTAAAAATGTACTTCAATTGGCATAAAAAGGGGTACTCAAAGTGTGAACTTCTAGCAAAACTATGGTCAAAAATTTATTTTGCAAGTTAATATATAAGAAGGGATGTTGAGGAGAGTTGGAATATTGATTAAAATGCCAGGAATGCTACTACTCGCTCTGTTAGAATAGAAATGCTACTACTTTAACCACTAATCTCTGTTACGATCATTTATGAAATCAAATTGTAAAAATACATAAATTTGGAATAGTCAATTTTATAAGTTTATCTCTACCTCTATTCATATTGACCTATTTTGTGTAGGCGAAGGGAGCAAGCTTTACTAAAATTTAAGCCTTGTTGAGAGACAACCGTACCTACTTGCTTCCCCATACATGCAAGCAATACCCTTCGAGGTTATAGATGGTTGAATTATCAAATAATTGGAATCTATTAAAGTTTAGATTATATACTTAATATATTAAGCATTGGTTGATTACTGGGAGCGGGCATGACACCCAGCCTGCTCACACCAGCTGTATGAAGACCTTTGAGGATAATTTTAACCAATAGATATGCAGCAAAAATGAAAGATTTATGTGGAAAACCTCCACAACATGAGAAGGGAAAAAACCACGGGTGTGAACCAATCGGTCCATATAAGTTCCATAAGTCAATGTGGCTGGAAACGATGCCCTTGCTCTGGGCTCGCTTACGTGTTTATATGGATCGAGAAAAGCCCCCAAACAGTGGTGTATAGAAGGTTGTATAGGATCGATGTACTACATCGTATCCTATATAGTACTCCCTCCGTCCCAAAATGTAAGCCTTTTTAGGAAGTTAACTTAGCTCTCTAAAAAGGCTTACATTTTGGGACAGAGGTAATAAAATATTACAACGTCTAACAACCTTCCTTAATCTGAATCTTTTGAAAGGTTGAGATTGCGCTTTAATTCATCTAAACTTCTAACATAAAGAGCTTTAGTAAAACCATTTGCATCTTGATCTTTGCTTGAAATAAACTTGATTTTTTTTTGCGAGGAAATAAACTTGATTTGCAAACCGTTGTTTGCTACTCTTTCTCTCACAAAATGCAAGTCAATCTCGTTATGTTCTATGTGTACATGGAAGACTGATTTGAAGACAAGTATGTAGCACCCAAGTTATCGCACCATAAACATGGTTTGCACTGTAGTTTGACTCCGAGTTCAGTAAGAAGAGCTTCAACCCATATGAGCTTAGATGTAGCATTTGCTAGAGCCTTATATTTACTTGATTTGGACACAGTAGCTTGTTGTCTAGCACTCGAGGACACCAAATTAGGCCCAACAAATATAGCAAAACCTACTGTGGAACGTCTGTCACCAAGACAACCTGCTCAATATGCATATGAAAAGCACTAAGAAGAATGGAACGAGATGACCAAAAAGTAATACCAAGCTTTAGTGTACTTTTGACATGTCTGGGAATCCATTTGACAATTGTCCTATATACTGTGGTTGGAGCATGAAGATATCGAAAAACCTTATTGATAGAGAAGGACAAATCTAGACGTGTCAAGGTGAGGTACTATAGGACTCAAACAATGCTTCGATATTGTGTAATGTCTTATGAACCAAGGGGTGTTACTTCAGTAAGAGACAATGGTTCTGTAGGGGACAAAGGTATAGGTGCAGCTTTGCATAAGCCTGGCAATGGTCTTATAACTGGACTAAATCTGAACCATACCCAGTCAACGACAGTCCAAAGCCGCAACTAAACCACACCCGCGGCCACCCCGTAAAAATAAAACTAAACCAAACTGTACACACCGTCCACTCAAACCATAACCAAACCACTTATCAAACTATGGGTTAAACCCAGTTTCCAGTTTCGGTTGAGACCGTTGTGTCAGGTCGCGCTCCGCCCTTGTTGTTAAAGTACGTATTTATTACTCGCCGAGAGTTGTTTCCTGCCACGACATGTTTTGACTTGCAGCGTTGCACGTAGTATGAACGCTAGCTAGCTACGTCTGAACGGAAAAGAGAACCGCTCAGGCCTATCTGAAAGAAACCGGGTCTTAACTTAAGTTTTTATCAGTTCCACCCGTAAATATTTAGACCCATAACTAATCATACCCAACTGTTAACTTGTCAGACCCAAACCAACCCAAACTGTAGGACCGACTCACCCATTCCCAACCGAACTAAGCAAACCCAACACGAGAACTTAAACCATCCAAACCGGGTATGCTCAAACCATTCTCGGATTTGGCTTTGCATCCAGTTGTACCAACTCTAGTGAGTAAATTAGTAACATACTTTTCTTGTGTCAAAAGCAAGCCATCTTACTCCCTCCGACCATTAATACATGTCTCTACGTGAATGAATCTAGACATTTTTTAGTGTCTAGGTGTATCCATGTAGAGACAGGTATTAGTGGTCGGAGGGGGTATATCTTTTTCACTTCAATACCAAGGAAGAAGTGCAACTCTCCTAAATCTTCGATAGCAAACTTTTCATTGAGATCTCGAAGTAGTGTAGAATTAGCATGATCTGAAGAGCTTATCACAATAATACCATCAACATAGATAAAAAAAACACAGTGATTCATGACTTGTTGTAGAGAAACAGAGAAATATTGGCCTTGGATGGTAGAAAACCAATATCACATAGTTTTGTGCCGAGATGAGAATATGTAACACCCACGAATTTATAACAAATTCGAAGTGCCCGTTATGTAATCCATCACAATCCCAGAATCATTGTTGTGATTTACATAACGTAGTTGATATCACAGTCATAGCCATTATTAGTCAATAAAGGGGATTACATAGGTGGTCGTACAGACCAAACTTTACATTACATCAATATGCAGCGGAATAACACTTTGGGGTCCATATTGTCAAGCTTCAACCGCACAGGCAAAGTAGACAGTAGGAAACGAGCCTAATTCGCAAAGTCGTCAACGATTCCTTCCTTCTTGATTTTTCTCCTTCAAGTCTGGCCAAGTTAATAGCCAGGGACAGAGCCATGAGTACATTGCATGCACTCGCAAACCATCTTATAAATAAATGAATAGAGAATGCATAGTTCATATAGTGGTCTAAGCTCTAGGTTCATTTGCATAAAGCAGAATTTCCTTTCAAAGATCTTTTATTTAAAATGGTAAGAAAACCTTTAGCTCTTTATAAATCTCTAGATGGAATCCCCCAAATGTCAATTCTTTTGTTCACCAAGTCACCTCCATGGTTATCGAAATTCATTGTCAAGTCACCTTTCTCAATCATTTTCAAAGTAAAACCTGACAAAGGCCAAGTACAACCAATCCAACCGTCCATGACCGCGGACGCGGCTATTCGAATAGTTTTACACTCTGCAGAGGTTGTACACTTTACCCACATCATCCGACTACTCATCGTGTGGGCAACTTCCCTGCATAACGACATATGCCACGACAAACAGCCGACCATTAATGTTTCACCTGCCCGCCTTAGCATAAACACTACCGCCTAGAGATGTACCCCCCAACACCGGGGTCCAAGAAGCTGTCCGGAGTGTGCAAAGTTCCCAGCCGCTTGACCCTCCGGAATGCCACTAACCGAGGTAGAGTCCTACACCCGGTAGTCCATTTTCAATGAGGGCTCCTTGGCTTGTACCCCAACCACCTGAAGAGGAGGACAAGGCAAACCTAGGTCGCAGCCATCGGGTGCCCTGGAAGAGGAGTCCCTGGTCGGACTTCCACTACATTTGTAGGGTCTACACTAAGGCGAAACAAACTACTCCACTAAGCCACGTCCCATACCAGGGTAATGTGGCCGTACTGTATGGTTGGTCCAGTATGGTACCCCACACATTTATCATTTTTGTCAAACCTTCATGTCACCATTTTGTAAATAGTTTTCAAAGTCACCCTTGGGTAAGGTTGCCCGTCTCCAAGGTTTGTATTGCAAAATCAGCCTTGGGCAAGGTTGCCCCTTTCCAAGGTTTTCATTTCAAAATCTTCATGATCTTCATTGGGGTTCCCACCTAGTCATTTTCCATGATTGCCTTCAGCTCAAGCATGATCCTTATGAGGGCACAAGGATCTAGGTAGGTATATTGGATAGGCTTAGCTTGATGCTCTACTTAGCATCCACTAAGAAAAGGGGTTCTCAAAGGTAGGCTAGGTTTGATTCCCTTGATGTCATCCACACAAAAAAAGTTGGATGCACTTGTTAAGAACGACATCACTACTCATTTGCAACTTGGTAACAATTATTTTAGCATGCACTTTTATTTAAAAGCAAGTAAACATGCATTATAAAACTAGGTAATGGTATGATCAAAAGATGGCTTGCCTGGCTTGGCAATGTCATAGGCTTCTTCATCTTCATCTCGGGTTGTGTAGTCTCCATCACCATTGCTTGGTTGACTTCGGGATCCATTCTCCTTACTCTCGTTGTCGTCTAATCGTCGAAAATCAAATAAGCATACAATCACCACACAATTCCCAAACAACACATATTCACTCAAATAAGGATAGTTGGGGTAAGGGAAACTATCTAGGAAGTCTATGGAGAGTGGTTTCGAAGATAATTGAGTTCCGATGGATGAGATTATTGAGTTGTTGTATCTAAGTAGGGTTTATTTATTTTGGATTATGAAAATATCTCCTGCAAGTCCTTATTGACCGAGGTCATGGACTACAAGTAGATATTTGCGATTAGGGTTCAGTCCATGTGGGTAGATATCCTTTTGATTTCTTTTGAATTATTGGGTAAGTTTAAAGTCGATAGATAGCTATTATCAACTATTGGAGTTTCCAATATCTCTGCAAGCTCAACTGGGAAAAGTCCCATTCTTACATATTAATATTGGGAAATAGGGTTTAGTACAAGTGGATTAATCAACGTCTATTTAAACATAAATTTTATCATTTTCCTAAGTTAAGAATGCCTATTTAACCACATAAGAAACTGAGTGTAACATCCCAAGATTTTATTAAATTTTGGGGGAAATTTTTTGTTTTTGTTTTGCTTGAGATGGTTGGAAATTCACAGGGATTTAAAACTTTTTGAGTTTATTTGAAATATTTATTAGAAAAGTCTTTTAAACTTTCTATTATTTTCTTTGAAGAACTCCTTTGAGAAAATAAAGTATCAAAATACTATTTTCCTTTCTTTTTTTTCAAACCTGTGCAAGCTACTTGCAAAGGGTACCTCCTAAAATGATTCTATTGTCTAAAAGGTTTGCTTTGCAAAAGGTGGTTTGAAAACAATTTGTAAATAATATTTTATAAAGTATTTTCACAAATTCTGAAAAGAATAATTTTCCCACCCTATTTCTAAATTGTTTTATGCAAGCAAGTCCCTCTTGCTTTGTTCATAATGTTCGATTGAAAATACCCCTTTTACTTGAAAACTTGTTTTACTACTGACTTAGAATAATGTGCAGTCTTTTTGAAAATCTCTGGAAGAAGTTTGAATTGGTTTGAAGCATTTTTGCAAAAGATAGAAATAAAAACAGAAAACAGGAAAAAGAAAACCAAAAGGAAAAAAAAAAGAATAAAAGGCCGCGGGGACCGATTCGGCCCAGCCGAAGAATCGCCCCGAGGCCCAGCAACGCGCAAACCCGAAAGGGTATCCCTGCCTCCCCTCTCCCGACGCTGACGCCCTGGCCCCACCAGTCAGGCCGGACCCACCGGTCAGATCACCTTCTTCCCTGGACCGAAATCACGCCGGAGTAACGCCCGAGCCCGCCGTTACTTCTCCCCTTAAATCCCCCTTCATTGCCTGCATTAATCGGCGCCTAGCCGCGGATATAAAGACCCCTCGCCGCCCTCCTCCATCCCCCTTTGCTCCTTCGCGAATTCGTCGACGAGCCACAGAGAGATTCCTCGCCGGAGACCGCAGGTGCCTGCGGCCAAATCCACTGGAATCCGACAACCCGAGGTAAGCCAGCCCCCCTACCTCCCTCCTAAACTTCTTCCTCTGATCCGGCGTGTCCTCTGAAACCATCGCTTTGTCCAAACATGCAGCAGATCGACGCGCCCGCCCTAACCGAAGCTCGCCTCCGCCCGTGCTAACTCCGGCCACCTCTCCCCGGCGCTCCAGGAAGCTCCGATCTACACCGTGGGCACCAACGTGCTCCTCACATCGTGCTGAATCCCGTTCACCACTCCATCGCCACCGAGGACCCCCAGAACGCCGGCAACGATCACCTCTGGACCGCAAGCTCGCCGCCGGCGGCCTACAGTGAACACTAGGTGAGCCTCACCCCTCCCAGATCTTCCTCAGCCGTCCGATCCAGATCGCGTGGCCCGGATCCTGTCACTTAAACGAAGGGGTATCCTTCGATCTGGTCCATCAGATCCACTTTAGATCCAACGCTCCACGATGGTGATCCTACCGAAGAGGTACCAGCCAATCAGATTAGACCACGTGTCAGCCCCCAGTTCAAACTCGAGTCAAAATAGAATTTTGAAATCAGATTTGATCCCAATCTTACAAAATTCATATCTTTTGATATGTAACTCGAAAATTAGCAAATAACATCTCGTTGGAATCCTTAGAACATCTAGAATCCAGTAGTACAATAATATCCTATATTTTATGGGTTCAATTTGAATCTATTTTCAAATTGGGATCAAACCCTCTGTTAGCTTGATAAATTCATATCTTTTGTTCTATTCATCCAAAAATTACAAATTTGTAGTCTCTGGATTCCTCTCAACTTGTAGAACATCATAGGATCAAGAAAATCCAAATTTGATACGTGCACACACTTTGTGCATTCAAATCTATCCAAATCACTATTTTGATCATAGTTTGAATTCTATAACTTATTTTAGAGTGATTCCAATTACAGTGACTTTGTATTACTGCAAGCTATCCAGTAGCATCACTCCCATAATTTCTTAAACCATATCACAATTATTCAAATTCTAATATGAGAATTTGAGTATTCCTATATGGATTAATTCTATTTCTATTTCAATCAGTGTTTCCTCCTACCATAGCAAATCTTATACTCAGACCAAGTCATCAATGTTATCTAAACAACATCTTGATCAAGATCATATTCACTTAGACCTATCTTGTATAGTACCCACTTATTCAAATTACAAATGTGTCATTTGAGTAAAGTGTGATACTTTCAATCTTAGTTTCTACCTTTGCTACTATGGTATCGATCAAATCAACATCATAGTACTTAACCCAATCCCATTTACCCATTAGGAACCTTAAGCCATGTTTTCAAACATCATCTATACATATCCATTACCTATAGCCATTTGTTCATGTCTACTCAATCTTAGCCTTGCATTGAACTATTCAATTTGCATTTGAGTTAATTGAGTACTTCAATGTTATAAGAATCCTAGCCTAAGCTTAAGTGTAATATATACTATTTAAGAATAATTGTTATCACACTTATTCAATAGTATTGCTATTGCACTATTTTGTCTCTTATGTGATTTACCCACATGAGATATTCCAAGATTCAATATGCTTTAATAAAGCATAAAGATCTCACTCATTATATTTTGTCTAATTCATATATGTACTCAAATTGCAATTGTGCTACTTGAGTAGAATATGAAATTCATCTCAAACTTGGGTTCTATTAATGTGGAGTTGTTATAACCCATACCATAGTATGTGCTATACACCATGTTGATCAATGAACCATTTGAGCCATGTCCTCAAATATCAATCATTCATACCTAATCCCATGCCTACTTAATCTTGTCTCTATGTATTGAACTATTCAATTTACAAATGAGTTGATTGAGTAACTCAATACTTCAAGAATCTTTACCCAATGTCTAAGTGTTATGCATACTATTTAAGAGTAATTGTTGTCACATTTACTCAATAGTGTTGTAGTTGCACAAATTGACTCTTGTGTAATTTATTTCACATGAGCTATTCCTAAAACTCATTTATGCTTTAACAAAGCATAAAAACTCCATCAATTATATTTGCCTAGACCATTTCTCTCTCAAATCATATTGATCTTTCCCAACTAAGCTCTCTGATTCACATCCCACAAATCATGATCCTTTGCCCTATCTTTCTTGTCATAACATCTCAATAAATCTAAATTGTTACACAAGCACCTTTCGTTTGTTTGTTTGTTTGATTGTGTTGTATGGTATGTTTATGTTATGTTATTTCTGTGCTATAGTTTGTGCGAAGAGCTACGTGCTTAGTTGAGGGAAGCGAAACGTCGTGATCTTCAAAAAGGCAAGTGACACACATGTCCCCTACCCATTTTACTTATGCATTAGTATATTTCACCTCCTGTAGTATGCATGATAGGTGATTTACTCAATTGTTTTATCAATTGCTTAGATCCTAGTAGTGTGTAGCAATCCCTCAAACCCCACCTGTTAGGATGCTAAATACTTTGAAAATATTGATGCCATGCTTTAATCACTTGCAAAAAAGTGTTTTGTGGACAAACTAAGAACTTCAACTAAAATGAAACACCTGGGTGGATTGGTTTGATGATGGAGGCGATGTTGAGTGGCGACCTGGGGCTACATGTTGTGTAGTTGCTGCCTGGGCGTACACTTGTGGTTTGCCACCCAGGAATAAAGAGATGGTTATGTCTTCCATGCTTAGTGTGCTTCCAGTGCAGCCTTATGACATTATGGGCTCTGTCTTGACTGATTAGAATGTGGGAGAGCAACTTGTCGGCAAGAAGTGGTGGTAGTCAAATTGTAGGTTGGGAGCGGTGCTTGCCAAGTTAGTTGTCCTCTCCTTCTAAAAGGTCTCGTTTCATTTTATGTATGGGCATAAAATGAATCGTAAGGTGAAAGTGCACAACCCTTGCAAGGTGTTTAAACTAATCGATTAGCCGTGTCCTCGGTTATGGACAATTGAGTCTCTAGACATGGAATGTACGGAAGAATCTCATCACCATTTCTGAATGACTAAAATCTGTCTAGAAACCCCTAGGTAGGAACTAAGGACCACACACTCCGAGGGGTGGTGGTGCCTGAGGTTCCAACTTTGTTGAGTTGCGCCCAGAACTACATACCGGCCAGTATGTAGTGTATGGGGGTTGTCTTGACCCTTGAAAGATAAAATTTTGGAAAGAAAATATTAAAAAGGATTTTAGGATAAAATTGGCTTTATGCGAATCAGCCTATGAGATCCACCAGCCAAATATCATGTAGTATAGTCTTTCCACAAAAATGCCACCAAATATGTGTCATTTGCCAGTACATCATTGTACTGACCCCTCTGGGGCTGCATATTCAAACGTGCAGGTTTTATTTCGAGTAAGGAACCAGGAGTAGGATCTCGAGACTACATTCCAACATGTCTGCCTGTGGCACGTGATGAAGAATGGAGGCTCACTGCAACTATGCTTTATGCTGTGTACTCGTAAGGTTGAAGACCTATGTAACTGGATTTACGTTGTAATATTGATGCTATTGCAATGATTACTTATTTTGTACTGTGGTGCTATCTACTGATCCAGGGAATGGCACAGAACACAGGAGTTCTGTCTTTAGTAAAAGGGCAGGGCGCTACACTGAGCATTTCAATTAAAAGGTTATGATTCTCAAACTAATGTTACCAACAGATAGATAACACTAAATGTGAATTTTGAAAGTTGGATTTATATTTTTTTAATTTTATTTGATTTGTTATAGATTTTGCAAGGTTGCATAGCTGCAAGTTTGTTATTTTTACCCAATTAAAAATATAAGTCTAAGTGGGTTGAAAACACCACCATTGGCTAGAGCATGTTCTAAGCTTTCCAATGACATATTATTTGCTAGATTTGAACGCCTAGAACTCTGGGAATCTTGAATTCAAAACCAGGTCAGATTCAAATTTTCTAAACTCCTTTCTCTATTTTTTTTCTAATAACTTTGGTAACGGGCCGCGCGCGGGACGACTAACGGGCTGAGCGGGAAGACCAATTGGGCCGGCCCAACCGGGGGGTCCTGGGCGCGTGCGTGGAGGAAAAAAAAAGAAAGAGGGCTGACAGACGGGGCCCGCCTGCCAGGCCACTTAAAAACGAAGCGGTATCGGGGGGGCTTCTTCCCCAGCCCGACGGATACAGCGAGCGAGAGGACTGGGAGGAGGCGGCGCTAGGGGAGGCTCACCGGAGAGGCTCCGACGGCGGGGAGGATGTCTAGGCGGCGAAGGGAGCTCGACTCGGCCACCCAGGACAGGTGGAGCGGCAGGAGGTGGTCCGGTTCGCCGGGAACGGGTGGTGTACTGGGAGCACGGCCACCCCGGAGAGCTCAATGGAGAGAGCTAGAAGGGAGAGGAGGATGTCTGGGAGGTAGAGGGAGGTGAGGTGCATCTTTCCTGCCAACCATGGCGGCCTTTTATAGGCGGGAGAGGGAGCATGAGGTGAGTGGATCGGCGGCCGGAGCACGGCCGGTGTCGGCTAAAGAAGGGACGAGGCGGTCGGTGCTTTCGGCGGAGGGCTGCGGCGTGTTGTGGCATGCTGCTGGCGCGTTTGCGGGCGGCGGCTTGGTCTGGTGCAGAGGAGGCAAGTGAGGGCGGCGGCGGCTGGTGTCCCGTCACCACGCCACGGTCGGGGCCAGAGCGACCAAAGGGACAGAGGGGGATGGACGCGGGATGGGAGAGGGGTGTCGTCGGGTACTGCTACGGGGCTAGGGCGTACGGCAGTGGCGTCATACACAGTGGATTCGACTTTCCGGAATTCTGCACACAACGTGTTCGACACAATGCCCGCAAGAGTTTGAATTTCGAATTTTTGAAAAATTCCACTTGGAGATGTTAGGGTATAATTCAAGGGTTCCAGAAATGTTTTGGTTAGGCTGAGTGGAGGTGTTTTGCTAGGATGCTAAAGGCATTTTTGAATGGTTACTGAATTGAATTCAAAGTTTGGCAGCAATTTGAGATGTGCTAGAGTTTGAGTTTTTGTTTGAAATTTGTTGGTCAAGCAAGAATGTGGTTTGGCCTTGCTCAACCAACTGATCACACCTTCAGTTGAGTTGAGGATTGCTTAATCCAGGGGTCCAAAGTAGGGTAGTCAATAATATTTTCTAGATCCTTTTTCCTATTCTTTTCTTTGTAGGAGTTTTAGGGTTTGTGTTGTTGCTCATTTATTTCCGTTTTCTTACTTGTTGTTTGTGCTTGCTTGACTTTAGAGTTTGCTAAGAAGCTTTAGCATGCATTCATGCAGATTTAAATAGATAGGATACAAATTTGTATCAAATAAACTATTTTATAAACAAAGGTTTATTTTGGTATCAAAGATTGGCTAGGAAATCATGTGGATTTTTGCAAAGGCTTTGGAATTAAGTTTTCAAAATATTGATGTTTCAAATAAGTTTCTAAGGTAGTAGATTTTGAAAAAGGTGACTCAACTCATTTTTTGAAGTACTAGTTGGAGGCATGAAAATGGTTTTCAAAATGGGGTATTTTTATTCCAACGTTTAAAACAAGCAGCTGGATTTATTGAAATAGGGTTTTACTTTCTTTCAAATTATTTTCCTTTAAAAGAAAGGGGTTGAAACTTTTTGCTCAAAGTATTTGGTTAAAACCTTTCTCTTATTATTCTTACTTCAAGCACGGGAGCAAAAATGCTCACATTCCTAATTCCTGAAAGACAAGAAATAAATCTTGAATTTAAAATAAAAGTTTTTGTTGGGTCCAAAATTTGGTATTTTAAGAAATTTTATTTGTTTCTAAATTTCCAAAAATTTGGGTTGTTACAATCTTCCCCCCCTTAAAAAGAATCTCGTCCCGAGATTCATAAGTTAAGGTTGAGATGGATTGAGAAATGAGATTACTAGATAAGAGATAGATGAGTGGATATTTATTCCTATGGAAATGAGGATTGTGTACACCCAAAAGGTTGCTAAAGGAATTCTTAAGGACCATCTGGTACCTGTGGCAAGTAGCACGACTTGCTCCGGTAACTTGAATGGATTCAACAATGCTGGTTATAAGGCGACCTTCCGTCCCTTAAAGGTGCAAGTACATCTTACAAAGTCCATCTTGTTTACCCCTATGAAATGCATGAGAAGACTGCAGAGAGATGCCATCCTAATTCATTGGGATATGTGGTCTCATCGTGTTCGTGGGGCAAGCATGCAGTACTTGGCACTGAGTCATCTTTTGAGATTCTGTAATGAAAATCAGATAAAAAGCAACAAGGAGTATGGTGATAGCCTATATGCTGTCTTGGCCTTGGTGAGGACCGACCAAGAAAAGGCTAGATACTCATTCTTGGAAGATGTGCAACAACTAGGAAGGTTACCAGAACAAAATGGTATCGTGGAAAATTGAAGAGCGGAATGGTATAAGGAAGCAACCATAAGATGAAGAACCTCTAAGGATGATGATAAGAAAGTTGAGATGATGAGAGGATACCCTCTCAGCTTGGTCTTCTGAATGACCCAAAGAGGAGACAACTCAGCTTGGTCCTCTGATTGAACCAAAGAGTGACTCCTCAATGTCCAAAGTAGTTCAACAACTACCCCGTTGGATAGAAAGATCTACAATAGAGTAAGGTTACCTCAAGCAACCCCATAAGGAAGGTTGGTGCCAGGAATTGTGAGTAGACACCCACCTATTATAAATGAAGATGTGGACTACCTTGTTGAAGACAACGCGATGGATGATATCTGCTTATCACCAGAATTGGATGGAACCCTTGGTATGCCCACTTTTGAACATAGTTGTGAATATCAAATGTCTGAGAAGGGCGATTCAGGAAAAATGACACAACAGTGAATGCAAGCTGGGAACAAAATGCAAGTGCCTAAGGAAGCATCAAGATACCACCAAGAGGAATTTTCTTTTAAGGGTGGTAGCCACCCAGATACCTAAACCCAGATAACCTAATACCTACTTTCTTTTTAGCCTTCTCTAATCTCGAGGACGAGATTTCTTTTAAGGGTGGTAGTCTGTAACATCCCAAGATTTTATTAAATTTTGGGGGAAATTTTTTGTTTTTGTTTTGCTTGAGATGGTTGGAAATTCACAGGGATTTAAAACTTTTTGAGTCTATTTGAAAGATTTATTAGAAAAGTCTTTTAAACTTTCTATTATTTTCTTTGAAGAACTCCTTTGAGAAAATAAAGTATCAAAATACTATTTTCCTTTCTTTTTTTTCAAACCTATGCAAGCTACTTGCAAAGGGTACCTCCTAAAATGATTCTATTGTCTAAAAGGTTTGCTTTGCAAAAGGTGGTTTGAAAACAATTTGTAAATAATATTTTATAAAGTATTTTCACAAATTCTGAAAAGAATAATTTTCCCACCCTATTTCTAAATTGTTTTATGCAAGCAAGTCCCTCTTGCTTTGTTCATAATGTTCGATTGAAAATACCCCTTTTACTTGAAAACTTGTTTTACTACTGACTTAGAATAATGTGCAGTATTTTTGAAAATCTCTGGAAGAAGTTTGAATTGGTTTGAAGCATTTTTGCAAAAGATAGAAATAAAAACAGAAAATAGGAAAAAGAAAACCAAAAGGAAAAAAAAAGAATAAAAGGCCGCGGGGACCGATTCGGCCCAGCCGAAGAATCGCCCCGAGGCCCAGCAACGCGCAAACCCGAAAGGGTATCCCTGCCTCCCCTCTCCCGACGCTGACGCCCTGGCCCCACCAGTCAGGCCGGACCCACCGGTCAGATCACCTTCTTCCCTGGACCGAAATCACGCCGGAGTAACGCCCGAGCCCGCCGTTACTTCTCCCCTTAAATCCCCCTTCATTGCCTGCATTAATCGGCGCCTAGCCGCGGATATAAAGACCCCTCGCCGCCCTCCTCCATCCCCCTTTGCTCCTTCGCGAATTCGTCGACGAGCCACAGAGAGATTCCTCGCCGGAGACCGCAGGTGCCTGCGGCCAAATCCACTGGAATCCGACAACCCGAGGTAAGCCAGCCCCCCTACCTCCCTCCTAAACTTCTTCCTCTGATCCGGCGTGTCCTCTGAAACCATCGCTTTGTCCAAACATGCAGCAGATCGACGTGCCCGCCCTAACCGAAGCTCGCCTCCGCCCGTGCTAACTCCGGCCACCTCTCCCCGGCGCTCCAGGAAGCTCCGATCTACACCGTGGGCACCAACGTGCTCCTCACATCGTGCTGAATCCCGTTCACCACTCCATCACCACCGAGGACCCCCAGAACGCCGGCAACGATCACCTCTGGGCTGCAAGCTCGCCGCCGGCGGCCTACAGTGAACCCTAGGTGAGCCTCACCCCTCCCAGATCTTCCTCAGCCGTCCGATCCAGATCGCGTGGCCCGGATCCCGTCACTTAAACGAAGGGGTATCCTTCGATCTGGTCCATCAGATCCACTTTAGATCCAACGCTCCACGATGGTGATCCTACCGAAGAGGTACCAGCCAATCAGATTAGACCACGTGTCAGCCCCCAGTTCAAACTCGAGTCAAAATAGAATTTTGAAATCAGATTTGATCCCAATCTTACAAAATTCATATCTTTTGATCTGTAACTCAAAAATTAGCAAATAACATCTCGTTGGAATCCTTAGAACATCTAGAATCCAGTAGTACAATAATATCCTATATTTTATGGGTTCAATTTGAATCTATTTTCAAATTGGGATCAAACCCTCTGTTAGCTTGATAAATTCATATCTTTTGTTCTATTCATCCAAAAATTACAAATTTGTAGTCTCTGGATTCCTCTCAACTTGTAGAACATCATAGGATCAAGAAAATCCAAATTTGATACGTGAACACACTTTGTGCATTCAAATCTATCCAAATCACTATTTTGATCATAGTTTGAATTCTATAGCTTATTTTAGAGTGATTCCAATTACAGTGACTTTGTATTACTGCAAGCTATCTAGTAGCATCACTCCCATAATTTCTTAAACCATATCACAATTATTCAAATTCTAATATGAGAATTTGAGTATTCCTATATGGATTAATTCTATTTCTATTTCAATCAGTGTTTCCTCCTACCATAGCAAATCTTATACTCAGACCAAGTCATCAATGTTATCTAAACAACATCTTGATCAAGATCATATTCACTTAGACCTATCTTGTATAGTACCCACTTATTCAAATTACAAATGTGTCATTTGAGTAAAGTGTGATACTTTCAATCTTAGTTTCTACCTTTGCTACTATGGTATCGATCAAATCAACATCATAGTACTTAACCCAATCCCATTTACCCATTAGGAACCTTAAGCCATGTTTTCAAACATCATCTATACATATCCATTACCTATAGCCATTTGTTCATGTCTACTCAATCTTAGCCTTGCATTGAACTATTCAATTTGCATTTGAGTTAATTGAGTACTTCAATGTTATAAGAATCCTAGCCTAAGCTTAAGTGTAATATATACTATTTAAGAATAATTGTTATCACACTTATTCAATAGTATTGCTATTGCACTATTTTGTCTCTTATGTGATTTACCCACATGAGATATTCCAAGATTCAATATGCTTTAATAAAGCATAAAGATCTCACTCATTATATTTTGTCTAATTCATATATGTACTCAAATTGCAATTGTGCTACTTGAGTAGAATATGAAATTCATCTCAAACTTGGGTTCTATTAATGTGGAGTTGTTATAACCCATACCATAGTATGTGCTATACACCATGTTGATCAATGAACCATTTGAGCCATGTCCTCAAATATCAATCATTCATACCTAATCCCATGCCTACTTAATCTTGTCTCTATGTATTGAACTATTCAATTTACAAATGAGTTGATTGAGTAACTCAATACTTCAAGAATCTTTACCCAATGTCTAAGTGTTATGCATACTATTTAAGAGTAATTGTTGTCACATTTACTCAATAGTGTTGTAGTTGCACAAATTGACTCTTGTGTAATTTATTTCACATGAGCTATTCCTAAAACTCATTTATGCTTTAACAAAGCATAAAAACTCCATCAATTATATTTGCCTAGACCATTTCTCTCTCAAATCATATTGATCTTTCCCAACTAAGCTCTCTGATTCACATCCCACAAATCATGATCCTTTGCCCTATCTTTCTTGTCATAACATCTCAATAAATCTAAATTGTTACACAAGCACCTTTCGTTTGTTTGTTTGTTTGATTGTGTTGTATGGTATGTTTATGTTATGTTATTTCTGTGCTATAGTTTGTGCGAAGAGCTACGTGCTTAGTTGAGGGAAGCGAAACGTCGTGATCTTCAAAAAGGCAAGTGACACACATGTCCCCTACCCATTTTACTTATGCATTAGTATATTTCACCTCCTATAGTATGCATGATAGGTGATTTACTCAATTGTTTTATCAATTGCTTAGATCCTAGTAGTGTGTAGCAATCCCTCAAACCCCACCTGTTAGGATGCTAAATACTTTGAAAATATTGATGCCATGCTTTAATCACTTGCAAAAAAGTGTTTTGTGGACAAACTAAGAACTTCAACTAAAATGAAACACCTGGGTGGATTGGTTTGATGATGGAGGCGATGTTGAGTGGCGACCTGGGGCTACACGTTGTGTAGTTGCTGCCTGGGCGTACACTTGTGGTTTGCCACCCAGGAATAAAGAGATGGCTATGTCTTCCATGCTTAGTGTGCTTCCAGTGCAGCCTTATGACATTATGGGCTCTGTCTTGACTGATTAGAATGTGGGAGAGCAACTTGTCGGCAAGAAGTGGTGGTAGTCAAATTGTAGGTTGGGAGCGGTGCTTGCCAAGTTAGTTGTCCTCTCCTTCTAAAAGGTCTCGTTTCATTTTATGTATGGGCATAAAATGAATCGTAAGGTGAAAGTGCACAACCCTTGCAAGGTGTTTAAACTAATCGATTAGCCGTGTCCTCGGTTATGGACAATTGAGTCTCTAGACATGGAATGTACGGAAGAATCTCATCACCATTTCTGAATGACTAAAATCTGTCTAGAAACCCCTAGGTAGGAACTAAGGACCACACACTCCGAGGGGTGGTGGTGCCTGAGGTTCCAACTTTGTTGAGTTGCGCCCAGAACTACATACCGGCCAGTATGTAGTGTATGGGGGTTGTCTTGACCCTTGAAAGATAAAATTTTGGAAAGAAAATATTAAAAAGGATTTTAGGATAAAATTGGCTTTATGCGAATCAGCCTATGAGATCCACCAGCCAAATATCATGTAGTATAGTCTTTCCACAAAAATGCCACCAAATATGTGTCATTTGCCAGTACATCATTGTACTGACCCCTCTGGGGCTGCATATTCAAACGTGCAGGTTTTATTTCGAGTAAGGAACCAGGAGAGGTGGAGCGGCAGGAGGTGGTCCGGTTCGCCAGGAACGGGTGGTGTACTGGGAGCACGGCCACCCCGGAGAGCTCGATGGAGAGAGCTAGAAGGGAGAGGAGGATGTCTGGGAGGTAGAGGGAGGTGAGGTGCATCTTTCCTGCCAACCATGGCGGCCTTTTATAGGCGGGAGAGGGAGCATGAGGTGAGTGGATCGGCGGCCGGAGCACGGCCGGTGTCGGCTAAAGAAGGGACGAGGCGGTCGGTGCTTTCGGCGGAGGGCTGCGGCATGTTGTGGCATGCTGCTGGCGCGTTTGCGGGCAGCGGCTTGGTCTGGTGCAGAGGAGGCAAGTGAGGGCGGCGGCGGCTGGTGTCCCGTCACCACGCCACGGTCGGGGCCAGAGCGACCAAAGGGACAGAGGGGGATGGACGCGGGATGGGAGAGGGGTGTCGTCGGGTACTGCTATGGGGCTAGGGCGTATGGCAGTGGCGTCATACACAGTGGATTCGACTTTCCGGAATTCTGCACACAACGTGTTCGACACAATGCCCGCAAGAGTTTGAATTTCGAATTTTTGAAAAATTCCACTTGGAGATGTTAGGGTATAATTCAAGGGTTCCAGAAATGTTTTGGTTAGGCTGAGTGGAGGTGTTTTGCTAGGATGCTAAAGGCATTTTTGAATGGTTACTGAATTGAATTCAAAGTTTGGCAGCAATTTGAGATGTGCTAGAGTTTGAGTTTTTGTTTGAAATTTGTTGGTCAAGCAAGAATGTGGTTTGGCCTTGCTCAACCAACTGATCACACCTTCAGTTGAGTTGAGGATTGCTTAATCCAGGGGTCCAAAGTAGGGTAGTCAATAATATTTTCTAGATCCTTTTTCCTATTCTTTTCTTTGTAGGAGTTTTAGGGTTTGTGTTGTTGCTCATTTATTTCCGTTTTCTTACTTGTTGTTTGTGCTTGCTTGACTTTAGAGTTTGCTAAGAAGCTTTAGCATGCATTCATGCAGATTTAAATAGATAGGATACAAATTTGTATCAAATAAACTATTTTATAAACAAAGGTTTATTTTGGTATCAAAGATTGGCTAGGAAATCATGTGGATTTTTGCAAAGGCTTTGGAATTAAGTTTTCAAAATATTGATGTTTCAAATAAGTTTCTAAGGTAGTAGATTTTGAAAAAGGTGACTCAACTCATTTTTTGAAGTACTAGTTGGAGGCATGAAAATGGTTTTCAAAATGGGGTATTTTTATTCCAACGTTTAAAACAAGCAGCTGGATTTATTGAAATAGGGTTTTACTTTCTTTCAAATTATTTTCCTTTAAAAGAAAGGGGTTGAAACTTTTTGCTCAAAGTATTTGGTTAAAACCTTTCTCTTATTATTCTTACTTCAAGCACGGGAGCAAAAATGCTCACATTCCTAATTCCTGAAAGACAAGAAATAAATCTTGAATTTAAAATAAAAGTTTTTGTTGGGTCCAAAATTTGGTATTTTAAGAAATTTTATTTGTTTCTAAATTTCTAAAAATTTGGGTTGTTACAATCTTCCCCCCTTAAAAAGAATCTCGTCCCGAGATTCATAGGTTAAGGTTGAGATGGATTGAGAAATGAGATTACTAGATAAGAGATAGATGAGTGGATATTTATTCCTATGGAAATGAGGATTGTGTACACCCAAAAGGTGATAAGGCCATACGGGCCAAAACACATCTTCATCAATCACATATAAATTTCAACAAACAATCACATTTTCAAAATCAAGAATGTTGGATTTAAACCGTAGGCTTTCATTAAAATGGGTCTTGCAGATTACATGTCTCGTTCTCATTTTACAAAGAGATAAGCAAGACTACTAGTACCAACTAAGGATGTCTAAGGCTTCTTCTCGGCTTGGATCCTCACACTTGATTCAACTTGTTCTTACTAACTTTATGGCTACGAGCGACTTTGGGGTATTCTATGGCTGATTCATGATGATTGATCTTTTTTCTTCTCTTCGTGTCTTGAGGTTGCCAAAGTTACTTCCCGGTGGTTTGTAAGGCTGCTTCCTTCCCCTGCGGAAGTTGAGGCTATAGAGTCCTTTGACACTATCTTCAATAATGATGCGGTTTCGAACTCTGCCCAGGTTGGTGTTGATAGGGTTGCCTCCTGAAGATGAAAGAACATTTGTAGGATCTTCAGAGCAACTGGGTTTGACACTTTCTTTAGTTATGACCGGATCTTGAGCGACCGGAGGTTCTGGTGCAGCGTTCAACTTTGTTGGGCACTCGTTGGAATAGTGCCCTTTGATTCCACAATTCCAACAGATGATGTTGGTCGTGTCGCCATGCTTGGGATAGGTATCCTTTGACAAGGTTCTTCCGGATCGTAGGTTTAGGTTATAGCATAGGTTAGAGGGTGCTGGAGGCTTATTTACTTGACGTCTTATCCTCCTTTCTTTCTTCTTTTTGTTACAAGCTTTCTGTTGTTTTCTATGACTGTCATGCTCTTTGCTAGTCTTGACAACTTGAGCTGCTAGCTGAAAATGCTTTTTCTTGATCTTGGATATAGCTGTCACCAGGGGATTCATGGAGCGGTTTGCTGGAACATGGGTACTACTCTCACATAAGAAGCATGTGATGTCGCTTGAAGGGCATTCCCCGGTTGGATGCTTGATGTCACAATTGGGACAGTTGCTAGTACATTGGCTAGATTGATGACCTTCTTCTCCACAACGGCTACAAGCCTTCATACTGAGGTGATCTAGGTTGGGAATACTTTTATTGGGACAGGGACGTTTTGCGTGGAGTGCTTCTCCACAATCATAACATAAGGGTTGAGTGCAAAAATCTCCTTGCTTCTTCTTCGAAATTAGGTTCAAGTGGGACCTCCTTTGGTATTCTTGGGCAATTCTATTGAGGTGAAACTCGAACTCCGAGTTGGCCTTACCTTTGTTCGTACATAACTGAAATGGTGGATTTGAGAGCATGGGGTGCATCAGAGGGGTCAAATCCTGCAGTAGATAAGAGGCAACATCTTTCAAAAGGTTTCTAACATGGGATTGGTATGGTTTAGAGTTTAGCTTGGGCCCGAAAGACCAAAACATTTTTGAGCAAACTAGTTGTTGGGGTGGATACTACATGTTACCGGATGGCATATGAGCAACATATCTCAAAATAAATCAATCATTCAAACAATCAAGGTACTAAGCATACTTAGTAATCGTGAGGTAAGGGCAGCTTAATGAAATCAACTGAGCATTTCCTATAAATCCTGTGGGTCAAAAGGTTGTTGGGTCTTCATCATTTCTGATCACTCTCTCTTTGCTCTTGAAGTCTTTGTCTCATAGGGTTGACTCTTGTTGGAAGATTTCTGGATCAGATGAAGAGACTCTCTTTCGATGGTAGCGGTCGTAGTTGACATCCAAGGTTGAAGCCGTGAAAAATATTGAGTCCCTAATCTTTTCATCCAAAAGTCCTTCGGTCTTAGGTCGGTATATCGTCCATAGTATATATTTGAAATAGATGAGGAATAGAGTAAAACAAATCTTTGAAAAGACTTTGTAATTAAAGAGGTAAATAAATTCTTTGTCAAAATCTCTTGAGAGTATAAGTTGAGAGTGTAAGATATTTGAAGTGAATAAGATGGGAGTATAAGTTGGGCTTTGGGTACCAAAGCAAATAAATTTCTTTTGTAGAAATAAGTTTTTGTCAACATATCACTTTCTTAGCTAACGACCATGCTAACTAAGGTTTCCTAGAGTCATGATTGTCCTGATATCAAACTTGTGATATCAAAGGTATCATTTTCTAACGACCATGCTAACTAGGGTTTCCTAGGGTCAGCCTAGGCTCTGATACCAACTTGTAACACCCACGAATTTATAACAAATTCGAAGTGCCCGTTATGTAATCCATCACAATCCCAGAATCATTGTTGTGATTTACATAACGTAGTTGATATCACAGTCATAGCCATTATTAGTCAATAAAGGGGATTACATAGGTGGTCGTACAGACCAAACTTTACATTACATCAACATGCAGCGGAATAACACTTTGGGGTCCATATTGTCAAGCTTCAACCGCACATGCAAAGCAGACAGTAGGAAACGAGCCTAATTCGCAAAGTCGTCAACGATTCCTTCCTTCTTGATTTTTCTCCTTCAAGTCTGGCCAAGTTAATAGCCAGGGACAGAGCCATGAGTACATTGCATGCACTCGCAAACCATCTTATAAATAAATGAATAGAGAATGCATAGTTCATATAGTGGTCTAAGCTCTAGGTTCATTTGCATAAAGCAGAATTTCCTTTCAAAGATCTTTTATTTAAAATGGTAAGAAAACCTTTAGCTCTTTATAAATCTCTAGATGGAATCCCCCAAATGTCAATTCTTTTGTTCACCAAGTCACCTCCATGGTTATCGAAATTCATTGTCAAGTCACCTTTCTCAATCATTTTCAAAGTAAAACCTGACAAAGGCCAAGTACAACCAATCCAACCGTCCATGACCGCGGACGCGGCTATTCGAATAGTTTTACACTCTGCAGAGGTTGTACACTTTACCCACATCATCCGACTACTCATCGTGTGGGCAACTTCCCTGCATAACGACATATGCCACGACAAACAGTCGACCATTAATGTTTCACCTGCCCGCCTTAGCATAAACACTACCGCCTAGAGATGTACCCCCCAACACCGGGGTCCAAGAAGCTGTCCGGAGTGTGCAAAGTTCTCAGCCGCTTGACCCTCTGGAATGCCACTAACCGAGGTAGAGTCCTACACCCGGTAGTCCATTTTCAATGAGGGCTCCTTGGCTTGTACCCCAACCACCTGAAGAGGAGGACAAGGCAAACCTAGGCCGCAGCCATCGGGTGCCCTGGAAGAGGAGTCCCTGGTCGGACTTCCACTACATTTGTAGGGTCTACACTAAGGCGAAACAAACTACTCCACTAAGCCCCGTCCCATACCAGGGTAATGTGGCCGTACTGTATGGTTGGTCCAGTATGGTACCCCACACATTTATCATTTTTGTCAAACCTTCATGTCACCATTTTGTAAATAGTTTTCAAAGTCACCCTTGGGTAAGGTTGCCCGTCTCCAAGGTTTGTATTGCAAAATCAGCCTTGGGCAAGGTTGCCCCTTTCCAAGGTTTTCATTTCAAAATCTTCATGATCTTCATTGGGGTTCCCACCTAGTCATTTTCCATGATTGCCTTCAGCTCAAGCATGATCCTTATGAGGGCACAAGGATCTAGGTAGGTATATTGGATAGGCTTAGCTTGATGCTCTACTTAGCATCCACTGAGAAAAGGGGTTCTCAAAGGTAGGCTAGGTTTGATGCCCTTGATGTCATCCACACAAAAAAAGTTGGATGCACTTGTTAAGAACGACATCACTACTCATTTGCAACTTGGTAACAATTATTTTAGCATGCACTTTTATTTAAAAGCAAGTAAACATGCATTATAAAACTGGGTAATGGTATGATCAAAAGATGGCTTGCCTGGCTTGGCAATGTCATAGGGTTCTTCATCTTCATCTCGGGTTGTGTAGTCTCCATCACCATTGCTTGGTTGACTTCGGGATCCATTCTCCTTACTCTCGTTGTCGTCTAATCGTCGAAAATCAAATAAGCATACAATCACCACACAATTCCCAAACAACACATATTCACTCAAATAAGGATAGTTGGGGTAAGGGAAACTATCTAGGAAGTCTATGGAGAGTGGTTTCGAAGATAATTGAGTTCCGATGGATGAGATTATTGAGTTGTTGTATCTAAGTAGGGTTTGTTTATTTTGGATTATGAAAATATCTCCTGCAAGTCCTTATTGACCGAGGTCATGGACTACAAGTAGATATTTGCGATTAGGGTTCAGTCAATGTGGGTAGATATCCTTTTGATTTCTTTTGAATTATTGGGTAAGTTTCAAGTCGATAGATAGCTATTATCAACTATTGGAGTTTCCAATATCTCTGCAAGCTCAACTGGGAAAAGTCCCATTCTTACATATTAATATTGGGAAATAGGGTTTAGTACAAGTGGATTAATCAACGTCTATTTAAACATAAATTTTATCATTTTCCTAAGTTAAGAATGCCTATTTAACCACATAAGAAACTGAGCATTTCAATTAAAAGGTTATGATTCGCAAACTAATGTTACCAACAGATAGATAACACTAAATGTGAATTTTGAAAGTTGGATTTATATTTTTTTGAATGTTATTTGATTTGTTATAGATTTTGCAAAGTTGCATAGCTGCAAGTTTGTTATTTTTACTCAATTAAAAATATAAGTCTAAGTGGGTTTAAAACACCACCATTGGCTAGAGCATGTTCTAAGCTTTCCAACGACATATTATTTGCTAGATTTGAACGCCCAGAACTCTGGTAATCTTTAATTCAAAACCAGGTCAGATTCAAATTTTCTAAACTCCTTTCTCTATTTTTTTTCTAATAACTCTGGTAACGGGCCGCGCGCGGGACGACTAACGGGCTGAGCGAGAAGACCAACTGGGCCGGCCCAACCGGGGGGTCCTGGGCGCACGCGCGGAGGAAAAAAAAGAAAGAGGGCTGACAGACGGGGGCCGCCTGCCAGGCCACTTAAAAACGAAGCGGTATCGGGGGGGCTTCTTCCCCAGCCCGACGGATACAGCGAGCGAGAGGACTGGGAGGAGGCGGCGCTAGGGGAGGCTCACCGGAGAGGCTCCGACGGCGGGGAGGATGTCTAGGCGGCGGAGGGAACTCGACTCGGCCACCCTGGACAGGCGGAGCGGCAGGAGGTGGTCCGGTTCGCCGGGAACGCGTGGTGTACTGGGAGCACGGCCACCCCGGAGAGCTCGATGGAGAGAGCTAGAAGGGAGAGGAGGATGGCTGGGAGGTAGAGGGAGGTGAGGTGCATCTTTCCTGCCAACCATGGCGGCCTTTTATAGGCGGGAAAGGGAGCATGAGGTGAGTGGATCGGCGGCCGGAGCACGACCGGTGTCGGCTAAAGAAGGGACGAGGCGGTCGGTGCTTTCGGCGGAGGGCTGCGGCGTGTTGTGGCATGCTGCTGGCGCGTTTGCGGGCGGCGGCTTGGTCTGGTGCAGAGGGGGCAAGTGAGGGCGGCGGCGGCTGGTGTCCCATCACCACGCCACGGTCGGGGCCAGAGCGACCAAAGGGACAGAGGGGGATGGACGTAGGGCTGCAAGAAAAGCTCGAGACTCGTGAGCGGCTCGAGATCGACTCGTTTTGTAGCTCGACTCGAGATCGACTAGAAAAGAAATGAGCCGAGTACGAGCGTCTTTTATAGCTCGATTGGAACACGAGTTGATCTTGAGCCAACACTAGCTCGCTCGATTTAGCTCGAGAGCTCGGGAAAATATAATCATGTACAATAATTTGTTAAATATTTAAATATAATGTAGAAATTTGTTATTGTGGATGACATTTATTCCTTCTAATTTAGATGAGATATGATTAAGAGAATATGGAAGGTGAATTCATTACTTCTATGTGTTGTGGATAATATTTTTGTTCCTTTTATATGCAAGCAAAATAGAAAATTTATTATATTTCTTAGCTCGAAACTAGCTCGAGATCGACTCGAGATCGTTACAAGCTGAGTATGAACCAGGTTTTACAGCTCGATGTTTAACTCGACGCCGTATGAGCTCGCTCAAATTTTAGTATGAGTTGAGCTGAGCCCAGTCTAACTCGCTCGAACTCGACTCGTTTGCAGCCCTAGATGGACGCGGGATAGGAGAGGGGTGTCGTCGGGTACTGCTACGGGGCTAGGGCGTACGGCAGTGGCGTCATACACAGTGGATTCGACTTTCCGGAATTCTGCACACAACGTGTTCGACACAATGCCCGCAAGAGTTTGAATTTTGAATTTTTGAAAAATTCCACTTGGAGCTGTTAGGGTATAATTCAAGGGTTCCAGAAATGTTTTGGTTAGGCTGAGTGGAGGTGTTTTGCTAGGATGCTAAAGGCATTTTTGAATGGTTACTGAATTGAATTCAAAGTTTGGCAGCAATTTGAGATGTGCTAGAGTTTGAGTTTTTGTTTGAAATTTGTTGGTCAAGCAAGAATGTGGTTTGGCCTTGCTCAACCAACTGATCACACCTTCAGTTGAGTTGAGCATTGCTTAATCCAGGGGTCCAAAGTAGGGTAGTCAATAATATTTTCTAGATCCTTTTTCCTATTCTTTTCTTTGTAGGAGTTTTAGGGTTTGTGTTGTTGCTCATTTATTTCCGTTTTCTTACTTGTTGTTTGTGCTTGCTTGACTTTAGAGTTTGCTAAGAAGCTTTAGCATGCATTCATGCAGATTTAAATAGATAGGATACAAATTTGTATCAAATAAACTATTTTATAAACAAAGGTTTATTTTGGTATCAAAGATTGGCTAGGAAATCATGTGGATTTTTGCAAAGGCTTTGGAATTAAGTTTTCAAAATATTGATGTTTCAAATAAGTTTCTAAGGTAGTAGATTTTGAAAAAGGTGACTCAACTCATTTTTTGAAGTACTAGTTGGAGGCATGAAAATGGTTTTCAAAATGGGGTATTTGTATTCCAACGTTTAAAACAAGCAGCTGGATTTATTGAAATAGGGTTTTACTTTCTTTCAAATTATTTTCCTTTAAAAGAAAGGGGTTGAAACTTTTTGCTCAAAGTATTTGGTTAAAACCTTTCTCTTATTATTCTTACTTCAAGCACGGGAGCAAAAATGCTCACATTCCTAATTCCTGAAAGACAAGAAATAAATCTTGAATTTAAAATAAAAGTTTTTGTTGGGTCCAAAATTTGGTATTTTAAGAAATTTTATTTGTTTCTAAATTTCCAAAAATTTGGGTTGTTACAGAATACTAGGCTCGAGGTGCTTGCGTTCAACCATAAAGTGCTTTGTCAAGTTTGCAAACATGATGAGTCATATCTACGCACGCTTCTATTCTTGTAGACAGTGTTGGGCCTCCAAGTACAAAGGTTTGTAGAACAACAGCGAATTTCCCTTAAGTGGATCACCCAGAGTTTATTGAACTCAGGGAGGAAGAGGTCAAAGGTATCCCTCTCAAACAACCCTGCAATTAAGATACAAGAAGTCTCTTGTGTCCCCAACACACCCAATACACTTGTCAGATGTATAGGTGCACTAGTTCGGCAAAGAGATAGTGAAATACAAGTAATATGGATGATTATAAGTGGTAATTGCAATCTGAAATAAAAACCACTGCGAGCAAACATGTAGCAGAACAGGTTGTAAACGGTGTTTCAATGCTTAGAAACAAGGCCTAGGGATCATACTTTCACTAGTGGACACTCTCAACAAAGATAACATAATTGAACACATAAATATCTATCTTCACTATGCTACACAGAACTACTCTCTGGTTGGATAACAAACACTAATCATGACTAGGGCTACAAAGCACTCCTTAAAGTTCACTTTCCCCAAACTAGATTACCCCACACTGTCACCTTGAGTGCACTAGACGGTTCCAAACAAACACCACAATTTCATAGAGACATCCAACTCAAATCATAACTCATGATAAGTATAACTGTAAACTTTAGCCTAAGAGACACACATAATGCGCACACTGTCACCTTCACATCATGGGACAAGGTGTCTCCGGAGATTACAAGAATAAAACCACTTGAGTAGCATAATAGATGAAGAGCAACATCTACTAATTCAACTAGATACAAAGCTCATGATCACATAAAGATCACACCATGGGAGAGAGGGATGAACTCATAGCTACCGGTAGAGCCCTTAGCCTCGGGGGAGAAATACTCCCTCCTCATCATAGGAGACAATAATGTTGATGGAGATGGCAGTGGAGTCGATAGAGATGGCTCCGGGGGCAATTCCCCATCACGGCAGGGTGCCGGAACAGAGACTTCTATCCCCCGAAATTGGTCTTCGATGGCGGCGACGCTGCGGAACTTTTTGTGGACGGATGCCGACTGATTTAGGGTTTTCGCCTTGGAGAGAATATATAGGCGGAAGGGCGATGTCAGAGGGTGGACTAGGGGCCCACACCACACCCTGGCGCATCCAGAGGTGGGCGCGCCACCAGGTGGTGTGGCCACCTCGGTGCCATCCTCCGTTTCCGCTTTGGACTCCGTCTCGTGTCGGGAAAAATAGGAACTTCGGGCTTCGTTTTGTCCAATTCTGAGAATATTTCCTGTGTAACTTTTCTAAAACACAAAAATAGCAGAAAACAGGAACTGGCACTATGGCATCTTGTTAATAGTTTAGTTCCAGAAAATGCATAAAAATGCCACGAAGTGTAAACAAAATATAAAGCAATTGGTGTAAAACAAGCATGGAGCATCAAAACTTATAGATACGTTTGCGACATATCAAGCATCCCCAAGCTTAACTCCTGCTTGTCCTCGAGTAGGTAAGTGATAACAAAATAATAATTTTTGAGGTGACATGCACCAACACAATCTTGATCAAAACAATGTAAAGCATTGCATGCTGAGATCAAAGTACTCTAAACATGGGCATAAAAGATATAACTTTAACAATAGAACTTAGCAACCATGTTACAACATGAAAAGTAACACAAACAAAAGATCATGAATAATAATGCATTGAAAGGTATTTGTTTGTTTTGAGCATATAGAAAACATAGCAAAGTGGTATTCACCTTGTCCCTCATGGAATAGCAAAACATAAATGCACAGGACACCTTAAAAGTTCAAGAGGGTGACTAGATACAAATAATTTGAGAACAAGCAATACCATAATCATGAATCAATCAATAATAAATTTTGGGACTATGCACATTATACTCAGAATGACAACTATGCTCTCTTAATCGGTGCATAAAGATAGAAGATGAAGACTCAATATAAAATTAAAAGAAAGGCCCTTCACCGAGGGAAGTAGTGATTGCAAGTTTTATAAACCTTCCAAAAATTATGGTACTTATTAGCTTTGAGGTCTCATTGCCCCTATCATTGGCATCTTGAGTGGTTAAGGTTAATGTGAGGGCAAATATGAGATATATGCTTGACAAGTCATAAGTTGAAAATCTCATGTCCCTTGAATACGAGTACTTAAACTATGCTAATCGACTTAGGTCCCAAGTAAGTTCTTGTCATTGTAAGCATACACGTATCATTGAGAATGCCAACGGGGTACCTCCTGCCCGATGATATGGAAACTGTCCCACATCAAATTGACAAGACAAGCAGATAATGAACACCTCGACATCTCTTTTATTTACCATTGGGTATAGCTTTTTATTTTGAGATGCGTCATCGAATGTCCACTATGGGTATGCTGTAAATTTCCACCATAAATGATGCATGGTTTAGATTAGCGGCCCAGGCATTTCTCTAACACATATACAAACTCCACGAGCTTACAAGTTTCCAACTCCTTTCACACAGATAGGCATCCATAAACAAAAGATCATGATATCAACTAAATAGGAATAAGTGCAATGTTGAAAGCGTGCCCCATGACAGCATGGCTGAGCCAACTCCCAACTTACAACTTGCAAGCATATAATCGTCATAAGAGAGCCACAATGGTCAAGATTATTAAGTGCAAGAAAGTAAATGTGTCATCAAGTTCGTGAGAGCTTTACTAACTAATTTTCTCATAACAAAAAATTTAATTTGGAAGATAGATAAAAGCATGATGAATATACTTGGAATAGCAAATTGCTAATAGGTAGATATGGTGGACACATTGGCATACTTTTGGTTTTTGGGAGTTGGATGCACGAGTAGAGCTCATACTCAGTACAAGTGAAGGCTAGCAAAAGACTGGGAGCGACCAACTAAGAGAGCAATAACGACCATAATCATGCATAGCGACAAAACATTATTAATCAAAGTATAAAGTGATATCACAAGTCAAAAACCAAATGATCATAGAGGCTTGAGGCGACTGGTTTATAGTCATAACATGGTGTAAGCATGCACCAAGTCAACCCAAATAAAGCATCAAAGGGGAATACCACAATATTATGCTTCTTTATGATAAAAACAACGCATGATTCTTTCAATGGCACATTAAGCACTCTCAATTATTTGAGACAAGTCATGCTACAACAATAACTACTAAGCATATAATCAAAATAATATCTAGCATGACATGCTAAAGTCTAAGCCACAGTCTAAACAAGCTTCCTCTTGCACCACTATAAGCATGAAACATTTACTCTTTTCTAACACCAATCAACCTATTTGAAACAACTCTCAAAGATGAAAATCAACAAAGACCAGAGGTCTAAACACACCTAGCTACAAAGAACTAAAAAGTTCTAAACAAAAACAAAAGCGAAAAACAAAAGCTAAACGCAGTACTAGCAAAAGAGAAGACTCGCAGAACGATAAGAATGAAAACTAGAGTGTTCTAGGCAATGAAAACGGAGCGTGTCTCTCTCCAAAACAAACATGCTTTGATCCAACCATTTATTACAGCAAACAAAAGAAAACTGAAAGCAAAAATAAAGGTGCTCCAAGAACAACACATAGCATATGAAGCAATAAAAATATAGTGTCTTGAAAGATGACCTGATATTTTTGTTGATGAAGAAGGGGGTGCCTAGGGCATCCCCAAGCTTTGACGCTTGTACTTCTTGGATATTTCTTGGGGTGACATGGGCATCCCCAAGCTTGAGCTTTTGTCCATGCTTCATCTCATCTCATCATTCTCCTTTCCCTACACTTGAAAACTTCCTTCATACAAAACTTCACACAATTCTCATTAGCAACATTAGTTTATGCAAGATAGTAGATCCACTTTTGGTTCAGTTTTAACTCAAGTACAACATCTATTAAAACATTAGCCACTGTAGCAAATTCTCTTAAAAGTTCCGTGATCAAAAGAACTCAAAAAGGAAGAGATCAAGAGGCAAATGCAAATAGTGGCAGAAATCTATCAAAACAGAGCAGCAGGTAAAGATTGATTTTTTCGAAAATCTTCTGTTGCTCAAATCAAAAAGTGCAAAACTAACGAAAGTTAGATAATAACCTGGGGCATGTGCACAAAAAATTGCAGATCAATAAAACGTTCTTGGATTTTTCGCAAATTTTTACAGCGAAGCGCAAAAATCTGTTTCTTGACAGCACTTCCCAAAATCTTACCTTCTTCCTATTAGAGGCAATTCTTGGCACAAAAACGAAATAAAAAGGATAAGAAGAGGTCATTACGGTAGTAAAAACTTCTAAGACTCAACAAAAAGAAAAGGTACTAAAATAAAACATATAATGGGTTGTCTCCCAAAAGCTCTTTCTTTATAGCCATTAAGATGGGCATAGTGATTTTAAAAGATGCTCACGTAAGCGCCAGAAAAGAGCTCGAAGCAAGGAGAGCATCAAAAAGCAAATACGAAACAATTTTAAATCCAAACCACTTCCTATGAAAAAGAATCTTGTAAAGAAACAAGTCATGAAAGCACAAAGCAACAAGCATAGGAAGGCAAAACAAGTGCAACTTCAAGATTTTCAACATAAAGAGGGGAAACTTAATATTGTTGAGATGCATAAAACCATGTTTCCCTCTCTCATAACAAATTTCAGTAGCATCATGAATAAAATTAACAATAGAACTATCACATAAAACATTCTTATCATGAGCCACATGCATAAAAGAATTAATACTCTCCACATAAACATAGTCATTCTTCTTAATCATAGTGGGAGCAAATTCAACAAAATAGCTATCATTATTATTCTCATCACCATAGTCATCAAATATAGGAGGCATATTGTAATTATAACTAATTTACTCCTCAATAGTAGGTGGACTGAAAATATCATACTCATCATTGTAATCATCATAAATTGGAGGTATAGTATCATCAAAGTAAATTTTCTCCTATGTTCTTGGGGGACTAAAAAGATCATGCTCATCAAAACCAGCTTCCCCAAGCTTAGACTTTTCCATAGCATTAGCAATGATGGTGTTAAAAGAATTCATACTAATAACATTGCTATTAGCATGCAAATGAAGTTCCATAGGTTTTTTAATTTTCTCTTCAAACACTTCATGTCCTAACTTAAGATAAATACTATAAGTTCTCTAATTTTGTTGTTGTTTAACATTAAGCCTAACTAGTGAAAATAAAAACAAGAAACAAAAAGATATAATTATAGAATCTAAAGGAAATAACTACGAGCACTCACACACTAGCAACAGTACTAGAAGATAGCTTAGTAGCCAGAGGATGTGAGTACCTTTTACCTTACCTCCCTGTCAACGCCGCCAGAAAAGAGCTTTGATGGCACGTGGTTGACGTGGGAGCTTCTTCTTCTTCAATCCCTGGCAACGGCACCAGAAAAGAGCTTGATGTCTACGCACACTTCTATTCTTGTAAACAGTGTTGGGCCTCCAAGTATAGAGGTTTGTAGAACAGCATCAAATTTCCCTTATGTGGATCACCCAAGGTTTATCGAACTCAGGGAGGAAGAGGTCAAAGATATCCCTCTCAAGCAACCCTGCAATTAAGATACAAGAAGTCTCTTGTGTCCCCAACACACCCAATACACTTGTCAGATGTATAGGTGCACTAGTTCGGTGAAGAGATAGTGAAATACAAGTAATATGGATGATTATAAGTGGTAATTGCAATCTGAAATAAAAACCACTGCGAGCAAACATGTAGCAGAACAGGTTGTAAACGGTGTTTCAATGCTTAGAAACAAGGCCTAGGGATCATACTTTCACTAGTGGACACTCTCAACAAAGATAACATAATTGAACACATAAATATCTATCTTCACTATGCTACACAGAACTACTCTCTGGTTGGATAACAAACACTAATCATGACTAGGGCTACAAAGCACTCCTTAAAGTTCACTTTCCCCAAACTAGATTACCCCACACTGTCACCTTGAGTGCACTAGACGGTTCCAAACAAACACCACAATTTCATAGAGACATCCAACTCAAATCATAACTCATGATAAGTATAACTGTAAACTTTAGCCTAAGAGACACACATAATGCGCACACTGTCACCTTCACATCATGGGACAAGGTGTCTCCGGAGATTACAAGAATAAAACCACTTGAGTAGCATAATAGATGAAGAGCAACATCTACTAATTCAACTAGATACAAAGCTCATGATCACATAAAGATCACACCATGGAAGAGAGAGATGAACACATAGCTACTGGTAGAGCCCTTAGCCTCGGGGGAGAACTACTCCCTCCTCATTATAGGAGACATCAACGTCGATGGAGATGGCTCCGGGGGCAATTCCCCGTCCCGGCAGGGTGCCGGAACAGAGACTTCTGTCCCCTAAAATTGGTCTTCGATGGCGGCGGCGCTGCGGAACTTTTCGTGGATAGATGCCGATTGATTTAGGGTTTTCACCTCGGAGTGAAGGGTTTTGCAGCATAGTAAATCAAAAAAATTCCTACGGATGCGAACAAGAAAGCCACGATCTAATCTAGGAGATGTAATCAACGAGAGAGATAGATGAGATCTTCATACCCTTGAAAAAATCACACAGTGGAAATGTTCAATAGAAAATAGATGATGTAGTCGTACTAGCCGTCTCCTCCTCGCGATCCGATCCGATCCAACACTGCAAGTGGCGATGCCTCCGAGAGATGCACACGTACGGCGCAGCGATGTCTCCTCCTTCCTTGGTCCAGCAAGTATGGTGGAGAGATAGATTGGATCAGCAACACGACGGCGTGGTGCTTATGGTGGAGTGTTTCTACAGCACGGCTTCGCCTATGTGTAGTCGCGAGAGAGAGAGAGGTGGAGGGGCAGCAATTGGCCGGCGGCTAGGGTTGGGAGAGAGGGGGATGCGCCCCAGCACTCCCTTATATAGGAGGGTGGGCGGCCAGCTTGGCCCCTCCTCCAAGTCCTAGGGCCGACGGCCAAAGGGGAGGAGTGGGGGGCAAGTTTCCCCCTTCCTTCTAGAAGAATCCCTTAGGGTTTCCGCT
Source organism: Dactylis glomerata (assembly GCA_007115705.1). NCBI lineage: Eukaryota > Viridiplantae > Streptophyta > Magnoliopsida > Poales > Poaceae > Dactylis > Dactylis glomerata. The sequence goes on along the minus strand of QXEO01000770.1, from coordinate 283,932 downwards.
GGGCTGACCGACTGGGCCTTTGGGGCTTGGTGCGCCTGGCCCAAGCTTTGCGAAGAGCTCAGTGATCGTATCAGTAGAACCAATTTGATTGTGAGTAACTACAAAGCCTTTGTAGCTAGGAGGGAGTGATTGCAGAACTCTGTCAATCTTGAACTCTTCTGGAATCTTGCAGTCCAGTTGCTCAAGGCGTTGAGTGTAGCCCGACATCTTAATGGCGTGCTCACTAACGGAACTCCCTTCCTCCATCTTGCAGTTAAAGAACTTCTCAGAGATCGCATATCTGTCAGAACGGGCTTGAGTCTGAAACATGGTTTTCAGTTCCTCAAGTATCTCAAAAGGCCCGCTGAACTCCTCAAAACGATTTTGAAGTTCCGGTTCCATAGCAAACAACATGGTACTCTTAATCACACCATAATCATCTTTGTGCGACTGATAAACAACATGTTCATCAGCTGGTGCATCCGTAGCAGGGGGTCACCTAGCGCTTTCTCAAGTATATAAGCTTTTTGTCCGCCAGCGAGAATAATCCTCAGATTGCGGAACCAGTTGGTGAAGTTAGACCCATTGTTTTTTAAGCTTTTCTTTGTCAGCAAACACGTTGAAGTTGAAGTACAACTTAATCAAATTACTAGATGAACTCCCACTAAATTCAACATCCCTTAAGTTGTTTAGTGAACACGATCCAAATTAACCACACCTAATCCGATCTTCACGAGAAGAGATGTGGTTTCAATGGTGGACAATGAAGTGTCGATCATATCATTCATATGACTCATGTTTAACCTTTCGGTTCATGTGTTCCGAGGCCATGTTTGTACATGCTAGGCTCATCAAGTCAAACCCAAGTATTTCCGCATGTGCAAAACTGGCTTGCACCCGTTGTATGTGAATGTAGAGTTTATAGCACCCGATCATCACGAGATGCTTCAAAATGATGAACTTTTGCAATGGTGCATACATGGGGAGAACACAATTTTATCTTGATCTTTAAGTGAGGAATCATCTTATAATGCTACCATCGCGATCAAAGCAAAATAAGATACATAAAGGATAAACATCACATGCATAAAATTTATGTGACATGGTATAGCCAATCTTCGCGCAATGATCTCCATCCTGTGCACGCCGACATGATCTCCATCACTCCACCATGATTGCCTCCACCAAGAATAGCAACTACAACTATTGCTAACTACTTAGCGATAAACTAAAGCTATTACATGGCATATAAGAAGTTGACACGCAGGTCATACAAAATTATAAATACAACCATATGGCTCCTGCCGGTTATGAACTCATCGATGTGCAAGTCGTGAAATATTACAAAACATGATCATTGCATACATCCCAATTCATACACATCATGTCTTGGGCCATACCATATCACAAAACACTCCCTGCAAAAACAAGTTAGACACCTCTACTTTGTTGTTGCATGTTTTACGTGGCTTATGGGAGTAACATGTTAAGAACGATTCTTACCTACAAAAATCCACAACGGTCATATTATGGTTTCCAACATCCGGTGTAAATCACATGACAACTATAATGAGAGAAACCGGCATCCACCAGCCACATGTGTGGAGCAAGCCACACGTCAAGTGTGGAGCCGGTCTCGTGAACGAGGTCGCGTAAGGTTGGCATGGACCGCTTTGATCTCACTATGTCGCGCCATAAGAAGTACACAAAAAGAGATTTGCAATAGAAAACATCAACGCCCACAACAAGCATGTTGCGTTCTATTCGTGAAACACATCTACGCATAGATCTAGCTCTGATACCACTTAAGGGTTTTGTAGCATAGTAAATCAAAAAAATTCCTACGGATGCGAACAAGAAGCCAAGATCTAATCTAGGAGATGTAATCAACGAGATAGATAGATGAGATCTTCATACCCTTGAAGAAATCGCATAGCAGAAACGTTCAATAGAACATGGATGCTGTAGTCATATTAGCCGTCTCCTCCTCGCAATCCGATCCGATCCAACGCCACAAGTGGCGATGCCTCCGAGAGATGCACACGTACGGCGTAGCGACATCTCCTCCTTCCTTGGTCCAGCAAGTATGGTGGAGAGATAGATTGGATCAGCAGCATGACTGCGTGGTGCTTATGGTGGAGAGTTTCTGCAGCAGGGCTTCGCCTACGTGCAGTCGCGAGAGAGAGAGAGAGAGAGGTGGATGGGCAGCAATTGGCCGGCGGATAGGGTTGGGAGAGAAGGGGGCTGCGCCCTAGCCCTCCCTTATATAGGAGGCTAGGCGGCTAGCTTGGCCCCTCCTCCAGGTCCTAGGGCTGGCGGCCAAAGGGGAGGAGTGGGGGGCAAGTTTCCCCCTTCCTTCTAGAAGAATCCCTTAGGGTTTCCCCTGGGCTGGCCGGCTGGGCCTTAGGGTCTTGATGCGCCTGGCCCAAGTGGCCAGGACACTCCCCTTTAGGCTCACGCACGCCTCCGTCAAGTGGGCCCACTATGGCCCCACTCTGGAACTGACAAGGGTTAACTCGACAAATGTCCTAGATGAAGGACTTAGGATAGGGGAGATAGGGCGTCGGATGAACTCGAAGGTAAAATCAGTCAAACAAGGTGTATACCAAAAGTAAACATGGGTGTAGAACCTGGCTTGCTTTCAATCTGCCCCTTACCGTTCCCTCCTGGCCCCTATATATAGGTGGCCAGGTCTCAGGGATCGGGATGGATCCGATACAAATTACAATATCGACATACGATATGAACTCGTATTTCGACTAACGTTACAATTGGGCCTATCTTAACGGGCCTCAGGGGTACTCAACTGCTGGGCTCTATTATCTATACCCTTGTCAGTAGCCCCCGAGATTCTACCAGAATTGCAGATTCGGGTTGAATCTCAAATCTTCAAATCTTCGACTTGATCAATACTTCTTCTTCATACCTTCGAATCTTCGACTTGATCTTTTGACTTATCTTTTTATTATAATGTTTGGCAAGGGGTTTTTGATGAACAAGCCTGACAACTCTGACAGATCAAGAGGCCAGTTAACTGCCGGAACAGATACTTTTCACCTACTTCAAATTCAATCCCCTTGGACTTGAATTCGGGAAACCGGTCAAACCCATTCTTTTGCCGCATTTAGGTCTTACAAAGAATGAATCCCAGTGGTTCTTAGGGTACCCAGTGCGTCCACCAGGATTTTCTTCACGTCGTAGACATGGATACGTACTAGCAGAGCGCATCCATGTACGTATACCGGGCCACACAGGACGGATCCTGGGGTCTTACCTTCATGATATATTTCAACCACGACATTAAAGTTTTGTCGTGATGACGTAACTCGAGAATCATATTTCGCAGCCTTGTTTGACTGATTCAATATACAAAAAAATTTGAGTTATCCTTCTTAACTTTCATGAATAACTCCCGATGGGAGTAATTGATGTTCATTTTGTCGGCAATGTGGCCGAAGTTCCTTGCTAACAAAATGCAACCGATTATGTCTAAACCTCGTGTCTATCAACTTGTTCTTTATCACCAGCTTTGACTTCTCTCCTTTCTTTTGTCGACTTCTTTCTATCGGGTGCACGACAGCGCTACCGATGGGAGTAGCCCCCGAGGCTATAGACGAATTTTTCGGGTATAGGCTCAAGAAAATAGATAGAGCTGTTCCATATATTTCCTCCTGCGATATTTTTTGACATTATTTGCCCTTTCAGTTGTTCTTCTCTTCTTATGATGCAAGCCCTCGAGTCGAAGACGAGGTGTACTGTGCTTCTTGATAGATACTTTCTTATCCCCTTCTTTTTTTGTACATATCTTTTTCCTTGATATGTTGATTCTTCCATACCATCTGCACTTAAAAAACCCAAAAGTATATTTTGGGCCTTGCCTCTCCAGAAGCCCATTAGTACGTGCTTATAAATAAGGGATTTCTATTTTCGTGCCCCTGGTTCGTTAGTTGTACTCAGTTTTCCCCAGTCGCTTAACTTTTCCTCAGTTTTCCCCTCCCTCTAGTTTGAAACCCCTCGCAGACGCTCAGACGGGAGGGTTGCCGTTTGGTCAGAGGCCTTGACCGTTACCGGTGACGGCTAGGGAGCCGCGGTGGTTGTGAATGGACCGTTGCTTTTGAATGGTGTTGACTGTTGACCCAATGAGACATGTCGGACTGGCGGTCTCTCACTCACCCAAAGCTTTCCTCTCCGCCCAAGACTGGAAGAGCTCACACACCGCCCCTCTGCCGCCACGCCGTCCTGCCCTCCTACCTTATGGCGTCGTCCGCCCCCGAGCCGCCCCGCCCCCACCACCACCCCCGAGAGGCGGAGAGGGCTCCGCCTCTACTAGATCTACCCCTATCGTGGTAGAGTTTGTACATCCATCTGGTGTGCCGATTATGCCCCTCAACGGCGGAGAAGATTGGGAATCGGAGGGATCTAACGCATGGATTCCATCTGGGTAAGCATCGTCTGCCTATGTGAATTAATAGTAGGCAGTTTTTGAGCGCGAATCGTTGTTGCTCAACTAACTGCGTTGCTTTTCAAATAGGATTGATCCAGCGCTGGCTTTTCGGCTGGTGGTTAGGCTAGATACTAGCTTTTTGCGTGATTCTGAACGCAATGTGAGCGGATTTAACATCCCAGCGGTGGTTGCAACTACCATCTCGTTGAGGGATTTAAAAGATAACATCTGCGCTTTGTACCCCTGGGGCGCTGGCAATTCAGTTGATTTCCAATATTTCAACAGCACGGAGGGAAGATATGTTCCACTAATTTCCAATGAGGATCTGGGAATTCTTTTTGCTTTAAATGATTCTTGTCGTGTCGGTAAAATTCGTATCCATGTGGATAGGGTCCAGGCATCATCTGGTGTTGGGGCATCATCAGGTGGTCGGGCATCATGTCTCTCTAGTGTTGCTGCCTCTGCTAATCATGTGCGTTGCCCCGCTCCTTATAGGTCCACAGCAGCACCATCTGTCCCCAGTGCTAGTGGTAGCCAGATCATTCCTGCGGTCGATGTGGAGGACGATGCAGAGATTGAGGATCCATCTCCTCAAGATGATGAGGATGAGTTGATGTTTCCTGAATTGGTAGATCGATGCAGTAAGCAGGCAATGGAGGATCAATACATGGAAGATATTGCACAAGGTGCCAGATTTGATGACACTGATGATGAAGAGAAGGATGAGAACAATGACAGCCTCATTTTAGCCGATTACCAAGGTGATGACTTGCCAACAATTGAGTGGAACAGGGAGGATCCTCAGCTTGCAGAAGGCACCGTATTTCAAATGATGATGGACTGCCGTAATGCAATTACTACATATTGCATTCTCACCAAGAATGATTATGAGGTTATTAAAAGTGAGCCAGGTAGGTTCACAGTTAAGTACCCATACAAGAGGTGTAAGTGGAGGCTGCATGCATCCACAATGCTCAGAAGCACCGTGGTTCAGGTACTACGCCAACCAGTTGTGTATTTTAGATCACGGTGTAAAATTTGTTAACTGTTACTGACATCCCTTATAATTATGTTTCAGATAAAGAAGAACTCGATCGACCATACTTGTCCACCACGAGCGGGAGCGCCAGAGGAGAAATCAAAGCTAGCGAAGACTAGGTGGTTGGCTGATGCAATCATAGATTGGCTGAGAGAAACTCCATCACTTGGTCCAACAGCACTCATAAAATTGATATTTGATAAGTTTAATATAAAAATACCTTACATGAGGATGTTCTATGCAAAGGAAATGGCTCTTGACAGGATCAATGGTCCATGGAATGAAAGCTTTCAGTTGCTTTACACTTTTGAAGCTGAAGTGGAGATGGCTAGTCCAGGCAGTGTTGTAGCGATAGACAAGCATACAGTTCCCTACAAATTGAAAAGCGGGAGGATAATGCAGAAGGAATGTTTTAGAAGGGCTTTTATTTATTTCAAAGCTTGCTGGAAAGGCTTTCTGGATGGTTGCAGGCCTTATTTGGCCATGGATGCAACAGCTCTTCATGGCAGGTTTAAATGACAGCTAGTTGCTGGTACTACAGTTGATGGACACAATTGGATGTTCCCTATTGCTTATGGAGTTTTGGAGGTTGAGTCAGAGGAAAGTTGGACTTGGTTTCTGCAGAATTTGCGCGACCTTATAGGTCATCCACCAGGACTTGGTATCCACACAGACGCTTGCAAAGGTTTGGAGAGTGCAGTAGAATCAGTATTCCCTAGAGTGGAGCATAGGGAATGTATGCGACACTTGGTACAGAATTTTACAAAGAAATTCAAGGGTAAAGTTTATACTGACAACCTATGGCCAGCTGCATACACATGCAGCATTAGGAAGCATCTGTTTCATTTGGAAGTGTTGTATAAACAAAAACTTGGAGTGAAAGAGTACTTGGATGAACATCATGGTAGGGTGTGGTCAAGAAGCCAATTCAATGAAATTTACAAGGTAGACTATGTAACAAGTAACCTTGCGGAGAGTTTCAATGCAAAGGTCAAGTCATTGAAAGGGCTTATGCTGTGGCAAATATTTGATAAGATTAGGTAGATGATCATGATAAAGATCGATCTGCGTCAAAGAATTGCAGCCACAAAATATGTTGGCCATCTCATGCTCCCATCTTTGATTAAGTCTTTGCATGCCAGGGCAAAACAATTGAAGATGAAATGCATCAGAAAAGGAATGGAGGCTGAGGTAACCTACACTGACAGTAAAAACAGGCAGTGGAGGTATCCAGTGAGTTTGGTTGATAGGACATGCCATTGTAGGCGATGGCAGATCCGTGGGATACCCTGCATACATGCATTGTTTTTCATGAGTGTTATAGAGGGTGCAGAAGGTGAAGTTGATCAGTATGTGTCAGAGTATTTCTCTGTTGCCAAATTTAGGGGTGCATATGCTATGAATATTCCTACCTTGTTGGGAAAAGACCAATGGATGAAAGTCGATCTAGGCTTCAAACTGTACTCTCCAATTTTGACTGGATCGGCAGGTAGGCCGAGGAAGAATAGGATCAGAGCTAGTGTAGAGGGTGGTGCACCGATTCGACGACGTAAGTGCAAATGTTGTGGAACCCCTGGACACATTGCTAGGCTTTGTAAAAATCCAGTTGACCCAGCTTTTGGAATGGGAGATCAGGCGGGAGCAGCAAATGCAGAGGAGAATGAAGCAGCAATTCAACATGAGGAGATTGAAGCAATGGATCGAGAGCTGCTTGAACCGATGGATCGAGAGCTGCTTGAACCGGTGGATCGAGAGTAGATTGAACAGATGAATCGAGAGCTGCTTGAACCGATGGATCGAGAGCAGAGGGAACAGATGGATCTAGAGGCCGTTGAAGCAATGCATAGAGAGCTGAGTGAAGGAATTGATCGAGAGCTGGGTAAACCGATGGATCAAGAGCAGATTGTAGAAGCAAGGGAAGAAAATGCATTAGAAGAAAGAGCACATGCTTTGTATGATATGGTTGTCTCGGTCTTGGCACAACCCGAAGAGAAGAAGAAGAACAAGAAAGAGGGCAAAAGGAAGGTAGACACTGGTAATATCCCTGGTAGGGTTACCCGGAGTAAGGTGGTGGACCCAGCGAGTCAGACCAGGAGCAAGAGAAAGATATTATTTTGAACAATTAATTTGAATGTATGTGTTATTGCAAGTTTTCTATGGTCATGCACCTCGAATAAGTTCATCGCTTAAGCCACATTTATCATTTTCTAAGTGACTAAACTCAAAAAATATAGTTTTGGGTTTAGTTTAATTCAAAATAATTCAAAACATGGTGGAACCTTCCCATGGAGTCTTGTTATGTTACCTACAACCTAGAGAAATAATAATGGAAAAGGAAATATATAGATATGAAGTTTTTCCCAAAACCACTTCCTAGTCCATGAGCTACTAGCTATGAAGATGCAGGGCTTTCTACTCAACACACCTCCCAAATACCCACTATGCTTACAAACTTTGTCCAAATGAGTCCAAATTCGTCACACTTGTGTATCTTTGAATTGCAAACAATATCACGTCGGCCAAAATGTACTATATTGTTCAAATAACACAATCTAACAATTTTTATGCCAAAAGCTTCAATTTCCCTTACTCCCTTTATTATTTGGGTGCCCCTGTTTTACTTAGTTTTACTCAGTTTTCCCCCTCTGGGTCCACTTGTTTTACTCAATCCTACTCAGTTTTGCCCTTCCAATAAACATTTCCTCACTTTCCCCCCTCTTAGTTCTACTCAGTTTTCCTCACTTGTACTCACTGGCTGATCTCTGATTGGTCGAGATGTATGTCACACGGATCTTGGTTGGTTGATAGCTCAACGTACGCTTGCACCATTGGATCATTTATGATCGGACGGCCTGTATATCTCTCTCTACCTTGATGGACGCATACGGAGAGAAGAGCAGAGCACATACCTACCAACCCTGGCAGTCGCATATTCCAGTCGCATCTTCCTCTCTCTCCTATTTCCTCTCTTACTCTGGCGGTCGCGGCGGCGCAGAACTGCAGCGTGCGTGCGGCGGCGCGGATCTAACCGTGCGTGCGGCCGTTCGGAACTGCAGCGTGCGTACGGCGGCACGGATCTAACCGTGCGTGCGGCGATGCGGATCTAACCGTGCGGCGGCATGGATCTAAGAGTGCCGGTGAGGATCTAAGAGTGCCGGTGAGGATCTAACCCTCAGAAATAGTTGAAATGTCTCTCTCTGTCTCACTTTTGTTTCTCTTCTCAGATCTGTTGATAATGAAGAACACCAAGACGGCGGCCGTGCCGACAGTGGTCAACGATGCCAAGATCATTGAAGCCATCGCCTACAACATCGCTGCGATGGCACAGATCCAGCCTTCAATGTCAGAGCCTGCCGATGTCTCACTTCCGCTGCCCTCCTCAGATCCGTTGCTGATGAAGGACACCAAGATGGCGGCTGTGCCGACAGTGGTCATCGATGCCAAGACGATTGAAGCCATCGCCTAGAACATCGCTGCGACGGCGCAGATCTAGCCTTCAATGTCGGAGCCAGCCGATGTCTCACTTCCGTTTTCCTCATCAGATCTGTTGCTGATGAAGGAAACCAAGACGGCGTCCATGTCGACACTGGTCATCGATGCCAAGACGATTGAAGCCATCGCCTACAACATCGCTGCGACGGCGCAGATCCAGCCTTCAATGTCGGAGCCTGCCGATGTCTCACTTCCGTTGCCCTCCTCAGATCTGTTGCTGATGAAGGACACCAAGACGGCGGCCGTGTCGATAGTGGTCATCGATGCCAAGACGATTGAAGCCATCGCCTACAACATCGCTGCGATGGCGCAGATCCAGCCCTCCTCAGATCCGTCGCTGATGAAGTACACCAAGATGGCGGCGGTGCCAAGAGTGGTTGCGAAGCCGCAGATCCAGCCCTCCTCCATGTCCGAGTTTGCGGATGGCGCAGATTACCACCCCTCAGCCGCCCGTCGTCCCGACCCTTCTAGCCCATCGGTGCGCGGCCATGTTCAACGCTGCAAATTGGGATAAATTATGATAAATTTGTATTTTTCAATTTCAAATTGGGATAAAATTGTTCGAACTACTACCTCCGTCTCAAAAAAAGCTTCTCCACTTTCTCGATGAGTCCCTGTACATCCGTATGTATGATTTGAATTCTATCCCAACTTGATTGGGAAAATTGATATGTATTTGATCCGAGAGGCTGATACATGCTTTCACTTTTGGGATCCCTTCACTTTTATAAGATGTTCATGCATGCTAAAATTATCGCGCACATTACTTAGCACAACTAGGAAATTGTACGCCAAAATACAGTGGTTAGAGCCACACCAAAATACAGTGGGTAGAGCCATCTACTGAATAACAATTCTATATTATCTAAATCATCTACCACAACCACATAACTGCTAGGACAGGGATGACACCTAATAAAACTGCCCAGATGAATCTACTTTTCTCCTCTCCCATCACTTGAAGTTCATGTTCTAGATTTTCTACCACTTGATCAAATACGGCAAGATCTGTCTCAAGTATCAATTCTCCTTGCGAATAAGCTCTGAATTCTTCTTTTCTTCCTCCACAGTACGCTTCAGCTCGAATATCATCAGGTTTTTACGGGCCAATTCATCACCTAAATTGGCCACCTTCTCCTCCAAATCCATCCTCTGGCTACACCACTGGGTTGATTCATCTTGCTATGCAATGTACCATGGATCATCGGCTTGCCTGGCAAACTGTAACAATAATGGAAAAAAGAACAACTGAAATCACTCCAACAGGCCATGGCGGTACTTCAAATTCAACGGTAGTACAGAGAGCAGAAGCTAGATACCTGCACTTCCGACGAGGTAGGAGAAGTAGAACGTGGCCACGACATGATCGAATCCCCACCCTCGCTGGTGTACCCGCTACGACCAGACATTGAGGACTATTTCGCACCTGCAAACTCCAATAAATTACGGGAACCGAATCGATTAGGGGGCGGGGGGGGGGGGCAGAAGCGGAGGTCTTACCAAGCTATACTACCAATTGGTGCGCGGAACAAATCCCTGTCGTCGTGGGCGGCAGATCTGCTTGCGGCGGACTTTCCTGCGGTGGGTACAATGCGTGCGGACGAAACAAGTGCTGGAGCCATGGTTGACGTGCAGCGCCGCAGTCCGTCCGACGCCGCCGGGGGACAGAGCCGGCGGCGCGACGACGCACCGGCGATGGATGCTCCATCCGAGGGTGGGGAACGAGCTGCCAGCGGTTCTCTGATGACTAATGAGATACACAACACTAGGTTCCAGCCATGTTTAGCATAAGATTCACTTATGATTAAGCTGCAAAAATAGTCACCTGCTGGGTCTAGCTTAAGAAAAATTAATTAGCGAACTTGTTGCTTCTCTCTAACTAAAAGCAGGGATATATGCCTTTTCACTAAGGGCGACCCCAGCGCTCATTGGCTGAGGCGGCCCCACAGAGCGGCTCTATATGATTTTCTCTAAATAAATAGACGACCCCAGTGGTCATTGGCTGCGGAGGCCCCACAGAGCGGCAATATATGATTTTCTCTAAATAAATAGATGACCCCACTGGTCATTGGCTGCGGCAGCCCCACAGAGCGGCAATATATGTCTTTTCCTGAAAAATACACGACCCCACTGGTCATTGGCTGCGGCAGCCCTATAGAGCGGCCCCATTTGTCATTGGCAGCACCGCGTATACAATCAGGAAATAAAATGGCCCACACATCAGCGATAGATGGATGGCTGCTCCGACGTGTCTCCTGACCCTACCCGTCAGCACCATTCAGAAGCAACGGTCAATTCACAACCACCGCGGCTCCCTAGCCGTCACCGGTAACGGTCAAGGCCTCTGACCAGACGGCAACCCTCCCGTCCGAGCGTCTGCGAGGGGTTTCAAACTAGAGGGAGGGGAAAACTGAGGAAAAGTTAAGCGGCTGGGGAAAACTTAGCACAACTAAGGACCCGAGGGCACAAAAATAGAAATCCCTATAAATAAAGCACGTTTGGCCAGGGTAAAAACCCTAATTCCTTCATTAGTGCCTTTCTCCGCCGCATCATCTTCTTCTTCCTCATCCCATCTAGGGTTTTTTCTTCACATCACTTGTCTCTATGGCCGATGCAAGTGGATCGCGTTTGAGCATCGGCACCCCGGTGGAGAAACGAGGCCGCGGCTGCCCTCGCGGTAGTAAGAACAAGGCTACCACCACAGCTGCAGTAGCTTCATCGTCTGCTCTGGTGAAGCGGCGCCCTGGCCGTCCGGCCGGGAGTAAAAATAAACTCAAGGTTTCGTCTGCTGCACCTGGCCCAAGCGCTCCTTCTGGTAATGCTTCTCCTCCTTCGCCCAGAGTATACTCCTTCTTCTGCATCGCCGGCGCGCAATGCCATGAGATTCAGCGGTTACCACTGAAATTCACTAAGTTTATGGACGAGCGAGAACTGCGGGAGGCGGTTCTTTGTGAACATTCTGGGGGAGGAACTCCCTATGAAGTGGAGGTTTGGTACGACGGCGCCGGTGAGCAGTACTTCAAGGGCGGCTGGTCGCAGTTTGCAGAGGACCACGACCTCCATCAAGGCTTCTTTATGACTTTCGACTTTCACATCGGCACGTCGAAGTTCGACGTGAGAATCTATGATGGCACCCAGTGCCAGAAGGAGTATGAAGCCAAAGTGCATTTTTACTAGTTCCTCTTTATGCAATCTCTTTCCCTAGTTGTCCTTTCTCTTACTATCTGTAATAAGTAGTCGTGTTTGGATTTCATGTTGCTCCTACTTTATTAATAGACCATGGGAACGGATCGTCGTTCCGAGGTATGCACTAAATATATTATCGGGCTCTTTTGAACCGTGCGTATTGCTGTTGAATAGCCGGTTGCGAACAACCTAACAGTATATCTCCGATAATCATAGCTCGCAATAACTTGTTTATTTCGTATGACTCGAAGGTCTAAGCCCCCGAGTGGAAAGTAAAATATGTATACATATTGTCGAGTTGACCCAAGGAACTCGACCTATGGCCTCATGTTCTGGGTTCGGAGGGTCATAACTCGAAAAACTCTTTGTCACCTTATGTCGCCTATGCGTAGAACCATCGTAGTTGCTCTGCATTCCATGGGTTACTCTCGTCTTTCCCCATTTTCTTGTCTCATAGTCGATAAGCTCCTCCTGGTATTACTTCTGTCACGATGTAAGGTCCCACCCATGGGGACTCGAGTTTTCCATGACCATCTTGTTTGAGTCGTAGAACTAGATCTCCCACCACGAAAGATCGTGGATGAACTCGACTACTGTGGTAGTTTCGTAGATTTTGTTGATATTGAGTAGCTCTAGCTAGTGCTACGTCTCTTGCTTCGTCGAGCGCATCGACATCATCCTACAGTGCTTCTGTGGAAGTTACCTCATCATATGCTGCGATTCTTGGAGCTTCATGGGTGATCTCGACTGGAAGAACGGCTTCTGCGCCATGGACCAGGAAGAAAGGTGTTTCTTGAGTAGCTGCGTTAGGTGTAGTTCGAAGACTCCAGAGTACGGAGGGTAGCTCATCTACCCAAGCGTGCTTGGCTTTTTCGAGGGGTGCTAACAGCCTTTTCTTTATCCCATTGCATATCAAGCCATTGGATTTCTCGACTTGCCCATTTGTCTTTGGATGTGCCACAGATGCGAATTTCAACTTGATTCCTAAACTTGCACAGTAACTCTTGAACTCCTTTGATGTGAAGTTTGTCTCGTTGTCTGTGATGATACTGTGCGGTACTCCGAAGTGAAAAACTATTAACTTGATGAAGTTGATTGCCGCTGTAGAATCTTGGGTTGTCACGGGGGCTGCCTCTACCCACTTGGTGAATTTGTCGACTGCTACCATCATATAAACATGCCCTTCTGGCCAAGATTTGTGCAGTTTTCCCACCATGTCAAGACCCCATTGTGCGAAGGGCCAGGATAGTGGTATTGGTTGCAACTCCGCTGCTGGTGCGTGTGGTCGAGATGCGAAACGTTGACAGGCCTCACGCTTCCTCACTATATCTTTCGCGTCTTCAATGGCTGTGAGCCAATAAAATCCTGCACGAAAGGCTTTGGCTGCAATGGCTATGCTGCTAGCGTGATGTCCACATACCCCCGCGTGGATGTCCTTTAAGATTTCTTGCCCTTCTTGAGGAGTAACGCACCGTTGTAAAACGCCTGTTATACTTCTCTTGTACAATTTTCCTTGCAACATGACGAAAGCCTTAGATCGTCGTATTATCGTTTTCGCTTGTACTGTATCTTCGGGTAGTGTTTTGTTTATCATGTAAGCCAAGTACGGTTGCATCCAAGTTTCCTCGATCATCATGACTTCTTCGGGTTCAGCTATCCCGCTGTTACCATCCCCCGAGCCTATTGCTTGGTGCTGGACTTGCTCTCCTGTAGTCGAAACTTTGTTGCTTTTTATTGATCTTTCTATGATTTCTTCCCCAAAAACTCCTTGTGGTACGGGTAAGCACTGGGACCCGATATTTGCTAAATTGTCGGCTTCCTCGTTACTGGCTCTACTAACATGCGAGACTTCGCATCCGTCAAATGTTCCCTCAAGATAATAATATAAGTTTCTGTATGCTGTTATATTGTCGCTAATGGCATCGCACTTGTTCATTACTTGTTGGACGACGAGATTTGAGTCTCCAAATATTTTCAGTCGAGTTTCTCCGCATGCTTTGGTCATTTTCATCCCATGGAGCAGCGCCTCGTATTTGGCTTCATTATTAGAAGCTTGAGGAAAGCTCATCCTTAGCACGTACTTTAACTTGTCGCCTTGTGGTGATATCAGTACTACTCCTGCTCCTGCACCTTCGATTCTTTTTGATCCGTCGAAGTACATTGTCCACACACTTGATAAATCTGGTGACCCTGTGCTTTGTAACTCCAGCCACTCTGCTGTGAAATCTGGTAAAACTTGGGACTTGATCGCCTTCCGCTTTTCATACGTGATGTCCAGGGTTGATAACTCAATTCCCCATAAGGAGACACGTCCTGTTGCTGAAGGGTTGTTCAATATATTGGATAGTGGTACTTCGTTGACCACTATGATTGGGTGCACCGCAAAATATTGCCGTAATTTTCGTGCTGTTGTGAATACGCTGTATGCAAGTTTCTGGTAGTACGGGTACCTTTTCTTTGTTGGAGATAGCACCTCGCTGACAAAATATACTGGTCGTTGGACTCCATGAGCTTTTCCGTCTTCACTTCTTTCGACTACTAATACTGTGCTCACCACTTGATGTGTTGCTGCAATGTATAGTAGTAATGGCTCCTTTTCCTTTGGTGCGACCAACAGCGGTGGTGTGGAAAGCACTTTTTTCAGTTGTGCAAAAGCTGTGTCCGCTTCTTCTGTCCACTCGAATTTGTCATCTGATTTTTTCATCAATGCATAGAAAGGGAGTGCTTTTTCTCCTAGCCTTGCGACGAATCAACTTAGTGCCGCGACGCGCCCTGCGAGCTTCTATACATCGTGCAATTTTGTTGGCTTCCCCATCGTTAATATTGCTTGGATCTTCTCTGGGTTTGCCTCTATTCCTCTTGCGGATACCAGGAATCCCAGGAGTTGCCCTGCAGATACCCCAAAAGAGCATTTTGTCGAGTTAAGCTTGAGCTTATACCTGTTTAAGTTGTCGAAGGTTTCTGCCAGATCACTGATTAGTGACTCCTCTTTTCTTGTGGTAATGACCACGTCGTCGATGTAGACTTGAATGTTTCGTCCTATTTGACTTCCAAGGCAATTTTGCATCATCCTTTGGTAGGTTGCTCCAATGTTTTTTAAGCCGAAAGGCATGACTTGGTAGCAGAAAACGCCGTAAGGTGTTATGAAAGCTGTTTTTTCCTCAACTTCTTTCTTCAATTTGATCTGATTGTATCCAAAATATGCGTCCAGGAAGGAAAGTCTTGCGCACCCCGCTGTTGAATCAATTATCTGGTCAATGTGAGGTAGAGGGAAAGGATCCTTTGGACAGTGCTTGTTGAGAGACGTATAGTCGACACACACTCGTTGCACATCTGTATTTTTCTTGGGGACTATAACTGGATTAGATACCCAAGTCGACGCTTTGATTTCTCGGATGAACCCTGCGTTTTCTAGCCTGTGTAGCTCGGACGCTATTGCTTTCCTTTTGGGTTCATCAAATCTTCTCAATGGTTGCTTGATTGGCTTTGCTTTGGGATCGACGTTTAGTGCGTGCTCGACGAGTTCCCTGGGAACCCCTGGCATGTCTGAAGGACACCAGGTGAAGATTTCCTAGCGCTCATGGAGGACCTCGACGAGCGCGCTTTCCTATGCGGGGTCCAGATTTACTGCTATGGAGGTGGTCTTGTTCGGGTCCGTGGGGTGACCTGGATTTTCTTCGAGTCTTGTGTTGCATCGAAAGCCTGATCTGGCAGGGATCGTCCGACGTCGGGTAGCACGTTGTGGTTAGTTTCGCCTTTCAACCTTGCGTATTCTGCTATCATGCCGAAAGTTTGTGCTAACCTATTGAATTCCTTGTCACAAGTGTTGGATACTTCAAAGCTGCCTTGTACCGTGATTGTTCCTTTGGGTCCTGGGATTTTGAGCGTGAGATATGCGTAGTGAGGTACTGCCATGAATTTTGCAAATGTTGGGCGCCCCAGGATTGCATGATACTATGAAGGCCAATCCATGACTTCGAACTCCAGCTTCTCTCTATGATAATTGTTGCTATTGCCGAAGCAAACGTCGAGTTCTATTTTCCTGAGAGGGTAATTTGTGCTTCCTGGCACTATTCCATGGAAAGAACAATCTGTTGGCTTTAGACTTTCCAGTGAAATGCACATTGCCCTCAAAGTTCTCGTATATATTAAGTTTATGTCGCTTCATGCATCCATGAATACTCTCCCGATGTCGTATCCCCCTATTTGCGCCTTTAGCACCATTGGAGCGTGCCCTGGCCTGGGAACTTTCCTCGGGTGGTCTGCTCTGCTAAATCTAACTGGTTGATCGGACCACTGCAAGTACTCTGTAGTAGCTGGTGGTGATGATATTGCCAAGTTGACCTGTCTAGATATGCTCTTCCTCTCTTTCTTTGACTTTGTTACTGGTTGAATCATTGCTGATATATATACCTTTGACTCCAGCTGTTTTGCGAGTCGTTGCATTTGATATCCTTGACTCACTCTTTTTCCTCCCTGTCGTGTTCCTTGGCTTGAATCCATGGCATTTTGCAACCTTAAGAAGGTTCTGCAATCCTTCATCTGGTGGTTGGAAACTCTTTTCCCATCTAGGTACGCATAATGGATGCGACAAGGACCATATAGCATGTCTTCTGCTGAAGGACCCGAGTACCTTAGTTTCTCTTTTACTCTACTATCTCTTGTTTGAAACTCTTTGTTTTCATAGCCTTCATCGTTCCTTTCTTCATATCCCGCGACTATCTGATTTCGGCTTCCGTAGTCGTCGCCATTGCGGTATCTTCGCCTTTGCCTGCTTGTTTTGTCGACTTCTGGTGAACGCCCCCTTTTGTTGTTATATGCATCTTCTCCATCGGCAAATCTGTTTGCTACTTCCATTAGTTCTGACACTGTCCTTGGCCTTGTTCTCCCTATTTCTTCCACGAGGTCCGAACGACGAAGGCCTGCCGAAAAAGCATCTATTGCTCTTTCGTCGGAGACATCTTCAGCTGAATTTTTGATTACACTCCAGCATTGTATGTAAGAGCGTAGGG
Source organism: Dactylis glomerata (assembly GCA_007115705.1). Classification (NCBI taxonomy): domain Eukaryota; kingdom Viridiplantae; phylum Streptophyta; class Magnoliopsida; order Poales; family Poaceae; genus Dactylis; species Dactylis glomerata. The sequence goes on along the minus strand of QXEO01000770.1, from coordinate 266,780 downwards.
TTTCGCCTTTCTTTTGTACGCATGACTTGATTTCCTCCAACGACGCTGGGCGCTTATATGTTGAGCGAAAATTTCTTGTAAATTGATTTTCTAACTCTCCCCAACTCCCGATGGAATCGTTGGGTAGGGTATTCAACCATGACCGTGCTGCGCCGGTGAGGTGTAACTGCAAACTTTGCATGGCTGTTGCTCTTGTTCCTCCTAGGATCTGTACTGCTTGCAGGTAATCAGACAACCATAGAGTGGGTTCTTGCGACCCATCATACTTTTCTTGGTCGTGTGGCAACTTAAAACCTTTAGGTACCCGCATTTTGTGAACCCTGCGGGTAAAGCATAATGCGCCCATATCTTTTTCATCGTCCTCGTAATTTTCCTCTTTCCACGCATAACGCGAGTTGTTCACTCGTGCTTGTGCTATTATGTTTATTGCGTCCTCCTGCCATTTTTGTCGCCTCTCATCACCTGATGACTCACTGGATTCGTTTCGCGAGGACTTGTGCTTGAATTCTTCCTTTCGCCTTTCCTTATGGTGTGTCACCTTTTCCTCTGGAAGTTTTCCCATTAACTTGTCTTCTATCAACCCGAGACTTCGTATTGCGGCCTGATGCATGTGCTCCTGCGGATCTCCAGGCTCTGGTTGTGTGGTTAGTAGGTACGTTTGCGCTGCTATCAACGCTGCTTCTGGTGTTTCTTGCACGAAGTCTTATTCCTCTTCTGACTGCTGCACGCTTAGACTTTTCGCATAGCTTTCTTCTCTTGTCTGTGCTATTGTCCTCCTATTGTGCTTCGGGTCTCTGCGCCTTTCCATGCTGTACTCTAATGCATCGCTATACTCACCCCAGTATCCTCCACTTGACGTACTGTTGTCATCTCGGCTTCTCATGAGCATTTCTCTTTCCTCCCTTAGCTTCTTCTTGTGCTGGTGCAGCGCGTATTGATACCCCATCAGAACTTCTCTCCTTGAATCTGCGGGTACCTCTGTGCCGTGATTGATAGCTGACATGATGATTCTCCACTCTCCGATTGAAACGTGAATTTTCTCCTTTTCCTTTTTGTTGTTACTCCTTGGATTGTCGACTTGCAGGTCGACCTCTTTGTTGCCTTTGTGATTATCCTCTTCTGCTGCTTCAGTGATAATAACGCATAACTGATGTACGCTTCTGGAGACGCCACTGCTTTCGATGGCGAAGTCCCTTGAACTATCATAAGTTTTAACCGTTGTTGCTTCCACCTCAGGTTTTTCTCGAGTTTTGTCGAATTCCTAGAGTTTCTCTTGCATATCTTTTGTTGCTGTGAGACTGACCGGCGAGTTTACCTCGCTGGAAGAGCCTACGGATGATCCAGATATTGTGATTCTCTCGTCTTTGCTTGCCGACGGACCTGATTTTGTTGGGTCCGAAAGGCGAGTTGAACCCGAAGGTCCAACGTAGAAGCTTAAACTTCCGATCGTCAGCTCCATCTCTTCACTTTCGTCGACTTCTAGATTGCTGTTGGCTAAAAGCGAAAAAGCCGTCGAATTCATTATTCCAACGCCCAGAGTCCCCATGGTCGGTGCCAATTGACGAGGGTTAACTCGACAAATGTCCTAGATGAAGGACTTAGGATCGGGGAGATAGGGCGTCGGATGAACTCAAAGGTAAAATCAGTCAAACAAGGTGTATACCGAAAGTAAACATGGGTGTAGAACCTGGCTTGCTTTCAATCTGCCCCTTACCGTCCCCTCCTAGCCCCTATATATAGGTGGCCAGGTCTCAGGGATCGGGAGGGATCCGATACAAATTACAATATCGACATACGATATGAACTCGTATTTCGACTAACGTTACAATTGGGCCTATCTTAACGGGCCTCAGGGATACTCAACAGTTGGGCTCTATTATCTATACCCTTGTCAGGAACCTTCTAGAACACTCTGGTACAATACCGATAAACTCCGAAACCTTTCCGGAATCCAAAAACTGCTTTCCTTTATATGAATCTTATTCTCCGCACCATTCTGGAACCTCTCATGATGTCCGGGATCTCATCCGAGACTCCGAACAAAAACTCAATAACCAATTATCCATTCTATCCTAGCGTCGATGCACGTTAAGTGTGTGACCCTACGGGTTCGAGAAAATGCAGACATGAACTTCTATCAATAATCAATATCGAGATCTGGAAACCCATATTGACTCCCACATATTCATCGATGATCATATCGGATGAACCATGATGCCAGGATTCAATTAATCCCGTATATGTATTCCCTTCGTCACGCGATATTTTACTTGCCCGAGATTCGATCATCGGTATCGGCATACCTAGTTCAATCTCGTTCACAGCAAGTACTTTAATCGTTCTGTAATCCAATATCACTTTGTGATTAACTCCTTAACCACATGCTTGCAAGCGGTGTTGATATCGATTACCGAGTGGGCCCGAAGTATATCTCTCCGACTCGGGAGGGACAAATTCCATCTCGATACATGCAACCCAACAAGTACTTTCCGATCACTTGAGAGACACCTTTATGATCACACTTTCATAGGATGACGTTTGATGGCCTCAAAGATTTCTTCCGGCACTAGGGAGTTGCATTATCTCATGGTCTAAGGAATACAATATTTGACATAGGAAAAGGCTTCGCAAAGATGAACACAATGGCACGATCTAATTGTTGTGCTTTATTTGGGTCTGTCCATCACATCATTCTCCTAATGATATGACCTCATTATTAATTGACAAATCATGTCCATGGTTAGGAAACCTTAACCATCATTAATCAATGAACTAGTCCATAGAGGCGTACTAGGGACACGATGTTGTTCATAAACTACACAAATATTAATGTTCCCGCTTAATACAATTCCAGCATAGAATATAAACATTATCATGAACAAGAATTATTATAATAACATCTTTATTATTGCCTCTAGGGCATAATTCCAACAGTCTCCCACTTGCACTAGAGTCAATAATCTAGTTTATATCTGGTAACAATCTAACACCCATGGCATTAAAGTGCTGATCATGTTTTGCTCGTGGAAGAGGTTTAGTCAACGGATCTATGATACGTCTCAAACGTATCTATTTTTGATGCTCCATGCTTGTTTATGCACCATTTGCTTTGTGTTTTGTTACACTTCGTGGCATTTTTATGCATTTTCTGGAACTAACCTATTAACGAGATGCCACAGTGCCAGTTCCCTGTTTTCTGCTGTTTTTGTATTTCAGAAAAGTTATATAGGAAATATTCTCAGAATTGGATGAAACAAAAGCTGAAGTTCCTATTTTCCGGACACGAGACAGAGTCCAAAGCAGAGACGGAGGGGGGGGGGGGCAGAGGGCGTCCGCACCATAGGGTGGCGCATGCCACCCCCTGGCAGCGCCACCAGGTGGTGTGGGCCCCTGGTCCACCCCCTGACATCGCCCTTCCGCCTATATATTCTCCTCCACGAGAAAACCCTAAGCCCGAACTCTTTTCCAAAAAGCATACTGCAAGCCGCCGCCGTCATCGATGCGAGATCGGGAGGGTCCAGAAGCTCATCCCGACACCCTACCGAAGAGGGAAATCACCACCGGAGGCCTTCTTCATCACCATGCCTGCCTCCGAAGTGATGTGTGAGTAGTCTACCTTAGACTATGGGTCCATAGCAGTAGCTAGATGGATGTCTTCTCCTCCATGTGCTTCATGTTTAGATCTTGTGAGCTGCCTATCATGATCAAGATCATCGTTATGTAATTCTACATGTTGTGTTTGTTGGGATCCAATGAATATTGAGTACTATGTCAACTTGATTTGTGATTTATCATCTCTATGTTGTTTATGATCTTGCATGATCTCCGTTGCTAGTATATATCTTGGCCGAGTAGATGCTAGTGACTCCAAGAGGGAGTATTTATGCTCGATAGTGGGTTCATGCCTCTGGTAATCTAGGGAGTGACAACAACCTCTAAGATTATAGATGTGCTGTTGCTACTAGGGAGAAAACAACAATCTTGTGTTCAAGGACATTTGTATTGTTTACATTACACACTTTGCTTAAGGCGATAATCTGTTGCTTGCAATAATACCCAACGGTTGTTTGGATGATATCCGGCGGGTGGATTATTAGTCATAGATGTAGTTGGATTACAGTCTATGTATTATGTTGTAATGCCCAAATGAATCTCATAGTGATCCTCATGACATGTACATGCATTATTTGCACTAGTCATCAACCCGTGCACCGGCACGGCTAGATTATTTTATATACTTTATTATAAAATAATGTGTAAATCCATGCATTTTAAAAAAAAATCATAAATTTTATTTTCTATAATGCAATGTCAAAATTCCATGGCTACTCCTTCCTCCCGATGACGCGATCTGAAGATGATGATCATCTTGGTCCTCTAGGACACATGTAAGCATATAAGTGTGGGGTTTTTTATCAGATAGGTCGAGGGCAAGGTGTGGTTCAACTTTTAATCCATAATATTTGATCAATTTCAACATTTTGCCTCAAAGATTAAGATAAAATATTGAAGAAAGTAGGACCGTACACTATTTCCCATACCAAATGAGAACTTTAAGGACAATGATCTGTCGAACTGTACGTTGATGGAAACGCGGGGTTTGATCATAAACAAATATGCGACTTCCTTTTGGGGCCGGATGAAGTACAAAATTAGTGGAAAATTACAAAGATATTTTCATGAGGTAAATACGAATGTTGTTAGTTGAGTCAAATAGAGGAGAAATATATATGAACTCATATAAGTTGTTAAGTTTATATCTCACCATCACATAAATGACATAAAAAGAAGAGATTTCGATGGGAAGAGATGATCTTTGCCTGATTGTGATCGTGTGCTTCTCCACAGGAACCATACTAAAGAATAATCTAGATTGCAAGGTGTAAATATTAGTAGTTGAGGAATTTAAAGGTTGCAAAGGGCGAGACACTGGATTTCTCAACTTCTTGCTGAATACCTAAAAAATATATCAACATATAAATAAAATAAAACATGGCGTATTCAAGACAATTGATGCTTAGAATTTGTAACACGGCCCGAAGACAATAATTTATACTGTCCAAGGTATTTAGCATAATATTAATACATGAGTTTTAGGGCACTACTAACTGCATTTTCTCACTGCATTGCTACATCAGCTCTTCAAATCTGCACTGCACATAAAGAAAAATAGAAAGATTTTATCCCAATCTCCGTTACAATGACACTGATTTCATTAATCCTCTGACATATCTGTCGACGATGCTCTCACGTACGTTATTATTTGTCAAAGCATAGTTACAAAACAACTGAGCTGAGCTTAATTACCACGCGGCTAAAAACATTAGCAGATGTAGATACCGACGGAGCCGTCGTCAAAGACGTGCAACTCGGCGGAGCAGCTCGCAGCTAATCCCCGCACCCGCCGACTGCCTGGTGATACCGTGGCGCTGGCGCATCTCTTGTTGCGTCTGACTGCTGCAATACCGTGGTGGCACCTAGGATTAGGACGTAGACGCTAGACACATGTAAAAAATTAATATCCAATTAGTAGATTCGATCGAGACAGCCGTATACATGTGCCTCAGCTTGATATCCATCCACACATGGTTCTGCAAACTGATACCGTGTGCATGTTGCATAATGTAAAAGTGAAGACCGCCAGCATGGGCTGGGTGCATGGAGATTCAATCGTGTCTTTGATGTAGGCTGGGGCGGCGGTTGAAGGCGATGTGGAGGAGTTTGATCCTACTACAACTCGAGGATATAATATTAATCGTTTCGGTCGATGTATCTATCACAACCGTATATCTAATACATCAATGGCTCAAATTGTTAGATCTCAGGATTAACGTGGTGGCTCGTATGGTGCCTCCAATTAGTAAATATAAGATTCTTTATTCTATTAATTGCCCAACTGTAATTTGTTTACCCAACATGTTATTTATCTTTATGGAGAGACACCTCTAGTGAACGATGGACCCCGGTCAATTCTTTTACATTCATATCACCGTTTACCTTTTACAAGCATTATTTACTTTCTCGCAAACAAATATCTTTTACCACACGATACGTTTAATCCTTTGTTTACAGCAAACCGGTGAGATTGACAACCTCAATGCTAGTTGGGGCAAAGTACTTTGGTTGTGTTGTGTGCAGGTTCCATGTTTCTGCTAGTGCAAAGCTACGCCCCAGATAAGGCACCATATATAAATTGTCTGGAGCTGTCGTCAAGCCAGCTAGCATCAACCTTCAGAAGTTGGTTCTTTCTCCTACTGGTTCGATTAAACCTTGGTTTCATACTGAGAAAAACTTGCTGCTGTGCTCATCATACCTTCCTCTTGGGGTTCCCAACTGGGTGCCTACCATGCACCATCAAGCATTTTTCTGGCGCCGTTGCCGGGGAGAAAGAGGATTTCTGCAAGGGGAGTCTCTCACTTCCAACCTTTTACTTTGTTATTGTTTTGCTTACTTTCTTTACTTTATTTTTGTTTGCATCATTTTATAAAAAATACAAAAAAATTAGTTTCTTTTATAGTTGGTATTTTGTTACTTCTGCTTTTAGTTCATAATGATGTTCCCTAAGTACATCCTGGAAGACCTTTCAATAGGTAGTGGTTCTATAATTAGGAAAGATAATATCGAGGAGTTCTTTAATCATGTTAGTAAGCACAAAGATGTTAAGGATAGATCTTTAGCCGAACTTGCTCCTAGTTATGAAGTTGCAGCAGCTTATTTAGTTCACATGTTGGAGGCTAGGTTTGTTAACCTTAATCCCTTTATGGAGCAAATGTTTCTTAAGCTTCATGATATTGAAGACTCCGAAAAGAAAGATTTTATTTTGGAGACTTTGCGTAAAGAATTTAGAGATGTTGTTATAGAATCTAGGAAAGTTTTTGAGCATTTTAATATGCTTGGATCACATGTAGATGTTGTTGGTACAAACAAGGAAGAAATCAAAGTACCAATACCTTTCAAACTCGTAGGGATGCATGAGGCTTTGGAAAAGAATTTTGATTGGATTGTTCCTGAAAACCCTTTTGATGAAAGTAGTGAACCCAAGAATGTTCATAAAGGATCTTAAAAAACTCATTTAGATAAAATACAATTCCTTGTTGAAAATACTTCTGCTATTGATCTTAATGCTTCATTTGAAAATACTTGATTTCCACTTTCTGCGCCTAGCTCAAAGGCGTTAAAGAAAAGCACTCTTGGGAGATAACCCAATGTTTTCTCTTTAGTACTTTTTCTTTTTGTTGAGTCTTGGAAGTTATTACTACTGTAATGACCTCTCCTTATCATTTTTATTTCGTTTTTGTGCCAAGAAGAACTCTAATTGGAGGAAGGTAAGATTTGGGGAAGTTGCTGTCCTGAAATAGATTTCTGCGCTCTACAGTAAAAATTCGTGAAAATTCTCAGAATGTCTTTTTGATCTACGATTTCTTGTGCACATTCCCCAGGTTATTGCCTAACTTTCATTAGTTTTGCACTTTTCGATTTGAGCAACATAAGATTTTCAAAAAAAATCGATCTTTACCAGTTGTTCTGTTTTGACAGATTTCTGCCACTATTTGTGTTTGCCTCTTGATCTTTTTCTTTTTGAGTTCTTTTGATCACAGAACTTTTGAGGAAGTTGCTACAGTATTTTATGCTTTAATGGGTGTTATACTTGAGTTGAAACTGAACCAAAAGGGTGGATTTACTATCTTGCTTGCACTAATGTTGCTAATAAGAATTGTGTGGAGTTTTGTATGAAGGAAGTTTTCAAGTGTAGGGAAAGGAGAATGATGAGATGAGATGAAGTATGGACAAAAGCTCAAGCTTGGGGATGCCCATGTCACCCCAAGAAATATCCAAGAGGTACAAGCGTCAAAGCTTGGGGATGCCCCGAGGCACCCCTTCTTCATCGACAAATATCATGTCATCTTTCAAGACACTATATTTTTATTGCTTCGTATACTATGCATTTTTCTTGGAGCGTCTTTATTTTTTCTTTCAGTTTTCTTTTGTTTTGTTTGCTGCAATAAATGGTTGGACCCCAACATGTTTCTTATGGATAAGACGCACTCCGTTTTTCATTGCCAAGAACACTCTAGTTTCCACTCTTTTTCGTTCAACGAGTGTTCTCTTTTTCTAGTACTGCGTTTAGCTTTCATTTTTCACCTTGATTTTTGTTCAGAACTTGTTAGTTCTTTGTAGCTAGGTGCATTTAGACCTCTGGTCTATGTTGGTTTTCATCTTTAAGAGTTGTTTCAAAAATGTTGATTGGTGTTGGAAAAGAGAAAAAAAAGTTTCATGACTATAGTGGTACAAATGGGAGCTTGTTTAGACTGTGGCTTAGACTTTTGCATATCATGCTTGATGTTATTTTGATTATATGCTTAGTAGTTTTTGCTGTAGCATGACTTGTCTCAAATGACTGAGATTGCTTAATTTGCCTTTGAAAGAATCATGCATTGTTTTTATTATATGGGAGCATATTATTGTGGTATTCTCCTTTGATGCTTTATTTGGGTTGACTTGGCACATGCTTACACCATGTTTGACTTTAACCAGTCGCCTCAAGCCTCTATGATCATTATGGCCGTTATTGCTCTCTTAGTTGGTCGCTCCCAGTCTTTTGCTAGCCTTCATCTGTACTGAGAGGGAATACTTCTCGTGCATCCAACTACCAAAAAACCAAGTCTATTCCAAAGAGTCCACTATAAATTCCCATGCGTGGTATTTTCAAGCCATTCCAAGTAAATTTTCATGTGCTACCTTTCAAAAAACCCTTCAAAATACTTCTCATTTTGTGACACTGTTTTCAGCTCATGGGGACATAGTGGTCCGATTTGCTATCTTCCATATTGTAATCTTTCAAAAAATAAAAAAGGGAAAAAAGAAAAGAAAAAGGCACTCCTCCATGGTATATGAAAGTTGGTGGGCACCCGATGGAATCGGTTAGCCATGGTTTGTGAAAAGAAAAGTGGGAAAGAGTGCCAAGCTTTATAAAAGAGCACAAATGTGCCAATCTCTCTCAAAACTTGTCTAGTATGGAAAATAGTAAGAACCCCATTGCCAGTCGTTGACAAGAACAACCACCTCTCAAAACAATTTTTATCTTTGTTTTACAATAAAAAGCTCTAACACATGTTAAATCCCAGCTTCCCTCTGCGAGGGCCCTTTCTTTTACTTTTATGTTGAGTCTTCACCTTCTACCTTTATGCACCGTCTAAGAGAGCATAGTTGTCATTCTGAGTATAATGTGCATGGTCCCAAAATTTATTAGGGATTTCTATTTTTGTACCCTCGGGTCCTTAGTTGTGCTCAGTTTTCCCCAGCCACTTAACTTTTCCTCAGTTTCCCCCTCCCTCTAGTTTGAAACCCCTCGCAGACGCTCGGACGGGAGGGTTGCCGTCTGGTCAGAGGCCTTGACCATTACCGGTGACGGCTAGGGAGCCGCGGTGGTTGTGAATTGACCGATGCTTTTGAATGGTACTGACGGGTAGGGTCAGGAGACACGTCGGAGCAGCCATCCATCTATCGCTGACGTGTGGGCCGTTTTATTTCCTGATTGTATACGTGGTGCTGCCAATGACAAATGGGGCCGCTCTATAGGGCTGCCGCAGCCAATGACCAATGGGGTCGTGTATTTTTCAGGAAAAGACATATATTGCCGCTCTGTGGGGCTGCCGCAGCCAATGACCAGTGGGGTCGTCTATTTATTCAGAGAAAATCATATATTGCCGCTCTGTGGGGCCTCCGCAGCCAATGACCGCTGGGGTCATCTATTTATTTAGAGAAAATCATATAGAGCTGCTCTGTGGGGCCGCCTCATCCAATGACCGCTGGGGTCGCCCTTAGTGAAAAGGCATATATCCCTGCTTTTAGTTAGCGAGAAGCAACAAGTTCGCTAATTAATTTTTCTTAAGCTAGACCCAGCAGGTGACTATTTTCGCAGCTTAATCTAAAGTAAATCTTATGCTAAACATGGCTGGAACCTAGTGTTGTGTATCTCATTAGTCATCGGAGAACCGCTGGCAGCTCGTTCCCCACCCTCGGACGGAGCAGCGATCGCCGGCGCCTCGTCGCGCCGCCGGCTCTGTCCCCCGGCAGCGTCGGACGGACTGTGGCGCTGCATGTCAACCACGGCTCCAGCACTTGTTTCATCCGCACGCATTGTACCCACCGCAGGAAAGTCCGCCGCAAGCAGATCCGCCGCCCACGACAACTGGGATTTGTTCCGCGCACCAATTGGTAGTATAGCTTGGTAAGACCTCCGCTTCTGCCTCCCCCGCCCCCTAATCGATTCGGTTCCCGTAATTTATTGGAGTTTGCAGGTGCGAAATAGTCCTCAATGTCTGGTCGTAGCGGGTACACCGGCGAGGGTGGGGATTCGATCATGTCGTGGCCACGTTCTACTTCTCCTACCTCGTCAGAAGTGCAGGTATCTAGCTTCTGCTCTCTGTACTACCGTTGAATTTGAAGTGCCGCCATGGCCTGTTGGAGTGATTTCAGTTGTTCTTTTTTTCCATTATTGTTACAGTTTGCCAGGCAAGCCGATGATCCATGGTACATTGCATACCAAGATGAATCAACCCAGTGGTGTAGCCAGAGGATGGATTTGGGGGAGAAGGTGGCCAATTTAGGTGATGAATTGGCCCGAAAAAACCCGATGATATTCAAGCTGAAGCATACTGTGGAGGAAGAAAAGAATAATTCAGAGCTTATTCGCAAGGAGAAGTTGATACTTGAGACAGATCTTGCCGTATTTGATCAAGTGGTAGAAATCTAGAACATGAAATTCAAGTGATGGGAGAGGTGAAAAGTAGATTCATCTGGGCAGTTTTATTAGGTGTCATCCCTGTCCTAGCAGTTATGTGGTTGTGGTAGATGATTTAGATAGTATAGAATTGTTTTTCAGTAGATGGCTCTAACCACTGTATTTTGGTGTGGCTGTAACCACTATATTTTGGCGTACAATTTCCTAGTTGTGCTAAGTAATGCACGCTATAATTTTAGCATGCATGAACATATTATAAAAGTGAAGGGATCCCAAAAGTGAAAGCATGTACCAGCCTCTCGGATCAAATACATATCAATCTTCCCAATCAAGTTGGGATAGAATTCAAATCATACAAATTTATCATAATTTATCCCAATTTGCGGCGTCGAACACGGCCGCGCACCGATGGGCTAGAAGGGTCGGGACAACGGGCGGCTGAGGGGTGGTCATCTACGCCATCTGCAAACTCGGACATGGAGGAGGGCTGGATCTGCGGCTTCGCAACCACTCTTGGCACCGCCGCCGTCTTGGTGTACTTCATCAGCGACGGATCTGAGGAGGGCTGGATCTGCGCCATCGCAGCGATGTTGTAGGCGATGGCTTCAATCGTCTTGGCATCGATGACCACTGTCGACATGGCCGCCGTCTTGGTGTCCTTCATCAGCAATAGATCTGAGGAGGGCAACGGAAGTGAGACATCGGCAAGCTCCGACATTGAAGGCTGGATCTGCGTCCTCGCAACGATGTTGTAGGCGATGGCTTCAATCGTCTTGGCATCGATGACCACTGTCGACACGGCCGCCGTCTTGGTGTCCTTCATCAGGAACAGATCTGAGGAGGGCAACAGAAGTGAGACATCGGCAGGCTCCGACATTGAAGGCTGGATCTGCACCGTCGCAGCGATGTTGTAGGCGATGGCTTCAATCGTCTTGGCATCGATGACCACTATCGACACGGCCGCCGTCTTGGTGTCCTTCATCAGCAACAGATCTGAGGAGGGCAACAGAAGTGAGACATCGGCAGGCTCCGACATTGAAGGCTAGATCTGCGCCGTCGCAGCGATGTTGTAGGCGATGGCTTCAATGATCTTGGCATCGTTGACCACTATCGGCACGGCCGCCGTCTTGGTGTTCTTCATCATCAACAGATCTGAGAAGAGAAACGAAAGTGAGACAGAGAGAGACATTTCAACTATTTCTGAGGGTTAGATCCTCACCGGCACTCTTAGATCCTCACCGGCACTCTTAGATCCACGCCGCCGCACGGTTAGATCCGCGCCGCCGTACGGTTAGATCCGCGCCGCCGCACGCATGGTTAGATCCGCGCCGCTGCACGCTGCAGTTCCGCGCGTCCACACGCACTGTTAGATCCGCGCCGCCGCATGCACGGTTAGATCCGCGCCGCCGCACGCACGCATGCTGCAGATCCGCGCCGCCGCAACCGCTAGAGTAAGATAGGAAGATGCGAATGAAATATGCGACTGCCAGGGTTGGTAGGTATGTGCTCTGCTCTTCTCTCCGTATGCGTCCATCGAGGTAGAGAGAGATATATAGGCCGTCCGATCATAAATGATCCAACGGTGCAAGCGTACGTTGAGCTATCAACGAACCAAGATTCGTGTGACATACATCTCGACCAATCAGAGATCAGCTAGTGAGTACAAGTGAGGAAAACTGAGTAGAATTAAGAGGGGGAAAAGTGAGGAAATATTTATCGGAAGGGCAAAACTAAGTAGGACTGAGTAAAACAAGTGGACCCGGAGGGGGAAAACTGAGTAAAACTAAGTAAAACAGGGGCACCCAAATAATAAAGGGAGTAAGGGAAATTGAAGCTTTTGGCATAAAAATTGTTAGATTGTGTTATTTGAACAATATAGTACATTTTGGCCGACGTGATATTGTTTGCAATTCAAAGATACACAAGTGTGACGAATTTGGACTCATTTGGACAAAGTTTGTAAGCATAGTGGGTATTTGGGAGGTGTGTTGAGTAGAAAGCCCTGCATCTTCATAGCTAGTAGCTCATGGACTAGGAAGTGGTTTTGGGAAAGGGAAACTTCATATCTCTATATTTCCTTTTTCCATTATTATTTCTCTAGGTTGTAGGTAACATAACAAGACTCCATGGGAAGGTTCCACCATGTTTTGAATTATTTTGAATTAAACTAAACCCAAAACTATATTTTTTGAGTTTATTCACTTAGAAAATGATAAATATGGCTTAAGCGATGAACTTATTCGAGGTGCATGACCATAGAAAACTTGCAAATAACACAAACATTATTGTGATTATTCAACATACAAACTTGGGAACGTCACACTAGTTCGAATTTAATACAAAGGGATCCCCAATACAAATTGTTCATACAAATTCAAATTAATTGTTCAAAATAAAATCTTTCTCATGCTCCTGGTGTGACTCACTGGGTCCACCACCTTACTCCGGGTAAGCATACCAGGGATATTACCGGTGTCTACCTTCCTTTTGCCATCTTTCTTCTTCTTCTTCTCTTTGGGTTGTGCCAAGACCGAGACAACCATATCATACGAAGCTTGTGCTCTTTCTTCTAATGCATTTTCTTCCCTTGCTTCTACAATCTGCTCTTGATCCATCGGTTCACCCAGCTCTCGATCCATTGCTTCACTCAGCTGTCTATCCATTGCTTCAATGGCCTCTCGATCCATCTGTTCCCTCTGCTCTTGATCCATCGGTTCAAGCAGCTCTCGATTCATCTGTTCAAGTAGCTCTTGATTCATCGATTCAAGTAGCTCTCGATCCATCGGTTCAAGCAGCTCTCGATCCATCGGTTCAAGCAGCTCTCGATCCATCGGTTCAAGCAGCTCTCGATCCATCGGTTCAAGCAGATCTCGATCCATTGCTTCAATCTCCTCATGTTGAATTGCTGCTTCATTCTCCTCTGCATTTGCTGCTCCCACCTGATCTTCCATTCCAAAAGCTGGGTCAACTGGATTTTTACAAAGCCTAGAAATGTGTCCAGGGGTTCCACAACGTTTACACTTACGTTATCGAATTGGTGCACCACCCTCTGCACTAGCTCTGATCCTATTCTTCCTCGGCCTACATGCCGGTCTAGTCAAAACTGGAGAGTACAGTTTGAAGCCTGGATCGACTTTCATCCATTGGTCTTTTCCCAACAAGGTAGGAACATTCATAGCATATGCAGCCCTAAATTTGGCAACAGAGAAATACTCTGACACATACTGATCAACTTCACCTTCTGCACCTGCTATAACACTCATGAAAAACAATGCGTGTATGCAGGGTATCCCACGGATCTGCCATCGCCTACAATGGCATGTCCTATCAACCAAACTCACTGGATACCTCCACTGCCTGTTTTTACTGTCAGTGTAGGTTACCTCAGCCTCCATTCCTTTTCTGATGCATTTCATTTTCAATTGTTTTGCCCTGGCATGCAAAGACTTAATCAAAGATGGGAGCATGAGATGGCCAACATATTTTGTGGCTGCAATTCTTTGACGCAGATCGATCTTTATCATGATCATCTGCCTAATCTTATCAAATATTTGCCACAACATAAGCCCTTTCAATGACTTGACCTTTGCATTGAAACTCTCTGCAAGGTTACTTGTTACATAGTCTACCTTGCAAATTTCATTGAATTGGCTTCTTGACCACACCCTACCATGATGTTCATCCAAGTACTCCTTCACCCCAGGTTTTTGTTTATACAACACTTCCAAATGACACAGATGCTTCCTAATGCTGCATGTGTATGCAGCTGGCCATAGGTTGTCAGTATAAACTTTACCCTTGATTTTTTTTGTAAAATTCTGTACCAAGTGCCGCATACATTCCCTATCCTCTACTCCAGGGAATACTGCTTCTACTACACTCTCCAAACCTTTGCAAGCATCTGTGTGGATAGTAAGTCCTGGTGGATGACCTATAAGGTCACGCAAATTCTGCAGAAACCAAGTCCAACTTTCCTCTGACTCAACCTCCAAAACTCCATAAGCAACAGAGAACATCCAATTGTGTCCATCAACTGCAGTAGCAGCAACTAGCTGTCCTTTAAACCTGCCATGAAGAGTTGTTGCATCCATGGCCAAATAAGGCCTGCAACCGTCCAGAAAGCCTTTCCAGCAAGCTTTGAAACAAACAAAAGCACTTCTAAAACATTCCTTCTGCATTATCCTTCCGCTTTTCAATTTGTAGGGAACTATATGCTTGTCTATCGCTACAACACTGCCTGGACTAGCCATCTCCACTTCAGCTTTGAAAGTGTAAAGCAACTGAAAGCTTTCATTCCATGGACCATTGATCCTGTCAAGGGCCATTTCCTTTGCATAGAACATCCTCATGTAAGGTATTTTTATATTAAACTTATCAGATATCAATTTTATGAGTGATGTTGGACCAAGTGATGGAGTTTCTCTCAGCCAATCTATGATTGCATCTGCCAACCACCTAGTCTTCGCTAGCTTTGATTTCTCCTCTGGCGCTCCCGCTCGAGGTGGACAAGTATGGTCGATCGAGTTCTTCTTTATCTAAAACATAATTATAAGGGATGTCAGTAACAGTTAACAAATTTTACACCATGATCTAAAATACACAACTGGTTGGCGTAGTACCTGAACCACGATGCTTCTGAGCATTGTGGATGCATGCAGCCTCCACCTACACCTCTTGTATGGGCACTTAACTGTGAACCTACCTGGCTCACTTTTAATAACCTCATTATCATTCTTGGTGAGAATGCAATATGTAGTAATTGCATTACGGCAGTCCATCATCGTTTGAAATACGGTGCCTTCTGCAAGCTGAGGATCCTCCATGTTCCACTCAATTGTTGGCAAGTCATCACCTTCATAATCGGCTAAAACGAGGCTGTCATTGTTCTCATCCTTCTCTTCATCATCAGTGTCATCAAATCTGGCACCTTGTGCAATATCTTCCATGTATTGATCCTCCATTGCCTGCTTACTGCATCGATCTACCAATTCAGGAAACATCAACTCATCCTCATCATCTTGAGGAGACGGATCCTCAATCTCTGCATCGTCCTCCACATCAACCGCAGGAACGATCTGGCTACCACAAGCACTCGGGACAGATGGTGCTGCTGTGGACCTACAAGGAGCGGGGCGGCGCACACGATTAGCAGAGGCAGCAACACTAGAGAGACATGATGCCCGACCACCTGATGATGCCCCAACACCAGATGATGCCTAGACCCTGTCCACATGGATACGAATTTTACCGACACGGCAAGAATCATTTAAAGCAAAAAGCATTCCCAGATCCTCGTCGGAAATTAGTGGAACATATCTTCCCTCCGTGCTGTTGAAATATTGAAAATCAACTGAATCGCCAGCGCCCCAGGGGTACTGAGCGCAGATGTTATCTTTTAAATCCCTCAACAAGATGGTAGTTGCAACCACCGCTGGGATGTAAAATCCGCTCAAATTGCGTTCAGAATCACGCAAAAAGCTAGTATCCAGCCTAACCACCAGCCGAAAAGCCAGCGCTAGATCAATCCTATTCGAAAAGCAACGCAGTTAGTTGAGCAACACCGATTCGCGCTCAAAAACTGCCTACTGTTAATTCACATAGGCAGACAATGCTTACCTAGATGGAATCCATGCGTTAGATCCCTCTGATTCCCAATCTTCTCCGCCATTGAGGGGCATAATCGGCACACCAGACGGATGTACAAACTCTACCATGATAGGGGTAGATCCAGTGGAGGCGGAGCCCTCTCCGCCTCCCGGGGGTGGTGGTGGGGGCGGGGGCGGCTCGGGGGCGGACGACACCATAAGGTAGGAGGGCAGGATGGCGTGGCGGCGGAGGGGCGGTGTCCATTCATTGGGTCAACAGTCAACACCATTCAAAAGCAACGGTCCATTCACAACCACCGCGGCTCTCTAGCCGTCACCGGTAACGGTCAAGGCCTCTGACCAGACGGCAACCATCCCATCCGAGCGTTTACGAGGGGTTTCAAACTAGAGGGAGGGGAAAACTGAGGAAAAGTTAAGCGGTTGGGGAAAACTGAGTAAAACTAACGAACCAGGGGCACGAAAATAGAAATCCCAATTTATTATTGATTGATTCATGATTCTGGTTTCGCTTGTTCTTAACTTATTTGTGGCTAGTCACCCTCTTAAACTTGAAGGTGTCATATGCATTTATGTTTTTCTACTCCATGAGGGACAAGCTGAATACCACTTTGCTATGTTTTTCTATATGCTTGAAACACACGATTGACTTTCAATGCATTATTACTCATGATCTTTTGTTTGTGTTACTTTTCATGTTATAACATGGTTGCTAAGTTTTATTGTCAAGATTATGTCTTTTATGCCCATGTTTAGAGTACTTTGATATCAGCACTCAATGCTTTACATCGTTTGATCAAGATTGTGTTGGTGCATGTCACCTAAAAAATTATTGTTTTGTTATCACTTACCTACTCGAGGATGAGCAGGAGTTAAGCTTGGGGATGCTTGATACGTCTCAAACGTATCTATAACTTTTGATGCTCCATGCTTGTTTATGCACCATTTTCTCTGTGTTTTGTTACACTTCGTGGCGTTTTTATGCATTTTCCGGAACTAACCTATTAATGAGATGCCACCGTGCTAGTTCCCTATTTTCTGTTGTTTTTTGTGTTTCAGAAAAGTTACACGAGAAATATTCTCAGAATTGGACGAAACAAAAGCTAAAGTTCCTATTTTTCCCGACACGAGACGGAGTCCAAAGCTGAGATAGAGGGGGGCCAGAGGGCGGCCGCACCATAGGGTGGCGCGGGCCACCCCCTGGTTGTGCCACCAGGTGGTGTGGGCCCCTGGTCCATCCCCTGACATCGCCCTTCTGCCTATATATTCTCCTCGACTAGAAAACCCTAAGCTCGAACTCTTTTCCAGAAAACATACTGCAAGCCGCCGCCATCGTCGACGTGGGATCAGGAGGGTCCAGAAGCTCTTCCTGGCATCCTGCCGGAGATGGGAATCACCACCGGAGGCCTTCTTCATCACCATGCCTGCCTTCGGAGTGATGTGTGAGTAGTCTACCTTGGACTATGGGTCCATAGCAGTAGCTAGATGGATGTCTTCTCCTCCATGTGCTTCATGTCTAGATCTTGTGAGCTGCCTATCATGATCAAGATCATCGTTATGTAATTCTACATGTTGTGTTTGTTGGGATCCGATGAATATTGAGTACTATGTCAAGTTGATTTGAGATTTATGATCTCTATGTTGTTTATGATCTTGCATGCTCTCCGTTGCTAGTAGATATCTTGGCTGAGTAGATGCTAGTGACTCCAAGAGGGGGTATTTATGCTCGATAGTGGATTCATGCCTCTGGTAATCTGGGGGAGTGACAACAACCTCTAAGATTGTAGATGTGTTCTTGCTACTTGGGAGAAAATAACAATCTTGTGTTCATGGACATTTGTATTGTTTACATTACACACTTTGCTTAAGGCGATAATCTGTTGCTTGCAACTTAATACCCAATGGTTGTTCGGATGATATCCGGCGGGTGGATTATTAGTCATAGATGCAGTTGGATTACGGTCTATGTATTATGTTGTAATGCCCAAGTGAATCGCATAGTGATCCTCATGACATGTTGATGTCTACGCACGTGTCTGTTCTTGTAGACAGTGTTGGGCCTCCAAGTGCAGAGGTTTGTAGAGCAGCAGCAAGTTTCCCTTAAGTTGATCACCCAAGGTTTATCGAACTCAGGGAGGAAGAGGTCAAAGCTATCCCTCCCAAGCAACCCTGCAATTACGATACATAAAGTCTCTTGTGTCCCCAACACACCCAATACACTTGTCAGATGTATAGGTGCACTAGTTCGGCGAAGAGATAGTGAAATACAAGTAGTAGTGATGATTATAAGTAGTAAATGCAATCTGGAATAAAAATGGCAGCAAGCAAACAAGTAACAAAACAGTAAGTAAACGGTGTGCAATGCTTGGAAACAAGGCCTGAGGATCATACTTTCACTAGTGGACACACTCCCAACAAATATAACATAATTGAACAAATAAATAACTTCTCTTCACTATGGTACTCTGAATTACTCTCCTATTGAATAACACTAATCATTGCGTAGGGCTACGAAGCACTCCTCAAAGTTCATCAAGTACTTGACAAACACCACTCATAGAGATATCCAAATCAAATCACAACTCAAGATAGATATTATTGCAACTTAGACCAAGTACTAACACGGTGCACACACTGTCAACATTACACCATGAAAGGAGGAATAGATCACTTCAATACTATCATAGTGATAATTATTCTTATAATCCATAAAAGATCACAATCGTAGCCTAGACCAAGTACCACCATGATGCACGCACTGTCACCGTTACACCATGGCAGGAGGAATAGATTACTTTAATAACACACTAGAGTACACATAATGAAGAAGAGTAACATCTAATTATTCAACATGATACAAAGCTCACGATCACATAAAGATCACATCATGGGAGAGAGAGGTGAACCACATAGCTACCGGTAAAGCCCTCAGCCCCAGGGATGAACTACTCCCTCCTCATCATAGGAGACAGCAAGGTTGATGGAGATGGCGGTGAGGTCGATGGAGACGGCGGAGACGGCGATGGAGACCGATGGAGATGGCTTCAGGGGCACTTCCCCGTCCTGGCAGGGTGCCGGAACAGAGACTTCTGTCCCACCAAAATTTGGCTTCGACGGCGGCGGCGCTGCGGAACTGTTCTGGAAATTTCGCCGACTCCCTTAGGGTTTTCCGTCCCGAGGCTTTATATAGGCGAAGGGGCGTCGTCAGGGGGCAGCCAGGGGCTCCTCACACCAGGTGGGCGCGGCCAGGGGCTGGGCCGTGCCCCCTACGTGTGAGGGCGGCCTCTGGCCCTCCTCCGGCTCTCTTTCGGTCTTTGGGAAGCTTCCGGGAAAAATAAGACTTCTGGAACTTGTTTCGTCCAATTCCGAGAATATTTCCTGTGTAGCTTTTCTGAAACACAAAAACAGCAGAAAACAGGGAACTGGCACTGTGGCATCTTGTCAATAGGTTAGTTCCGGAAATCGCATAAAAACGCCACAAAGTGTAACGAAACACAAGGCAAATGCTGTAAAAACAAGCATGGAGCATCAAAAATTATAGATATGTCGGAGACGTATCAGCATCCCCAAGCTTAACTCCTGCTCATCCTCGAGTAGGTAAGTGATAACAAAAGAAATAATTTTTGAGGTGACATGCACCATCACAATCTTGATCATATAGGTAAAGCATTGAGTGCTGAGATCAAAGAACTTAAAACATGGACATGAAAGACATAATCTTGATAATAGAAACTTAGCAACCATGTTATAACATGAAAATGAACACAAACAAAAGATCATGAAAATGAAACAATGAAAGTCAAACGTGTGTTCAAATCATAAGGAAAAACATAATAAATGGTTTTCAGCTTGTCCCTCATGGAATAGCAAAACATAAATGCATAGGACACCTTCAAGTTTAAGAGGGCGACTAGATACAAATAATTTAAGAACAAGTGAAACCAACAATATGAATCAATCAATGAAAACTTTGGGACAATGCACATTATACTAAGAATGACAACTAAGCTCTCTTAATGGTGCATAAAGATAGAAGGTGGTGACTCAACATAAAAGTAAAAGAAAGGCCCTTCGCAGAGGGAAGCAGTGATTAAACATGTGCTAGAGCTTTTCATTTGTAAAACAGAGAGATAAAACTTGAGTTTTGAGAGGTGGTTGTCTTTGTCAACGACTAGCAATGGGGTTCTTACTATCTTCCATACAAAAATGAAGCAAGTTTTTGAGAGAGAGATTGGCACTTTTGTGCTCTTTTATAAAGCTTGGCACTCCTCCCCACCTGTTTTCCTTTCTCAAACCATGGCTAACCGATTCCATCGGGTGCCCACCAACATTCACATACCATGGAGGAGTGTCTTTTTTTCTTTTCTTTTTTCTCATTTTTTTGGAATAAGCAATATGGAAGATAGCAAATCCGACCACTATGTCCCCATGAGCTGAAAACAGTGTCACAAAACGAGAAGTGTTTTGAAGGTCTTTTGAAAGGTAGCACATGAAAATTTACTTGGAATGGCTTGCAAATACCATGCATAGGAATTTATAGTGGACACAATGGCAAACTTGGTTTTTGGGAGTTGGATGCACGAGTAGAGCTCATACTAAGTACAAAATGAGGGCTAGCAAAAGACTGGGAGCGACCAACTAAGAGAGCAATAACGGCCATAATCATGCAAAGCGACAAAGCAACATTAAAAGAAGCATAAGATGGCATCAAAAGTCAAAAACTAAATGATCATAGAGTCTATAGGCGACTTATTTTTGTAGTCAACATGGTGTAAGCATGTGCCAAGTCAACCCAAATAAAGCATCAAGGAGAAAACCAAAATAATGCTTCCAAACGATAAAAACAACGCATGATTTTTTCAAAGGCTCATTAAGCAATCTTAGTTATTTGAGACAAGTCATGCTACATCAAAACCACTAAGCATACTATCAAAAAGACATCAAGCACGACATGCAAAAGCCTAGGCCGCAGTCTACACAAGCTCCTACTTGTACCACTTTTTTGTATAAAGTTTTTTCTCTTTTCCAACACCATTAAAACCTTTTTGAGGAAACTCTTTTGAGGAAAACCAACATATACCAGAGGTCCAAATACACCTTGATGCAAAGATAAAACAAGATCTGAACAAAAATCAAGGCTAAAAACAAAGGCTAAATGCAGTAGCAGAAAAAGAGAACACTCGTTGAACGATAAGAGTGAAAACTAGAGTGTTCTTGGCAATGAAAAACGAGTTCATCTCCTCCAAAAGAAACATGATGTTATCTAACCATTTATTGCAGCAAACTAAACTAAACTAATACTGAAAACAAAAACAACTGACGCTCCAAGAAAAACGCATAGTGCATGCAGCAATAAAAATATAGTGTGTTGAAAGGTGACCTGATTTTTTGCCGATGAAGAAGGGGTGCCTCGGGGGCATCCCCAAGCTTTGACACTTGTACCTCTTGGATATTTCTTAGGGGTTGCATGGGCATCCCCAAGCTTGAGCTTTTATCCATTCTTCATCTCATCTCATCATTCACCAATCCCTACACTTGAAAATTTCCTTCATACAAAACTAAACACAATTCTATTAGCAACATTAGTGTAAGCATAACATATAATCAACCTCTTTTGCTTCAGGTTTCAACCCAAAACCACCACATATTAAGCATATACTACTGTAGCAACTTCCCCAAAAGTTTCGTGATCAAAAGAACTCAAAAGAAAGCGATAAAGCGGCACATACAAATATTGGCAGAAATCTGTCAAAACAGAACAGGTGACAAAGGCCAAATTTCTGAGGTGTTTTCTGTTGCTCAAATCAAAAAGTGTTCAACTAATGAAAGTTTGTATATAACCTGGGTCATATGCACAAGAAATCGCAGGTCCAAAAGATATACAGAGAATTTTCACGAATTTTTACGGTGCAGCACCAAAAACTGTTTCAGGACAGCAACATCCCCAAATCTTACCTCGCTCAAATTAGAGGCTTCTCTTGGCACAAAAACGAAATAAAAAGGATAAGGAGCGGTTATTACAGTAGTAATAACTTCCAAGACTCAAATAAAAGAAAAAGTACTGAAAATAAAATAATGGGTTATCTCCCAAGAGTGCTTTTCTTTAACGCCTTTGAGCTAGGCGCAGTAATTTGCAAAGATGCTCATGTGGGCGCCATATAAAAGCTTGAGGCAAAGGCGCCATATAGGAACTTAAAGCAATAGAGAGCATAAAAAAGCAAGTATGGAACACATTTAAATCTAAACCACTTCCTATGAAAAATAGTCTTGTAAAGAGACAAGTCATAAAAGCGCAAAGCAAAAAGCATAGGAAGGCAAAACAAGTACAACTTCAAGAATTGCAACATAAAGAGGGGAAACTCAATATTGTTGAGATCCATCAAACCATGTTTCCCTCTCTCATAATAACTTTCAGTAGCATCATGAATAGAATTAACAATATAACTATCACATAAAACATCCCTATCATGAGCCACATGCATAAAAGAATTAATACTCACCACAAGAACAATAGTAGTAGGAGCAGATTCAACAGAAAAATTATTCTCATCACCATAATCATCATAAATAGGAGGCATATTGTAATCATAACTAATTTTCTCCTCAATAGTAGGTGAACTGAAAATATTATACTCATCATCATAACCATCATAAACTAGAGGTTTAGTATCATCACAAGCTAGAGAACAGCTATTTCGCAAAGCATATTCTTCAAACATATCATCATAAGAAGGAACATCACATATGGGAGATAAAATATTATCAGAACAAACTTTCTCCACTAAAGCTGGGGAACTAAAAATATCATGCTTAACAAAACCAGCTTCCCCAAGCTTAGACTTTTCTATAGCATTAGCAATAACGGTGTTCAAAGTATTCATACTAACAACACTATTAGCATGCAAATTAAGCTCCAAAGGTTTTTCAATTTTCTCTTCAAACACTTCATATCTAAACTCAGGAAAAAGACTACATAACTCTTTGTTTTCCATTAAGCCTAACTAGTGAAAATAAAAACAAGAAACAAAAAGATATAATTGCAGAATCCAAAGGAAATAACTCCGAGCACTCACACAGGAGGATGAGAGTACCTTTTACCTTACCTCCCCGGCAACGGCGCCAGAAAAGAGCTTGATGTCTACGCACGCGTCTGTTCTTGTAGACAGTGTTGGGCCTCCAAGTGCAGAGGTTTGTAGAGCAGCAGCAAGTTTCCCTTAAGTGGATCACCCAAGGTTTATCGAACTCAGGGAGGAAGAGGTCAAAGCTATCCCTCTCAAGCAACCCTGCAATTACGATACAGAAAGTCTCTTGTGTCCCCAACACACCCAATACACTTGTCAGATGTATAGGTGCACTAGTTCGGCGAAGAGATAGTGAAATACAAGTAGTAGTGATGATTATAAGTAGTAAATGCAATCTGGAATAAAAATGGCAGCAAGCAAATAAGTAACAAAACAGTAAGTAAGCGGTGTGCAATGCTTGGAAACAAGACCTAGGGATCATACTTTCACTAGTGGACACACTCCCAACAAATATAACATAATTGAACAAATAAATAACTTCTCTTCACTATGGTACTCTGAATTACTCTCTTATTGAATAACACTAATCATTGCGTAGGGCTACGAAGCACTCCTCAAAGTTCATCAAGTACTTGACAAACACCACTCATAGAGATATCCAAATCAAATCACAACTCAAGATAGATATTATTGCAACTTAGACCAAGTACTAACACGGTGCACACACTGTCAACATTACACCATGAAAGGAGGAATAGATCACTTCAATACTATCATAGTGATAATTATTCTCATAATCCATAAAAGATCACAATCGTAGCCTAGACCAAGTACCACCATGATGCACGCACTGTCACTGTTACACCATGGCAGGAGGAATAGATTACTTTAATAACACACTAGAGTACACATAATGAAGAAGTGTAACATCTACTTATTCAACATGATACAAAGCTCACGATCACATAAAGATCACATCATGGGAGAGAGAGGTGAACCACATAGCTACCGGTAAAGCCCTCAGCCCCGGGGATGAACTACTCCCTCCTCATCATAGGAGACAGCAAGGTTGATGGAGATGGCGGTGAGGTCGATGGAGATGGCGGAGACGGCGATGGAGACCAATGGAGATGGCTCCGGGGGAACTTCCCCGTCCCGGTAGGGTGCCGGAACAGAGACTTCTGTCCCCCAAAATTTGGCTTCGACGGCGGCGGCGCTGCGGAACTGTTCTGGAAATTTCGCCGACTCCCTTAGGGTTTTCCGTCCCGAGGCTTTATATAGGTGAAGGGGCATCGTCAGGGGGCAGCCAGGGGCTCCTCACACTAGGTGGGCGCGGCCAGGGGCTGGGCCGCGCCCCCTACGTGTGAGGGCGGCCTCTGGCCCCCCTCCGGCTCTCTTTCGGTCTTCGGGAAGCTTCCAGGAAAAATAAGACTTCTGGAACTTGTTTCGTCCAATTCCGAGAATATTTCCTGTGTAGCTTTTCTGAAACACAAAAACAGCAGAAAACAGGGAACTGGCACTGTGGCATCTTGTCAATAGGTTAGTTCCGGAAATCGCATAAAAATGCCACGAAGTGTAACAAAACACAAGGCAAATGGTGTAAAAACAAGCATGGAGCATCAAAAATTATAGATATGTTGGAGACGTATCACATGTACATGCATTGTTTCCATTCTTCATTCTGTCAATTTGCCAACTGTAATTTGTTTACCCAGCATGTTATTTATCTTTATGGAGCGACACCTCTAGTGAACTGTGTACCCCGGTCCATTCTTTTACATTTATATTACCGTTTACCTTTTACAAGCATTATTTACTTTCTTACAAACAAATATCTTTTACCACACGATACGTTTAATCCTTTGTTTACAGCAAACCGGTGAGATTGAAAACCTCACTGCTAGTTGGGGCAAAGTACTTTGGTTGTGTTGTGTGCAGGTTCCACGTTGCTACTGGTGCAAAGTTGTGCCCCAGATAAGGCGCCATATATAAATTGTCTGGAGTTGTCGCCAACCTAGCTACCATCAACCTTCGAAAGTTGGTTCTTTCTCCTACTGGTTCGATTAAACCTTGGTTTCATACTGAGGGAAACTTGCTGCTGTGCTCATCATACCTTCCTCTTGGGGTTCCCAACTGGGTGCCTACCACGCACCATCAATCTGTGACATTCAGATCCGTATGTACCTTGCAGATCTTCAGATCTCCATCTGCAATATAATCTCGAATTATATGAAACCGACGGTTGATGTGCTTGGTATTTGGATGATATCTTGGTTCATTAGGCAGCACGATGGCACCAGTGTTGTCGCATAATATCTCCAGTGGGTCCAATGCACTTGGAACCACACCAAGTTCATTGATGAAGTTTCTGACCCAAACTCCTTCACGCGATGCTTCTGAAGCAGCCATGTACTCCGCTTCGGTTGTAGAATGTGCGATCACGCTTTGCTTGCAGCTTCTCTAGCTCACAGCTCCTCCATTCAAAATATAAACGTATCCTGTCTGAGATTTAGAATCATCCGGGTCGGTGTCAAAGCTAGCATCGGCGTAACCTTTTACGACGAGCTCCTCATCACCTCCATATACCAAGAACATTTCTTTAGTCCTATTTAAATACCTTAGGATGTTCTTTACGGCTGTCCAGTGTTCCACTCCTGGATCACTTTGGTATTTGCTCGTCAAACTAAGAGCATTGGACACATCCGGTCTAGTACACAACATGGCATACATGATAGAACCTATGGCCGAGGCATATGGCACATTGCTCATAGTTTCTCTATCTTTTACCGTAGCTGGACACTGAGCCTTGCTCAATATCTTACCTGACAACATGGGAAATGAACCTTTCTTTGCTTTATCCATTCTGAACCTTTTCAGAACTTTGTCCAGGTATGTAGTTTGGCTTAAACATATTAGGCGTCTTTGTCTATCTCTATAGATTTTAATGCCTAATATATAAGCAGCTTCTCCTAGGACTTTCATTGAAAAACATTTATTCAAATAACTCTTCACATCGTTAAGCATACCGATGTCATTTCCAATAATCAATATGTCATCCACATATAGTACTAAAAATGTCACCGAGCTCCCACTCACTTTCTTGTAGACACAAGCTTCGTAGCAATTTGGAACAAATCCAAAACTCTTGATCACTTGATCAAAATAAAGGTTCCAACTCCGGGATGCTTGCTTCAACCCATAAATGGAACGCTGAAGTTTCCACACCTTATCAGCATCCTTAGGATCGACAAAACCTTCGGGCTGCATCATATACAACTCTTCATCAATGTTACCATTGAGGAACGCAGTCTTGACATCCATTTGCCAAATTTCATAATCATGAAACGCAACAATTGCTAATAAAAACTGAATGGACTTAAACATCGCTACGGGAGAGAAAGTCTCATCATAGTCAACACCTTGAACTTGCCGAAAACCTTTTGCGATAAGCCGAGCCTTGTAGATGGTAACATTACCATCCGCGTCCGTTTTCTTCTTGAAGATCCATTTGCGCTCAACGGCCTTACTGTCGCTAGGAGGGTCCACCAAAGTTCATACTTGGTTTTTGCTCATGGATCCCAATTCAGATTTCATGGCTTCTAGCCATTTCCCAGAGTCTGGGATCATCATCGCTTCCTCATAGTTCGCAGGTTCGTTGTTGTCTAACAACATGACGGTTAAGACAGGGTTGGCGTACCATTCAGGAGTGGCACGTGACCTTGTCGACCTGCGACGTTTAGTAGTAGCATCGTTCAAAGTTTCATGATCCTCGTCATTAGCTTCCTCTCCTGTTGGTGCAGGCGGCACTGGAACAACTTCGGGTGCTGCGCTACTCTCCAACTCGAGAGAAGGTTCAATAATCTCGTCTAGCTCTACCTTCCTCCCACTCACTTCTTTCGAGAGAAACTCCTTCTCAAGAAAGGATCTGTTCTTAGCAACAAACACTTTGCCTTCGGATCTGTGGTAGAAGGTATACCCAATCGTTTCCTTAGGGTGTCCTATGAAGACGCATTTCTCCGCTTTGGGTTTGAGCTTGTCTGGCATCAACCTCTTGACGTAAGCTTCGCATCCCCAAACTTTAAGAAACGACAGCTTAGGTTTAGCACCAAACCATAATTCATATGATGTCGTCTCAACGGAATTAGATGGAGCCCTATTTTAAGTGAATGCAGCGGTTTCTAATGCATAACCCCAAAATGATAACGGCAAATCTGTAAGAGACATCATTGATCGTACCATATCTAATAGAGTTTGACTCCGGCGTTCAGACACACCATTGCGCTGTGGTGCTCTAGGTGGCGTCAGTTGTGAAACGATTTCGCTTGCTTTAAGATGCGTGAGAAAATCATAACTCAAATATTCACCTCCATGATCGGATCGCAGAAATTTAATTTTCCAGTTACGATGGTTTTCCACTTCGTTCTGAAATTCTTTGAACTTTTCAAACGTTTCAGATTTATGTTTCATTAAATAGACATACCCATATCGACTTAAGTCATCAGTAAAAGTGAGAAAATAGCGATATCCACCGTGCGTCGAAATACTCATTGGTCCACACACATCGGTATGTATGATTTCCAATAAGTCCGTTGCTCGCTCCATTATTCCAGAGAACGGGGTTTTGGTCATCTTGCCCATGAGGCAGGGCTCGCACGTGTCAAACGATTCAAAATCAAGACACTCCAAAAGTCCATCAGAATGGAGTTTCTTCATGCGTTTTACGCCAATATGACCTAGACGGCAGTGCCACAAATAAGTTGGATTATCACTATCTACTTTGCATCTTTTAGCCTCAATGTTATGGATGTGTGTTTCATTGCTTTCGAGATTCAGAAGAAATAAACCATTCACGACAGGTGCATGACCATAAAAGATGTTATTCATATAAATAGAACAACCATTATTCTCAGATTTAAATGAATAATTGTCTTGCAATAAACATGATCCAGATATAATGTTCATGCTCAATGCATGCACATAATAAAACTTCTAAGGTTTAAAACTAATCTCGAAGGTAAAACTAAGGAGAGCATGCCGATGGCCATCACGTCAACTTTTGATCCATTGCCGACGCGCATCGTCACCTCATCCCTTGCTAGTCGATGTCTATTCCGTAGCTCCTATTTCGAGTTACAAATATTAGCAACTGAACCAGTATCATATACCCAGGCACTACAACATGCGCTAGTAAGGTAAACATCAATAACATGTATATCAAATATACCTTTAATGGTTCCAGCCTTCTTTTCCGCTAAGTACTTCAGATAGTTGCGTTTCCAGTCACCCTTGTCCTTGCAATAGAAGCACTCAGTGTCTGGCTTAGGTCCAGACTTGAGCTTCTTCTCAGTAGGGGCAACGCGCTTGCCGCTGCCTTTCTTGAAGGATCCCTTCGCACCCTTAGCTTTCTTGAAGCTAGTGGTCTTGTTGACCATCAATACATGATTATCTTTCTTGATATCCACCTTTGCAGCTTTCAGCTTTGCGAAGAGCTCAGCGATTGTATCAGTGGAACCAATTTGATTGTGAGTAACTATAAAGCCTTTGTAGCTAGGAGGGAGTGATTGCAGAACTCTGTCAATCTTAAGCTCTTCTGGAATCTTGCAGTCCAGTTGCTCAAGGCGTTGAGTGTAGCCTGACATCTTAATGGCGTGCTCACTAACGGAACTCCCTTCCTCCATCTTGCAGTTAAAGAACTTCTCAGAGATCGCATATCTCTCAGAACAGGCTTGAGTCTGAAACATGGTTTTCAGTTCCTCAAGTATCTCAAAAGGCCCGCTGAACTCCTCAAAACGATTTTGAAGTTCTGGTTCCATAGCAAACAACATGGTACTCTTAATCACACCATAATCATCTTTGTGCGACTGGTAAACAACATGTTCATCAGCCGGTGCATCCGTAGCAGGGGGGTCACCTAGCGCTTTCTCAAGTACATAAGCTTTTTGTCCGCCAGCGAGAATGATCCTTAGATTGCGGAACCAGTTGGTGAAGTTAGACCCAATGTTTTTAAGCTTTTCTTTCTCAGCAAACACGTTGAAGTTGGATTTAGCCATTTGATATACAAAATTTGTAAGTACAATTTAGACTATGTTCGTGATAATTTGTTCAACTTAATCAAATTACTAGATGAACTCCCACTAAATTCAACATCCCTCATGTTGTTTAGTGAACACGATCCAAATTCACCACACCTAATCCGATCTTCACGAGAAGAGATGTGGTTTCAATGGTGGACAATGAAGTGTCGATCATATCATTCATATGACTCATGTTTAACCTTTCGGTTCATGTGTTCCGAGGCCATGTCTGTACATGCTAGGCTCATCAAGTCAAACCCAAGTATTTCCGCATGTGCAAAACTGGCTTGCACCTGTTGTATGTGAACGTAGAGTTTATAGCACCCGATCATCACGAGATGCTTCAAAACGATGAACTTTCGGAACTGTGCATATATGGGGAGAACACAATTTTATCTTGATCTTTAAGTGAGGAATCATCTTATAGTGCTACCATCGCGATCAAAGCAAAATAAGATACACAAAGGATAAACATCACATGCATAAAATTTATGTGACATGGTATAGCCAATCTTCGCGCAATGATCTCCATCTTGTGCACGTCGGCATGATCTCCATCACTCCACCATGATTGCCTCCACCAAGAATAGCAACTACAACTATTGCTAACTACTTAGCGATAAAGTAAAGCTATTACATGGCATATAAGAAGTTGACACGCAGTTCATACAAAATTATAAAGACAACCATATGGCTCCTGCCAGTTGTGAACTCATCGATGTGCAAGTCGTGAAATATTACAAAACATGATCATTGCATAAATCTCAATTCATACACATCATGTCTTGGGCCATACCATATCACAAAACACTCCCTGCAAAAACAAGTTAGACGCCTCTACTTTGTTGTTGCATGTTTTACATGGCTTATGGGAGTGTTAAGAACGATTCTTACCTACGAAAAGCCACAACGGTGATATTATGGTTTCCAACATCCGGTGTAAATCACATGACAACTATAATGAGAGAAACTGGCATCCACCAGCCGCATGTGTGGAGCAAGCCACACGTCAAGTGCGGAGCCGGTCTCGCGAACGAGGTCGTGTAAGGCTGGCCTGGACCGCTTCGATCTCACTATGCCGCGCCATAATAAGTACACAAAAAGAGATTTGCAATAGAAAACATCAACGCCCGCAACAAGCATGTTGCGTTCTACTCATGAAACACATCTACGCATAGATCTAGCTCTGATACCACTGAAGGGTTTCACAGCATAGTAAATCAAAAAAAATCTACGGATGCGAACAAGAAAGCCAAGATCTAATCTAGGAGATGTAATCAACGAGAGAGATAGATGAGATCTTCATACCCTTGAAGAAATCGCACAGCGGAAACGTTCAACAGAACATGGATGATGTAGTTGTACTAGCCGTCTCCTCCTCGCGATCCGATCCGATCCAACGCCACAAGTGGCGACGCCTCCGAGAGATGCACACATACGGCGCAGCGACGTCTCCTCCTTCCTTGGTCCATCAAGTATAGTGGAGAGATAGATTGGATCAACAGCACGACTGCGTGGTGCTTATGGTGGAGAGTTTCTGCAGCAGGGCTTTGCCTACGTGCAGTCGCGAGAGAGAGAGAGGTGGAGGGGTAGCAATTGGCCGGCGGCTAGGGTTGGGAGAGAGGGGTCTGCGCCCCAGCCCTCCCTTATATAGGAGGCTGGGCGGCCAGCTTGGTCCCTCCTCCAAGTCCTAGGGCCGGCGGCCAAAGGGGAGGAGTGGGGGGCAAGTTTCCCCCTTCCTTCTAGAAGAATCCCGTAGGGTTTCCCCTGGGCTGGCCGGCTGGGCCTTAGGGGCTTGGTGCGCCTATACCAAGTGGCCAGGACACTCCCCTTTAGTCCCACGCAGGCCTCCGTCAAGTGGGCCCACTATGGCCCCACTCCGGAACCTTCTAGAACACTCCGGTACAATACCGATAAACTCTGAAACCTTTCCGGAATCCAAAAACTGCTTTCCTTTATATGAATCTTATTCTCCAGACCATTCCGGAACCTCACGTGATGTCCGGGATCTCATCCGAGACTCCGAACAAAAACTCAATAACCAATTATCCATTCTATCCTAACGTCGATGCACGTTAAGTGTGTGACCCTACGGGTTCGAGAATATGCAGACATGATCTTCTATCAATAATCAATAGCAGGATCTGGAAACCCATATTGACTCCCACATATTCATCGATGATCATATCGATGAACCACGATGCCAGGATTCAATTAATCTCATATATGTATTCCCTTCGTCACGCGATATTTTACTTGCCCAAGATTCGATCATCGGTATCGACATACCTAGTTCAATCTCGTTCACAGCAAGTACTTTACTCGTTTCATAATCCAATATCACTTTGTGATTAACTCCTTAACCACATGCTTGCAAGCGGTGTTGATATCGATTACCGAGTGGGCCCAAAGTATATCTCTCTGACTCGGGAGGGACAAATTCCATCTTGATACATGCAACCCAACAAGTACTTTCCGATCACCTGAGAGACACCTTTATGATCACCCTTTCATAGGATGATATTTGATGACCTCAAATCTTTCTTCCGGCACTAGGGAGTTGCATGATCTCATGGTCTAAGGAATACAATATTTGACATAGGAAAAGGCTTCGCAAAGATGAACACAATGGCACGATCTAATTGTTGTGCTTTATTTGGGTCTGTCCATCACATCATTCTCCTAATGATATGACCTCATTATTAATTGACAACTCTTGTCTATGGTTAGGAAACCTTAACCATCATTAATCAATGAACTAGTCCATAGAGGCGTACTAGGGACACGGTGTTGTTCATAAACTACACAAGTATTAATGTTTCTGCTTAATACAATTCTAGCATAGAATATAAACATTATCATGAACACGAATTATAATAATAACATCTTTATTATTGCCTCTAGGGCATAATTCCAACATGGAGAGAATATATAGGCGGAAGGGCGATGTCAGAGGGTGGACCAGGGGCCCACACCACACCCTGGCGCAGCCAGAGGGGGGGCACGCCAGCAGGTGGTGTGGCCACCTCGGTGCCCTCCTCCGTCTCTGCTTTGGACTCCGTCTCGTGTCGGGAAAAATAGGAACTTCGGGCTTCATTTCGTCCAATTCCGAGAATATTTCCTGTGTAACTTTTCTGAAACACAAAAACAGCAGAAAATAGGAACTAGCACTGTGGCATCTTGTTAATAGGTTAGTTCCAGAAAATGCATAAAAATGCCATGAAGTTTAAATAAAACATAAAGCAATTGGTTTAAAACAAGCATGGAGCATCAAAAATTATAGATACGTTTGCGACGTATCAATGAGGAGCATCAAGATGCTCAAAACCTGGGGCTTGTTTCATGTATACCTCCTCTTATGGAACACCATGTAAGAATACGTTCTTGATATCTAGCTGCCGTAAACGCCATCTCGAAATGCTGATAAAGCTAGAACGCTATGAATAGTAGCTATTTTAACCACAAAGACTAAAAGTATCTTCATAGTCAGTTTCATACCTTTGCAACTAAATGAGCCTTGTACCTATCAATTGTGCCATCAGCATGTTTCTTGATATGATAAACCCACTTGCAATCAATTAGATTTTTTGTTTGTACTCGATGGAACCAAGATCCAAGTTTTGTTATCCATCAATGCATCATACTCCTCCTTCATTGTTTGATGCCATTTGTCATTAGCTCTTGAGAGTGTTTGTGATTCTCCTGTAGCAGCCCACATTCCATATCGAACAATACCATCTTCATAAATTTTTGGATTTTCAATAATTTTCTATAAGTGAGTGCGAGGCTCGTGAACCTGTGGTGCAGGAGATTGCGCATAAGAATCAACATTCGTAGAAGATCCGGACAAATCATTGTTGTTGCCACAGAAGATACAGAGATAGGGGCGTCTACTGCGTGCTATCGTGGTCGTGTGCGTGGTCCCCCGCATGCACACTGTCTCCCTCATGCGCGCTTACGCAGGCGCATGTGGCTTCAATGCACTGTCCCCGTCGCTTGTGCTCAACACGATGTCACTTGAGGTTGGTGCAATGTCGCATGGTTGCACATGATTCGACGGTCCGACCGAGGATAGGGCAAGGAGAATCCTTCCCAGGATCCGACATCGTGGGATCTGCACTAGCAGCGGAATGTGCAGGCAAATCTTCCTCATATCTGGCGTCAGATTTGTTAATTTATGATTTTTGTTCATCATTCGAGTTTGCGTCATTGTTTTCATCGATTTATGCTGGATTTTATCCTAGAGCTTCATCTATATATACAAGATTAGTAGGAGGAATAACAACATGTATAATCATCTTTATTATGTGCAACCCCATGCTCAGATGAATATGATAAAGGAGATGGGAGCAAATATTTTCTTGATGAAGCAGAGCGCTTGCATTGGGATACAATGCAACATCTCCCCTCCTATCTTTGTAGTCTGCAGATCCGTATTGTGTATTTCGAGTTTCTCTGCCGACCCACCACGAGATCGCACGGGGGAGGGGTCCCTTTTATAGTCAAATTTAGTTCAAGAAGGTTCCGCCAAGCCAAAGTTTGCATCGATTTGACCCATGAGGGAGAAGATGTGCCCCACCACATGGCCAGACTTCTTGGCCATGTGGTGCACCCTCTTTGCACCTCGTGGCTTTCCCCGTTGATTTCTTCTTATCACGGTCCTTGATTTTCCAAAAAAAAACTATGTGACAAAAAGATTGGATCCATTTGACGTCCGAACCGTCCCTGAAAGTCAAAAACATGCAAAAATAGGAAAACCTGTCCCACGAAGTTAAAACCAAATGAAAGGGTATTGTTTAGAAAATCCCAGGATTCAATGAAACACATGTCCATGTCCTTGATAAACTACCAAATATATAAGAACATGACCTAATAAACTACAAAGATCATGGATGCATTTTACATGCATCACTTACGCATAATCCACTTTCGCCAGATGATGACGAGCTTGATCTCCTCAAGTTCAGCCACCTTTCTTGATTGAACTTGCTTGGTGAAGTCTTGTGAATTACACCTTGGTCGTGACATAATCTTCTTCGTTGTCTTCTTCTTACAACCTTGAATCCAACATATGTTTCAAGCATTGTCTATGGACAAGTCCTACAAATATAACTCAATGCAAATATTAGTCCATAGGGATTTCATTAATTACCAAAACTACACATGAGGGCTCCATGCTTTTTCAGAAGGTACCCAACGAGCTCATCATAATCTATAGGTTTTCTGGCAACAACAATTTTAGAAGCAAGAGCCTTCATCTTGGCAAAGTACTTGGCGGCCCTGAGGTCATTCTTTTTGTGTCATTGAGGGCCGACCATAGTT
The DNA here is from genome assembly GCA_007115705.1 of Dactylis glomerata. NCBI lineage: Eukaryota > Viridiplantae > Streptophyta > Magnoliopsida > Poales > Poaceae > Dactylis > Dactylis glomerata. The sequence continues at coordinate 232,015 of QXEO01000770.1, read as the reverse complement.
GCTGAGTCCTCGACCGAGAAGGAGAGGAGAACATGGTGGTGATGGTGGCCCAAACTTTCAGCAGATGTTTCTAGCCCAATGACATGGGCAAGAACATTGGGCGACATAAAGTTTGGGAGGAACCCTATTGATCCTGTGCAATCCATGCGGTGTAGGTAGGATTCTCGAAGGTCATATTCTTCTTGTTTTCTTCCTTGACCTCCAGGGTTTCGTCCAGCGCAACATCGGATCCACCAACGAGGGAGAGGACCCGAGCACCATGCAAGACGGGTGACGAGCGCCTTCCATATGAGGAAGTTGTCCCACGTCAGAAGTTGTGTGGGAGGAGATCCTAGAGCCATGGATAGGGAGGTAGTCGAAGAGGAGGACGCCATGACAACGAAGGGAGGGAGGGTAGTCATAGTTTTAGGGTTTCCTATGTGAGATAGGTTTTGGTGGCTAGGTCAGGGAAGAGGCTATCTCTGATACCAAGTCAATGTGGCTAGGAACGATGCCATCTCCCTAGGCTTGCTTACATGTTTATATAGATTAAGAAAAGCCCCCAATCAGTGGCGTACATGAGGCTATACAGGATCGATGTACTATATTGTATCCTATATAGTAGAATATTGCAACGCCTAACACCACTATGAGCAACCTGGGTACAGAGTCTTCTCAAAAATCTCTAGAGATTACAACACACTTTAGCTCGATGTCAACCGGCAACAAAAACAACAACCACAAGAGGCAAGATTACAACAAGGTAGAGATATCATAGTTTTTGTCCTTTTCGGTAATCAACAAACTACTCTTAAACCGCAGATCCAAACATCATAGTAGATATATGTGTTCCTAACATATTGAACAAAAATCAGCTCAATCTAACACCGTTGCCTACCAAAGCTGCTATGTGTTGAAACTGCAACACCCCAAACTGACAAAGCCGCTCTCAAATCTGAAGCTCCACTGACCCAAATCTCAAACTAGCTAACCTGTAAGAAACAAGCTCACCAATTTGGAGTGAATCCAACCACTTTTGAGCCTCCACTCGCCATCTTGAAGAAAGATCGGTTAGGTCTCACTATGTAGAAAAATCACCGCTCCTTTTCTTCCTCTCTTCCCACTTTGTTATGGACTTGTAGTGATCTAGTGTGTTCTCTCACTCTTTCACACTAGCATCCACATTCTGGCTTCACTCTTTCTCCTCTCACACGGCCACCAAGAGTGTCTAGGGTTTTCTCCAATTACCTCTCAAGGAGATACCTCAGCCGTTGGATGTAAACTTTAATCAACGGTTGACACGTGTTAAACTTCCTGAGATGATATTGGGCTGCCAACACACCTACCTCCTTATAGAGGGAGATAGCCCAACATCAAGTATATAAAATAATAATTGGAATCAACTTAGCATAAGCAGTATCATTACTAGTAATACGTATCTATACATCAGTACATCGCAAGGCAAGATGGTCTTCTTTTAGTAAGCACCCATCTCAATTTTAGACTAGCCACAATAAGGAATAACTTAGACTACTAACATGCATATGTTACTAGCCTATAACTACCCCCATAGTGCATAAAACATGAAATTAGTATCATGGATAATTGCATTAATTTTATTTTACCTTGAAAAGCATAATGTTATTATAACATACTCCATCCGTACCAATTAGTCAAAAGTCAATGTTTTCTAAGTTTAACCATAATTATATACAAAAATATGAACATTTATAATACCAAATCAATATCAATAGATTCACCATAAAGTATATTTTTAATAATATCCATTCAATATTGTAGATATAGATATTTTTTTTCTAAATATTTGGTCAAAGTTAGTAAACTTTGATTTTTGACTAATTCTTAGACGCCTTACATTTTGGAATGGAGGGAGTAGCTAGTTACTATAAGCATATCTATATTTATTTAAAGATATGTCATGTCATCAAATTGCCTAATTGACATTATATGGAGTTATATGTTACTCCCTCTGTTTCAAAATATAAGATGTTTTAGCTTTGTGAAGCAAATGTATTTAGACATCTTTTAGTGTGTAGGTTCACTCGAATGTACACACTACAACATGTCTAGATACATTTGCTTCACAAACCTAAAACATCTTATATTTTGAAACGGAGGGAGTACTACTTAAATTACTCCGTAGTCTTAGACACCGTGTTTCTTTCCTGTGTCTTCTGTATTCGCTGATAGGACTGCATAAAAATGGTGCCTGGTAGCCAAATCGTTTACTTCTATATGCAAAAGAGGATACGACTGAGATGATTAAATTATATTACGCGATGTTCCGACGCCCTTATCCAGCGGGAGCCTATGTCATCTGATTTCTCTTTAGCGAGAAGAGAGCCTCGAGACACGCTTTTACGTACCCCATGCTTATCTTCACAAGGAACTTACATGGCCGTACATAGCAATGATAATCACAGTACCACACTGATTTTCATGACTCCTTCGATTTTTTTTATTTAAAAGCTTAGCAGCAAATTTAATGTTCTGATGTAGACTGTGTTACATCATGTAAGTTACTTTCTTTGATGCCGTGGGCTACAAGGTTGACAAGCTTGTAGTTTTGTTCTCCTTCCGTTCCACAAAACAAGGTGTATAAATTTTATCAAAATTTAAATCATACAAAGTTTGACAAAGCTTGTAGAAAACTCTATCAACCTTTATAATGTCTAATCAATCTTATTATATACAATATGAATATATTTCTCAAAACATATCTATATAGTGCCGTAGCAACGCGCAGGGCATCATCTAGTTAGTCTAGTTTGCTCGAATTCTCGTCGAGGGTTGTAATTCAAAAGTGTAAATATTCTCGTCTTCACCGAGGGCTGTAATTCAAAAGTGTAAATATTCCATTTTGTCAGTTTAGGAAATTCATCGCAATCCATGTTGCATTATTGTCCAAAACTTGCACATGAGTAAAACTTAAATCTCTCACTCTCAAACAGAAGAACACTTTACATCAACTTACAGAAATGCTGCGTGTTTAACCTGCCAGTTCAGTGGACATTGTAACTTGGTGTAAGATCGATCCGTGGACCAGTCGAAAATATCATACCTAAACATATTGAAGGGCCTATAAGTAAGCTATAAGCCTATAACTACTGGCGTTTCTGAACTTCTATAGACAACAAGGTGGTGCAGAAACAAGGGGGCATGTTTTGTTCATTTGCATCTTGTAAGGTTAAGTTAATCAGTCCAGGGAAGAGCGACCATATCTCCAGCTATTACTGGATCGCCGAGTGGAATGCTGTGGCGCGAAGCTTAGTCCAAACATCTCTCTCAGCGCCTTTCCTGGCTCCAGGAGTCCGATCAATCGGGCAACAAGAGAAGCGCTCTCCCTGACATGCTCGAGGTTTTTGGTTTCCGTCCAAAGTCGACGAGCGACCTGAAGCCTTCTCCTCTTGGAGGATATCGAAACTCCCCACTTGCTGTACATGCTCTCTCTTTCCACAAGCGACAGCCGCTTTTGCATTTGCCTGCAGAGCATCTCCCTTTCACGTTGCAACTTCTTGGCGCTACATATAGCAGGTAATTTTCATCGGGAGGAATTCAAGTGGCATAATGCAGAGAAGCGAGGATGTGATGAACATGACTTACCTCGAAACCAAAGAAGTACTCAAGCTACCAGCTACGACTCTGTTCTCCATGCCACCATTGGAATATGTATCTTTAAGAAAAGATAGCCTTCTAATCTCCACCTCCATGTAAATGGAGTCAGCTGGGTCTCCTTTAAATAACAAGAAAAAGTAAGTTCTATGCACCAGTGAAGCATAGCATGCATGCCAAAGGTCAATAATCTCTTGTTGTTTCTTCTCAAATTCCAGTGGCCATCTTGAAGGTGATTGCAAGCCATCCAATCCGACGCTCCGGATGGTTCCTTCTGCTACTTCTCCATTGCCATACTGAAAAACATTAAAAATGGTATTCAATTTTTGGATATTATATATCCCAGTGTTGTCGAATGTTTATATTCAGGTTATACTAAGAACTCATTGTGTTAGTGAAAACTGAACATAATTCCGCACTCTATCCGTCCTTTGTGTAAATTGAAAATAGTAAAATATGGTGTGCTGGCAGCCTGGCAGGAGAAAAAAAACATTTGGAAAAAAGTTCCACACCTGACCACTGAGTTGCTTCTGATGTTGAGCCATTTCTTTCAGTTCAGCAACAAATTCACCTATGCCAGTAAATTCTGTGTCACCAGCAATAGAACTGTTTGCTTTAGGTGCACCCCTTGTAGTAGTAATTTCAGAAAGCATGGACCCTGCTCGTGAGAGGGTTTCACTCTCTGCATCAAAATTCAGTGCAGAGCCCCTTATTTGACACCCTTCAGGTCTCCCAGGAAAGTCCATGAATCTTCTGCTAGGTGGTGTGCAATCATCCTTCTCCAAACCTTCAAACATAGTAGAACCTATCAGAGACCTACAACTCTTGCTTCTACCAATTCCTTTAGAGCTGGATGGATTTCGTGTTGAAGATCCTAGATCTTCGACAAGATTGGCAAAAGGTTTTCTGACAGTCTCTAAATGTTGCTCCAGGGTAACAGGAGATACATCATGGTGTCTAGAATCATTATTTCCATGCATACTACTACCCACGTTCGAATCTTGCAAACTATTGCTGCCGATAACTGACGAGTCCAGACCATCATTTCCTTCTGTTTCATTGGTCTCTATGCACCGTACTTCCTTGCAAACATCATCTGAATCCTCATTTGAGATATGAGAAACATCATCTCTGCTGTTGGTTGGAGGCATCCCACTGAATGGAGGACTGCTGACTGAATAACTAGATGGCGGAGCAAACATCACATCATTTTCAGACTGCTGAGACCCAAGTTCCCTTTGTGCTGCACGGCGTCCTTGGAACCTGAAATTTTGGACAGTATCAACTACTTCTGACGATTCGGATGTTGATTTCTGATCATCGCATGGCTGGGGCACATCGAAGGTAAAGTTCCTCCCAGAAGGCTACATGTACATAAGAGAAAGAAATAACATGTTTATGGTCATGACACAGCAGTTAAACAAATTAACCAGGAAGTAAGGAAGTGCATATACCAGGGGGCGCTTTGAAACATGGTTGTCACCAACAACCTGGAGCAAATCCTGAAGCCTAGATTGAGCCAGATCTCGTTGTGCCTTCAATTCCTTAATTTCCTTCTCCATCTACAAGGAGGATATGTGAAACTTTAATCATCCACAAGAAAGTTGGCGTATTGTTCCGTTTAAGATAACTGGCAAGGTAAACGATGCATACAATATACACAGAAGCGGCAGTTTACTAAGGATCCTAGTTCCTAAGTTCCAACTGTACAATACAAACAGAACGACACACATAAATGTCATAAGTAGCACTCACCTTCCGGATGTGGCTATCCTTTTCCTTCACCAATGCTTCAAGACTGGAATAGGAAGCTGCTGGACATCGCAATTCACTTTCCAGCCTAGCAAGTTCTCTTTGTAAATGCTTAACTAGAGCTTTATCAGACATGACTACATTAACCTGTGCATTTGTAACTACTTCCTTTGCACAGCTTGCAAATAGCAAGGTATTTCTTGATTGCTCCATATAACTTCGGGCTGGGCTCATTGTACAAATAATTGCAGTTCTTGCATTACCTCCCAGGGAAGGCTGTAATATGCGTGTGAGCTTCGAATCTCGATATGGTATGTGCCCATTTCTTACTTTGCTGCGTAGATTAAATAAGTAAATAATGTAAATCAAAGCTATAATATCAGTACCCCGATGCTGTAAAGCAAACCTAGAAAAACACTGCAAAAATGGATTTATGAATTAACCTTAATTTCCGAATGACAGTTCCAAGAGTAAGTAAACTTCTATTAATGTGGCAACCTTCCTTCAGCCTAGCACCAGCTGATAGTGCCTGAGATGCACGTTCACTTCCTGCCAAATCAACGAAGTTCTGCACATGACAACAAATGATGCTCACCCTTGTATATAAAAAAGAAATATGAGAAAAAGGTACATCTTTGTTCATAACTTACCACACTGGCTGCAAGTGTCGTTGACTTGTCCTTACCCAGGAATTCACGAGCAGAACTTTCAATAGTCTGAATGAATCAATCAATAAACAGGTCAGGAATAATGACCTTATCCAACATCAAATATACAAAGCCTCTTTTTACATGCAGCCAAGTAGTGGACAAACCAATTTAAGTATTTGATGCGATCTGGAGCTGTTTTCATTCAAGTATGTCTCTCCAGTTCTCCTTTGAGCTGGTACAAGAACACACTGAACAAATAAGATGACGGTAATCACCACTTATAAATTGAACAGGCCTAGTTTTTTTTATTAGATTGATGCTATAATAAATTTTCTCTTTCCAAAATACTATAAATCGAATAGGCTAATACAAACAACATCCCACCTTCACACACAGAAATAAGTTCCTTGAGGTGGTTCCAGTCCCTCAATATCACCTCTTTAAGGTTCTCTACATAAGTTCCCTTCTGTAGAATATACAGTATCAAGACATTAGTGGTGCAGGCGAACAACAGGATGTACCAAAGGGGAAAAGGAGGAGTGTTCTGACCTCTGCGTCATCCCACAGTCTAAGAGAAGTGTTTTCTGAACTAAGAAGATCCCTTACAACTTCATTATATATTTCTATTGCTGAGAATTTCAACACAAATGCTCTCTCCTCATGCTGCAAAAGAGCATTGAGCATTATTTCAAACCAACAGTTAAAGATTCGGACCAAAATTGTGACATCAAAACCTGATGAAAAATAGATGCTTAATTACCTTGCCAATGTAATCATAGATATCTGATACTGTACATTCCGTTATTCCAGTCATGGTGTATGTCTTTCCACTACTTGTTTGACCATATGCAAAAATACTAGCTGTTACAGACGAAAGTAAAATGTTCAGTGACTCCATTGCTTTGATGTAAATAAATAGGAGAAAAATAGGAAGTGTGTTTGGACTTAACAGTTAATGCCACTAACTACAGAGAGGGCAACCTCCTTGGCCCCTTCCTCGTACACCTCTTTAGTATCACAGTCAGAATGGAATACCCTGTCTGTAATTGAATCAGAGTTTTGTCAAAGGTCACAAAGCAGACACACACAATATTACAGCTGGAAATGAGTGAACTTTGTGCAAAGTATAATTGTGGATGGAACGACCTAAAGTGTCACTGATTATATTCTGAAAAGTTCATCATATAATAAATTTACAAGGTTAATTAGTAAAATCTGAATATTTCCATTCCATGTAGGGGTTTTCTAATGACAAAGTAGTTCTCGTCAAACTAAAGAATCATTCTACAAGTTATTCATGTCAGACCATGAACAGTAACCGCCTTAGAAAAGCTGGTTTAATTGCCAGTAACAATAATACATCCAGATATTTGACAAACTACTATGGTCTGGAATTGATACTCCAGCCAGGTATTTGAACTCTGAGCAACTTAAACAATATGCAAGTGTACAAATTTACGAAATGCATATGAAATGCAGTATAATTACAGACCATGTAGTTACAGAGGTTGAAGAAGTAATGAGCTATCTTTAAGACCAAGAAAACATGTACGGTTTTCGATCTGGTTTCCCTATAAACCGGATCATTTTCCCTCTTCTTAATGATTAGCCAGAGCTCCTGGTGTTTGCGCTAAAAAAAAAAAAGACCAAGAAAACACTATGTACAACTTTGATGTATCAGCAAAAAGATCAGGCACACGATGCACTAACCGAAGGAGTATGCAGTCGGAGCCGTTGGCCGGTCCGGGAAGGCGCTCCGGGCGATGACGGTAGTGTCGTTGATGCACTCCCACTCCGACGGGTCGCCACGCGCAATCTCCTTCTCGCTCAGCGGCCTCAGCCTCACCGAAACCAGTATCTTCTCCAACCTCCCCGTGCCACCCCCGCCAACATTGCCTGCTTCACCTCCATCCACCTTGTCCCACTGCGCCATCTCATCGCCTCCAATCGCCCCCATTTCCCTCACTATCTGCTCTCCCTCAATCCCCCTCTCCCCTGCACTACACCATCTGCCAACAAAACACCATCATAAGCCAAGAACAGACAGAAGTAAAGCACATTCACAGAAACCAAACGAATCAGTGAAAGCAAAAAGGAACTCATCAAGAACCTGTGCTGCTCCTGCGATTTGGGCGGGGAGCAAGGCAATTGAGTGGTTGCTCTAGTAGGTGGAAGGGAAAGCAAGCATTTTGCCGTGGTACCTCGGTGATGCAGATGGTGTCGGACGGCGGTGGTTAGGGTGCGTCGTCTACTACAGTGAAATCACACTCTAATCAGGCCAAATCTAGCACCGACTAGCAGCTACTCTGCGCCGATGTTGACCATCCTGCTCCTACTTCCACATATTTTATGATCCCGCCGACGGCTCAAACCACCAGCACCGAGCCGGGGTCACATGGCAATTAGGCTCGCCGCCCGGGGCCTCGCTAAGCTAGATCGCGCCGCTGACGGAGTAAAACTACTAATCAGCAGCTAGCGACCTGTATGTAGTAATGCGTAAGCGACAGCGACGGGGGAGCTCGTAGAATGGCGAGGAATTTACCGAGCCTAGAGGAACGCGCGTGCCGCTGAACACACGGAGTCCGCCGGCGCAGTGCAGGTTCCGCCCTCGGCGGCGGCCATGGCTGGCGAGGTAGCAGCGGCTGCCAGTGCCACTGGGCGGTTGCCTGCGCTCTGAGGCAGAATCACAGGACAGGAGCGTGAGCGTGGGAGTTCTCTGGGCAGCAGCGGCAGTGAACTCGGTGGCCACCGCGGCAACGGAACGGCAACACCGCCACTACCCTGGCCACGATCTGGCTGGCCGTTTCGGGGGAGTTATCGTAGACGACGGTGGCTCTTCTTTACTTTTCACACGGAGAGGAGACCGTCGATTCCTTTGTCCCCACCTCCTTTTGGCCCCTTTTCCTTTTTTTCTCTGTGCCTCGCGTTTTGCACGCAGCCCCTCGATGTATTGCAGCCTTGAAAAGGCACTGCTACTGAGATTAGATTAGATAATTTTAACTTTTATAATGGCATGAGGTGGTCGATTATATTAGGAATCTGTCGGGAAAAAGGGTGAAGATTCATCTTGATGTGTCTTAGCGGCAAAGCAAATCTAAAGAGGGATTGTTTGGGAGGTTACTTAGCTTTTACTCGATAGGGCAGGGAGTGTCACTTGCCTATCCATGTAATCACTTGTTTTGGTTCAATCATTCGGATGCACTCTTGTCCTGCCGGCCTATAGCTATGTACTACTCACAGTAGTACTGTATCAAAAGTGCCCTCTCCGAGCTACAGAGGAAAAAACATAGGTTTTGTTCCACACCGTCAGCTTGGAATTTTTAGGTGAACTGAGTATGTTTTCGATCATTTCAGGCAACGTCCACCTCTGTGTTTTCTCCATGATTTAAAATGAACGATGCGATGTGTGGATGTTTCCTCTTTTACCCAAGGGCAGCGACAGAGATCGCTGGCCAACCTTTTGGATGGGGATCTCTGATGATGATGCTCCTAGACCAGGTCACGCAATTGTGGGTGAGAAAACTTCAATGTACCGAGGGAGAGAAAAATAAAATGGTTCCACTGCAAGCTGTACGTAGAACGTATGCACAACCGAGCGTAGACTTTGCATCGCAGCAACACGAAAGCCATTGAATTCTTCAGCCGCGACTGCACTCTGGAGTCTGGACTCATCCTAACAGCCATGCAGAAGAACCAAAACCACGGTAGGACGTTTTTTTTCTTCCAATAATGGATGCTTTATTATTTATAAGAAGTTTGTATTACACCTGGCCTTCGCATAGCTAAAATGTATATAACTGTTCAGTAGTCTCAAGGTCGATGAGAAGGCGAAATGCATATATATCATTAAGAGCGATTGCAAATCGCCTATGGAGATGGTGGTGGCTCGATTCGTAGATTATGCGGCCACCTATGTTGGGAAAAGTTTTCCTCGCCGTATCCTCCAATCATATACATACCTCCGTAAATATGTCTTGATTCTCTAGTCGCTGAAGAGGTGACCAAAATGGAGCATACATATACGTCGGTAGAGAACCTGCAAGAGAGAACTATTTTGTTATTAAAATTTTGTTATTTCTACATAGCCAAAGCGACCATATGAAAACAATCGCTCTCACTCAAATGAGTGTTCTAAACCTAAGATCTATACCGTGAAGCCAATTACCAAAAATATTCGCGACACTACATGCTATATACATGCATGAAGCTACTTGAATGATTGGACATATAGATATGGTAAAACAACATTGAAAAAATATATGTTTAATTCTCTCATCTTGATGACAAAAAACATATATGCTATCCTTGCCAATTTCTTTTAGCAAAAGTGTCTTTGTTTAGGATTACTTCTCGACGAAGATACTAGCCAAAAAAAATTGTTTTTACTGATATCTTCATCTTCTAAATTATCTTATTACTATCGACTGGTATTTCAGGTTGCATTAATGCTTTATACAGAGAATCTATAGAGAACACGCCATTGGCATGTAAACTCCACCAAAATTCATCAGTCCTAGGCGATAATTAGATGGTAGCCAAACGCTGAAGTGAGACATTCCACATGGTCAGCTTAGGACCAATCAAATCTCTCATAAACAACACAACGGGTGGTGCGGACGTTATTATTATAGCAATGGTATCACCTTTGTAAAGTACTATTGTACAAAGACAAATACTATTTACGGAGAATGTATCTGTGATCCATCCTTTATCAAGAACGGTAAGCAACAATGCAAAGCTTTGCTGATGTTTTTTTTCCTTGAAAGTTGTTCGCATGACACTGTCAATGTACTCTCTCCGTTTTAAAATATAAGATGTTTTAGATTTGTGAAGCAAATATATCTAGATATTTTTTAGTGTGTAGGTTCACTCGAATATACACACTAAAATGTATCTAAATATATTTGCTTCATAAACCTAAAATATCTTATATTTTAATACGGAGGGAGTATGTGCGAGGTCCTTTACTTCTTCCACACACGATGATTAAGATAAAAAAATCGATTGACCACGGTAAGGTAATTAATCTATGAACTATCTTCACTTCTCATCTCTTCTTAACCTGAGGGAAAAGGTGTGGACTTGCTTGTTATTTCGGGAGAAAATAGGGAGGCAGTTTAGAAGCTGCAGTTTATGCAATTCTTCACGGATCAAGGATTCCCAAAACTTACCTTAAAGCAAAAGGATCCCTAAAACCTTTAAGGCCGGGGTCCATTTGGGCGTGTACTTTTGCTGTAAACCATGTGACAGGAATTCTTTCGGTGAACCACTGTGGTCCACTTGCTTCTGGTCTGTATAACCTCCAAAGGATTTGATGAACTCCCCGTCTGCTTCACGCTTTGGTAGGTGGAGTCGGCTGCGGTCCGTACATGTACGTCCATGAATGGAAATCGATATCACCGCAATAGAATTACACAATGCACCTCCATAGTATAATTTCAGTGAGGGTCCAACTCGTGTTCTTTAGAGCATCTCTAGCCGATCTCGTAAAGGACACAAAACCGTTAAATAATTTTTTTACGGTTCTGCAAATTGGTAAAGCTAAAGTTAGTTGTAGCAAAGCTAGTCCTGAACAAAATGTGCCCTAGATAAAACAAATTTGCTACTAGAAGAAATAACAAAAATGAAAGCTGCATACTAGTACATCCTGAGTATATCCACATGCCCCACCCAATACCCATTGCATTACTTAATTGATGTGTAGTTGCTCACAAGCTAACATGACATAGGAATATGGGAATCACAATCACAAGACTAATCGTCACAGAATCTGTTGTCCGGCAAGAAAGTTGTACATTACAAAGACAAATGGCAGCAGCTATACTCGATTGTATGCACATTGTCTGGTACCGGGTCCAGCATGTGACAGCCACATGTGCCAGCTCTCTCTACGTACTTGTAAGTACGTCATGCTGTCTCTTTCAGCACAGCTTATATACACTAGTTGAATGCCCGTGCGTTGCTACGGGTTACCTATATTTTTTGTTACCGTAATATAATTGGGGTACACATGAAAATTTACATGTAGAAATAGATAATCATAGAAAAATTTACATGTAGAAATAGATAATCATAGAATATCCCAAAACACAGACGGTTCCTATTTGCTCTAATGCACTTAAGGATATTTTTTCCAGCTAACGTAAATCTATAATTTGAATTGGTTTAAGGGAGTATAATTTATCCCAGTTTGACCTATCTTACAATATTGTGGCAGCTATATGTTTATACACCGTACTTAGAAAAGAAGCAAAATTCTCCTCCAACTAAAACTTTTGAACCGAATTGCAAGATTAACCAGAGAAGCAATATGAGTTTGATTCGTGTACATACACTGAGCTGGCATAGTGCCAACGAAACTGGAACTGTGCATCTTCCTAACGGTGCACCGGCCGAATATATGAGCAGATTCCGGCACCCGGAGCAAATAAGTTGGCTTTGAGCCTCAAGTTTCGTGGCTGAATCTCACGTATAAATAACCGGAAGTTTTATATCGGAAAGAGAAAATTCTATGGCTTAAATGGTATCTTCAGCTTAATCTGTTGTTTTGGAACTTCAGAGAATAGAAAAACAGCAGAAGGAACTGCTACAGAAAACTTCACTTCCTATATCTCTAATAAAAAGATGCATTATAAAACTGGAAGGCTGCTCTTTTGTGTCAAACGAAACTTCAGTTCCTATACTTCTAGTCCAAAAATCATGACAGAAGCCTGGACACTTTGCTGTTTGCATCTCATCTTCCTTTTTCATGTGGTCAAAAAACATCAAATAATTGCCCAAGAAAAAGGGTAACACTATTCTTGCAGCTCAGTTGGAGACTGTACCAGCATTGAAGTGGGTGTTGTGAATGGCTCAGGAGGATTTGGATAAGGGGCAAGGTGAACCGGCATTGCCGTGCCCGCGGCTGCCTTAACCTACGTCGGCATTGCCGTTGGCAAGACTCCGCAAACTCTGGTTAAGAACTGATTTCCTTCCCCTGCATGAAACCCTGCAGAGTGTCGGAGAATCTGATGAGAACACTTCAGTTTAACAGAAAAATATCAGCTTCATGGTAAATCAAGCGTCAAGGATGAAATTAGAGAAACAAAGTGCGGCCTTAGCAGTACCCGTTGCAGCATCAAAGTTAGCCACCAAAGCACCTTGCTCACTGCTAGACAGTGCTACCGCCACTTACACTTGTCGCCACATCGTACCGCTGCCGCTGCGCGGATGCTCTTCGTCGTTGAGCCTGAGGAAGAAGGCAGCTTTCTTTCTATATGTCCTGATATCACCTGAAATCATAAAGCCAACAATATTAGCACCAACCATTTCAATCGTATCATAAGTGTCGACACAACATTATAGGACTTGAAGGACATGGTCTTATCTCTGAATAATATATGTTGTAGTTATTTGTGCACTTGTTTGGCAATATCAGAAATATATAATGTTGTACTACTCTCTGTAGAAATTTTAATTGCATATAAAATATGCATAAAGATTACAGCTATGTCTTGCAAACTTGCAATGCGACAAAATCTGCTCCCAAAATCTAAAGATTAGGCTAAAGTTGTATAATTTTATTGCCATCACATATTGCCGAAACCAACTTCTCACATCATTCCTATAGAATGGTTCCCGATTGCCAAGCTATAACTGTTTTTTCACGCCAAACTGTTTACCAATGATTTCTGGAAAAAAAAATTAGATTATAGGCATTAATTTGTAGGCTTATTTCTGAACCTGATATATAAGTATTCAACTTTTCTGTCCTCATCTCAGCTTATTTGCACAAGGATGCAAGCAGCACACATATGTACACAACAAATTTACAGAGCACAAACATCCAACATATATATTAAAATTGAAAACGGTTCTTCGGACAATCCAAACAAAAACAATGTGCTACCTGTGATTTTTTGTATGCCTCTATGGAAGATATTTCTCCAGTAAATGAAATCGCAAATATCAGATCAAGACTGTGCAGTTTAGGCTGAAAAGTTCAAGAAATTCCGAGAGGGTGAGAGGGTCCGCTCCCTTTGTTTCTTACTTGAATCCCTCTCCTTGTGCCATAACGTCTGTAAGCATCACCGAATTATAGGAATGTGTCAATGTCACAATCAAAATACCAGAGGCCGAGAGACTGAGTGTAGTTAGTTCCTTTGTTATACAGAAGGCAGAAGTAATTTGCATTTCCTAAATCCATCCATTTTTCTCATTGTTTAGCCCACAATCTTACATCTTGAAGAGTGACACAACAACACCTTCAGAAATCACTGTGTAAATTTAAAACTGCCACAAAAAGAAATACAACACTATGAAGAAGGTGAGCAAATGACATGGTAAACAAATGACAATAATTTACATCTGCTCACTCCTAAGTATAAGCAAAATTTGGCATATCTTAGAATAACATATTTCCAATTTTCTTACCTTCAAAGGGGTCAGTTAGTAGCTCAGTACCATAAATTAGAAGGCTTAATTCTGATCAAAACTCAAAATGCCTGCCCTTGCTCCACAGTAAGCTCGAAGAAAAGAATATTGGCGGGTAAGTATAATGCGGGAAATTTTGCAATTCTGGAAAAGGGCCAAATCAGCAGTGACATACGCATTGCCTACACATCTGAACCTTTAGAATACTTGCACTGATATCAAAATATCCATAAGGAGCTTGATCGTTGGTGTTAGAAAAAGGATAAATCAAGTGAAGACAAACATGGTTAAACAGAGTCAACATGTAATCATGAGTGATCATTGTGTATGTATATTACAAATTCCTAGGTCAGTGTTGATGCCACTAACATAATGCCACCGGCACTAATTGGGAAAAGCAAAAAAGTGCATCTATATAGTCTTGACAGATAAACAAGTATAATAATGCAAGTCTAGATTCTCGACTATCTGTTTGAAAAAACAATACCTGGTGACCATGCAACAAAGCCAAATATAAGATGGAAACTAAAACACTTCATGCTTGGAGGTTGTATATTACTGCGATGGTGGAAACACACTTGTATATTCAGGTTTTCCATATTTCTACCAAGACAGAAATAAAAGGATGGGAGCTTTCTGTAATCTTGAAACCAATGCCCGTACGCTCCCAGTGCCCCGCGTACGGATGTAGAAGCTTAGGTATGAAGCAAAATATTAGAGGATTAATAACTGCAAAGGTAAAACAATGGCAACTGCAATGTGCGTTAATCAAATTGTGCTCGTACTGTTACAGGTGCTAATTGTAGAATCAGTCCTGGTCGCCGGCTTGCATAGTTACAGGTGATAGCAATCATAAATTCTTTTTTTTTGCGGGAAATAACAATCAAAAATTCAGTTCTTAGCTGTTAGGAAAAAGATCCTTACAGTACTTTTAGAGATGTGTGCTGAACTCATGCTTCTCTATAGAACTGGACTTGCTTCTAATTAGCACTGCACCAAAAATAATGAACCTGAATTGTAAAATTAAGAAGAAAAGAGAGAGAGAGAGAGAGATATGGACAGTAGGGCAACGAGCAAAGGGAAGAACGATAGAGGCGCTGCTGTTCAGCCACCACCGGCGGGAAGCAACCTTGGGCAACGGCCGCCCTGCGCGTGCCTCAATTGGCCCTCGCCCATCCTAGACCTCCCGCGCGCGCCTCAGGCCGCCACAATTGCAGCAGGCTTCCCCCGCGTGGCTGTGGTGGCTGTTCGGCCGCTTCCTCAGGCCACGACGCACCCATGTTGCCTGTCCGTTCGAGCAGAGAGAGGATGCATGGCACCAGCTTGAGCCGCCACCGCAGGGAGGAAAGGGGCAGCATCGGCCTCACCGTGGAAGAAGAGGAGCACTGGCCACCACCGGCCACATCGCCAGCGAGCATGGGCTCATTGGAGGAGGCCCTCCATGCCGGCCGACCACCACGACTGTCGGGCCGGCGCAGCACGACGGAGCCGTAGCTCCTTGCATGACCAACACGCCCCCAAGTCGTGGCCCGCATAGGCCCAGATCGGGCCTAGCCGGCATGCGCGACCATGGGCAGCAGGGCGTTCACCATGCGAACAGCCTTCCTCGTGCTCTCCGTAGTCCGTACCGCCACCAAGCGTCCTCCATGTGTCGATGCACGCCGCCGCACGGTCAAGGACTGCCGCCGCCGCCCAGGACGGAACACATTTAGAGGAGACAATAGAGAGCGCACATAAGATGAGATGGAGATGGGAGTACCTCGTTCTGGCCGCTCCGTTTCCCATCAGCCGCCATCGTGGTCGCACAGGGTCTAGTGGCGGTAGACGGACAGGTCGCATGGATGTGGCGAGGAAGAAGCCAAAGGTCCCTTCTAGAGAGATGCAGAAGACGAACCACTTGAAGAAGCTGATCTCGCCGCACATCCACCTGGCCGCACAATCGGGCTGGACGCCGCCGCCAAGAACCGACATGACACACATGCACCCACGGGAGACCCTCCCCGACTCATCCAGCTCCAGCACCTCCCGCGCCGCCGCGGCTCTCTAGATCGAGGAATGATTCCGATTGTAGAGAGGGATGGGGATCGAGGGCAGAACCACACAAGGGGGATCGAGAGAAGGGTATGGGGAAGCGGAGTGGGGGAAGAGTCGGGCGGTGAATTGGAGAAGCGGCGTGGGGTAGTGGGCACGGGTTGCCAACAATCATGGCATGCGGTTCCTTTTTTTCATTTCCCGTTTTATTCCGACAATGGATGCGGGCGACTTATTTCGCGAGCGGGAGCCAGACAGGAACAGAGGGGTGGACGTACCAACGACCATCGGACACCACCTCTAGCTATTTAATATAGTAGAGATATACGCAGAAAAAACAACAATTTTAAGAGACTTTCTACTTAGTTACAATATTCTTTTATAATAAAGGGTAGTATTACTAATTTCAAGATAATACCAAGTTCAAATATTCAAGACTTTACATAATGTAAATTACATTATACTCAAGGGCTCCTGCACAAATCTTTCATGTTTTCATGGGAGCTTTTCTTTCTTGTTTGTGCTCGACTACCAATTAACGGGAAAAGGTGTACTAAAGTGTTGGAGAAGAAACACAATGCGACAAAGATTTAGAGGAAAATGCAAGTAGAATACATGATAGTATGGTAGAAACATGTGGTGCAGCATAAACATCGATGTGGTAAAAAATATTGCATTTAGAAGGACCTTCACCAGGAACAAATGGGCAAGATGGCTACATTTGGTTCAATAGTCGCCGTTAGGGTTTTCATAGTAAATTCTATGTACCTTGACATAATTAATGGACATACTGGATTCCTACAAAAATATATATATACGAAAATTAAAGTACCACTAAAAGTTAGAGTTTTTATGCGGTTTCTTCATTGTAAGGTTATCTTTACAAAAGATAATTCATCAAAGAGAGTGACAAGGGTATAGATAATCCTAGTCGAAATACGAGTTCATGTCGTATACCGATGTTGTAATATGTATCGGACCCCTCCCGTTCCTTGAGACCTGGCCACCTATATATAGGGGCCAGGAGAGAACAGTGAGGAACAGATTGAAAAGCAAGCCAAGTTCACAACCACGTTTAGTTTCGATACACACCTTGTTTGACTGACTTTACCTTCGAGTTCATCCGACGCCCTATTCCCCCGATCCTAAGTCCTTCATATTGGACATTTGTCGAGTTAACCCTCGTCAATTGGCGCCGACCGTGGGGAGCTGGGGCGTTGCAATCATGAATTCGACGGATTTTTCGCTTTTAGCCAATAGCAGTCCAGAAGTCGACAAAAGTCAGAAGATAGAGTTGACGATCGGAAGTCTGAGCTTCTACATCGGATCTTCGGGTTTGACTCGCCTTTCAGATCCAGCGAAATCGGGTCCGTCGGCAAGCAAAATCAAGACAATCACAATGTCTGGATCATCTGTGGGCTCTTCTAGCGAGGTAAACTCGTCGGTCAGCTTCGTAGCAATAGAAAATACTCAAAAGAGAATCGAGGAACTCAACAGAACTCGAGACGAACCCGACATAGAAGGAACAGTGGACAAAGCACACGACATTCAAAGGGACTTCGCCACCGGAAACAGTGGTGTCTCCAGAAGCATACATCAGTTATGCGTCATTATCACTGAAGCGGCAGAAGAGAACGACCACGCGGATAATGTGGAAATCGACGCGCAAGTCGACAAACTCAGGAGCAACGGTAAGAAGGAGAAGGAAAAAAATTCACGTCTCCACCGGGGAGTGGAGAATCATCATGTCAGCCATCAATCACGGCACGGAAGTACCCGCCGATTCAAGAAGAGAAGTTCTGATGGGGTACCAATACGCATTGCACCAACGCAGAAAGAAATTGAGGGAGGAAAAAGACAAGTTTAGGAGAAGTCAAGAAAACAACAGCGTATCAAGTGGAGCATATTGGGATGAATACAGTGATGCATCAGAGTCCAGCATAGAAAGGCACAGAGACCCGAAGCACAGCAGGAGGACAACAGCATGGGCAAGAGAAGAAAGCCATATAAAAAGTATAAGTGCACATCCATCAGATGATGAAGAGGATTTTGTGCAAGAAACGCCAGAGGCAGCATTGGTAGCAGCACAGGCGTACCTACTAACTACGCAACCAAAGTCTGGAGATCCGCGGGAGCACATGCATCAAGCCGTGATACGAAGCCTCGGGTTGATAGAAGACAGGCTAAGGAAACATCTTCTAGAGAAAAAGGCGACATATCATAAGGAGAATCGAAAGGAAGGATTTAAGCGCCAACCTTTGCAAAATGAAACAAGCGAATCGTCAGGCGACGAAAAGCGTAAAAACACGAAAGGAAGACGCAAGGAATAGTATAGCGCAAGCAAGAGTAAATAATGCGCGCTACGCGTGGAAAGAAGAAAATTATGAGGACGACGAAAAAGAGATGGGCGCGCTATGCTTTACCCGAAGGGTTCGCAGAACGTGGGTACCCAAAGGATTCAAGCTGTCACACGATCATCAAAAGTATGATGGATCACAAGAACCCAGGCTATGGTTACCAGACTACCTGCAAGTAGTACAAATACTCGGAGGAACGAGAGCAACGGCAATGCAAAGTCTGCAGTTACACCTCACCGGCCCAGCGCGGTCCTGGTTAAATACTCTACCAAACGATTCCATCGGGAGTTGGGGAGAACTAGAGAGCCAATTCGCAAAAAAAATTCGCTCAACATACAAACGCCCAGCGTCACTAGAAGAAATCAAGTCGTGTGTATAGAGGAAAGACGAAACTCTGCGCTCTTACATACAGCGGTGGAGTGTAATAAAAAATTCTGCAGAAGACATCTCCGACGAGCGGGCAATAGATGCTTTTTCGGCTGGCCTTCGCCGTTTGGACCTCGTGGAAGAGTTAGGAAGAACAAAGCCTATGACAGTATCGGAATTAATGGAAGTAGCCAACAGATTCGCCGATGGAGAGGATGCATATAACAATAAAAGGGGATGTTCACCAGAAGTCGACAGAGCAAGCACGCAAAGGCGAAGATACCGCAATGAAGACAGCCGCGCAAGGCGAAACCAGATAGCCGCAGGATATGAAAGAAGGGAAGAGGAAGGCTATGAAAGCAGAGAGTTTCAGGCAAGAGGTAATCGTGGAGTAGAAAAGTCGAAGCACTCCGGCCCATCGGCGGAGGACATGCTCCATGGACCCTGTCGCATCCACTATGCGTACCTAGATGTGAAGAGAGTTTCTAATCACCAGATGATGGACCCGAACCAAGGAGCACGTGATGGCGCGGTGTTGAATAGTGCTAGAGAACTTGTTGGCGTGTAGTTGATGAAGTAAAATGACCGGCCAGTTGGAAACCCCAAGAGAAGGTTTGATGAATATAGCAGCAAGTTTTCCCTCAGTACGAAACCAAGGTATGTCAATCCAGTAGGAAAAAGCCAATACTCCAGAAGGTGATGCTTGCTAGCTTAGCGACAGCTCCGAACAATCTATAGGGCGCCTCGTCCAGTGCTTTGCTTTGCCAGCTGCAACGCGGAACCTGCACACAACACAACCAAATACTTTGTTCCCAACTTACGATGAGGTTGTCAATCTCACCGGTTTGCTTGAAACAAAGGGTATGAGCGTATCGAGTGGAAAGCAATAGTAGTATGCGAGTAAAGTAAACAGTGCGAGTAAAGTAAACAAGTGATAGCAATATAATGGGAATAGGACCGGGGTCCATAGTTCACTAGTGGTGTCTCTCCATAAGATAGAATAACACATGCTGGGTAAACAAATTACAGTTGGGCAATTGATAGAATAAAGATAACATGATATCTCGAGAGGATCACTATGAGATTTACTCGAATAACAGATAACTACATTAAGCAAAGTGTGTAATGTAAACAAAGCATATGCCCTTGAGCATATGAATGTTGTTTTCTCCCTAGTGGCAACAACACATCTACAACCTTAGAGGTTTCTGTCACTCCCCCAGATTAAATAGAGGCATGAACCCAACTATCGAGCATAAATACCCCCTCTTGGAGTCACTAGTATCTACTCGGCCAAGATAGCTACTAACAATGGAGAGCATGCAAGATCATAAACAACATAGAGATAACATAAGATAATAGGGATTTCTATTTTCGTGCCCTCAGGTCCTTAGTTGTACTCAGTTTTCCCCAGCTCCTTAGTTTTTCTCAGTTTTCCCCAAGCCCTTGTCTAAAACCCTCAGAAGGAGCTCGGACGGGAGGATTCCCGTTTAGTTGACCGTTCCGTGCTGACGTGTGGGGCCGCGTCATGTGGGGCCGCGTCGCGTGGGGCTGGTAGAAAGGGACCGCGTGGGACAGGACGAGACCACGTCGCGTGGGGCTGGTAGAAAGGGACCGCGTGGGACAGGACGAGACCGCGTTTGGTTGTACGTGAGAGCTCGGTTCTGTCTCTCTCGGCCCAAATTGGCATTTTTAGAGCACCTTTTTCCCCTCTCTCTCTGTAACAGTTCTCTCTCTTTTCACCAAATTAGTATCAAATCTAGAGAAGCTTCTATTTCTGTCTTTCTTCAATGATTGTTGCCTTTTGACCCTCGTTTTTTGCCCAATATGGTAACAAATCTAGTAGCAAATCTAGAAGCTAGTATAGGATAAATTCACAGCAGCATAATAAATCGAGAAAATATAGGATAAGCTGCATACAGCAGCCAATATAGCATATATATATTCACGATAGATCCAACAGTACTACCGATAGATCCAACATAAGCTACATTTTACATGGGATTAAGCTTGGAGGCTGCGTAGGTGAATCCCAAGTGCTTTGTGTTTGGCCATGAACGCATGCATGTTCACGGCCGTTCCAACTCTAGCGCCGCCAATGGCTCTGCCAATGAATTCAGCATGGTTCACCAGGCAGTTGAAGTCGGTGGCGCGGAGCCTCCTGTTGCAGAAGGGGCACCTGTAAACGCCTCGAGCAAAGTGGCCATCGTAATGGCCAGACTGCAGCCTCCTGAGGACATGATGAGTCTTGGTGTGGAAGGCCTCGTCGTCACTGTCGACGTCGCTGCTCTGCACCTGTCACATCACACCAAAGATCAAAAAATACAGAATCAATTGCAGCGATGATGGAACAGAGAGTGAACAAAAGATCATGCATGATAATATGGGCACGAAAAAAAGAGGTAGCCTTAGTTACATTGGACACACTTATATCCAGGATTTGAGTCAGTGAACCAAAGATCATGCACAATAAATTTGTACACACCAATTGTTCACTGACCAAACCCTGAATCAATTTGTGCCCAAATATTCATCATCATCGGCACAAATTAACCGGATGGGATTGATTACTCATATAAGTTAACCGAATCTTAAACAAAAGCAAATCACAAACACTAATAACGCAAGATCTAGAACTAGGAACAGACAAACCCTAATAACGCAAGATCTAACATAAAAGGATTGAACTAGGAACAGACGAACCCTAATAACGCAAGATCTAACTGTGACGCCCCAAAATCGGCACCTTGCGTATCGTAGCGATCACGCCACAACACGCACGGTGTCGCTTTGGAAACGCCCACCAGGCATAATGTGCACATCGAAACATACACATTATGCGGGTGGAATCGAGTAGCAACATTGCACAAGTTCACGATGGAACCCACAAAAGAGTATATAATACAACCGCGAAGACTCCACGAGTCAAGAGCCAAATATACATACAAAGATCCAAATCATACATAAAGCAAAATAGTATCCGAGTACGGACAAGAATACAAATAGGCCTAAGAGGCCTGAAGATAAACGATGACGTCCATAACCCTGCTCCGACCAAGCCGGAAGGGTAACCTTGCTAACGTCGGCGCTCCCATACCTGTCAAAAATCGTCGGGCCAATGGTTGCCGAACAAGGAGGGAGAAAGAGAAAAAGGAAAAAAAAACGAGGGTGAGTACCGAGGCACGTACTCGCGAGACTGGAATTCAGCTGTGCTCGCCTACAGGCTATATGGTGGACTTAGCGGCAACAAAAGAAATATACTACAGAGACACTAAAACTTCCGTCTAAATAGAATAAGATAAGAGAGCGCATAAAAGAACCAACTAGATACTAACACCAAACATAACCCAGCCGATGAATCACCTCCTCGTGACCAAACGAAGAAGCAAGTATCAAAGGCACTCACACGGTTACCAAGTTTTATTGCAGGTTTATTATTGTAGTTGTGCTAGCTTACTACACAAGTATATTAGTATTGAAATAGCAGGTGCAAGTTGTTCTATGATCGAGTAGTGCAGCTCCAAGTCGTCCATAACCGCGGACACGGCTTTTCGAAAAGATTTAACCCTGCAGGGGTGCCCAAATGTACCCAAACGCACGATCACTCCTTGATGCCTACGATTATCACACTTCCAACGGTGTGCCGGCAGGAGGTCACGACTCGCACTCTCCTTCACTACAAACAAGTCCAGGAAGCCACCTAACTAAGTTTAACCCGTATCGAGAGTCCGGCCGAATCTCTGAGACGGACCTAGTTGTTTGCGACTGCGGCTTTGGTTGGGAACAGTGCCCTCGGGATGATCCCAACTTCAGCATGCGATAAACGCTCGTACCGCACCTATACGGGCGTGCAGAACAAGGGGTTACAAGGCACCCACGGCTTCCCCCAAAGTAAATCGGACATAAAGATACAAGCTGCACGCCCGACAAGAATCAAATGGAAAACCTCGAACTAGTTGTGGCCACTGGACAAGTATGTAGATTCTGGCAGTGATCGAGGGGAGGCTCAGAAGCATACCCACGTATGGTTAGAGCGCTCAGTCTCAGAACAGTTCATGCGATCTCGGGGTCCTAGGGGACACAAGTGAGCCGTCGTAAAACTGGCAAAATGACTCACCGATGCCTCTGCTTAATTCAATTTTAAGTATTAACATTAAAGTAAGCCCTGAGTATCTCCAACAACACGTATCCATAAAGTAGAGCATGTGATAACTTTCCCAACCCAATAAGATAAAACCACTAGAAACAACCTGAACATGCCTACGGCTCGCAAGGCCAACTTAAACACAAACACACAGTTAATAGGATGCATGGAAGGTTCTATGGCTTTGCTTTGGATAAACAGGTGGATAGGACACGTGACTCGAACAAAGCATCGTGACACAAGGCTAGAATATAGAGCTAGCGAGAGCAAAAGTATTAAATGGGTAGAGAGAAAAGGGCTCGCCTGTTAAATCAGAAGTAGAAACACCAACGTGATCCTCCGGAGGGTAGTAGAACTCCTGCGCGCTCTCCTCGTACTCAGCGTCTATCGGGAAGAAGCAAATACACCCAAGCATACAAGAGAAGTAAACAACCATAAGCATGTGATATGCGCAATCAAGTATGATGCATGGCATGTTAATAATGCAAGAGGGTCCATGCATAGCAAAATTAAGTGGGGCATTTGAATAGAAAGGTAAGACAATTAAAGCCCACACATTTAGTTAAGTTTATTTGCTAAATCCATTTTGGCCGAAGTGTGCAAGGGGGCTATGATGCATGGAGATTTAACATTCAGACTAGTTGCTTTTTGCTAATACAAATAGATACAAACTTTGTTAATTTTGGAGTTATAGCAATAGAGATGAATTTAGCAAGTTTTAATTATTTGGAAAACATTTCATTATTGGTTCAGATTTTGAAGTTGTTAAAATATAAACAGATGTCAGATTCGAATTCCTCACAGTTTTCTAGTTTCATAATTCAAATCATTTGTTTAAAATAGAATCTTAAAAAAAGGATAGGTATTTAACTGGTTGGAACAGAACAGAGAAACCAGCGATTTGGACTGACGGTCGGCTGAACTGAACCTGCCTTATGCACCGGCAGATAAGAAAAAACAGGGGATTTTGGTTTCAGTGTATTCGACTTGGCCCACTGAGTAGGCAAAAGGGATATACCAGCGGCTTTGCTTCAATTTGACAAAGAAAGGAGCATGAATTTATTTCCTCCACAAGAGATCAAGAGCTGTACCAAAACAACGTGCAAGCTGTTGGATGAATCCCTCGTGCAAAACTAGCTAGCTGTTTATGAACCGGTGGATGGCTAGCTAGCTAGATGGCTGAGGAACGATTGATTGTTGTTGCTGGAACAATCGATGCATAACTAGCTAGCTGAGAACGTGTAACGGCGTGCTGAAGACTCGATCAGCACCAAGTCTAGCTGGCTAGGTTCAGATGAAAAACGTACGCGATGCAGGCTGAGACTGGTGTGTGCGCAAGCGGCGACAGCAGATGTACGCGGAAACTGAAACTGGACGCGATCGAGTAAAAGAAACAGGGAAAAAGGCAGCGGCTTCTCACCCCGGGTCTCCTGGCGAGCTTGAAAGTGGTCGAGGACGCTCAGGACGCCGTGGAGGAAGATGAAGCTACGGCAGTCACCCCAGCGGGCGCGCGTTGAAGACCATGACCTTGACACTGCTGCAGGTGCTCCGGCTCCGTGTTCTGATCAGACGAGGACGAAGGACTTCCCAGCGCAGCTGCTGGCGCAAGGGGAAGGTTGGATGATAGCGAGGATTAGTCGGGCGTCGAGCTTCGGCAGCGCGCATCCATGGCGTCGGCCTTCGTGAGGGGAAGAAATTGGATGGAAGCGCTGGCGGCGCGAGGGAGCAGCGGAAGAAGGGCTAGGGTTTGCAGGGAGGCCTTGGCTGGGGATTAAAAGGGGAGAGGGGAAAGCTTGAGGTGGTGGTGAGGCGTGACGTCAAAAGAAGTATTCACGCTCTCCGCGTGCTCTCTGGGGGAAGACGACACCGAAGTGGCGAGCGAGGTTGGACTGGGCCTGCTCGGTCTGGGCTAGAAGAGGAAGGACGTGTTTTTAGATTGCAGAGAAAACAAAAGAAGAGAGAAATAGAAAGGTTTCAGGAAAGATTTCAAACAGAGTTCGAACCATTTTTGAAACATCCATTTTGTCTCAAAACATTTCTTTTTAAAACGTTCTGCAGATATTTTGGTTGTTAGCTTGAATAAGAAAAACAGAGGAGGATTTATTAAACCATACAAGCAAAACAAAATAGAGTTTGTATCAAATAATTTTGGGTTTGACAAAAAATATGCAAGATTATAAGATGCATGATAATGCATGACGTCACATTGACGTGAAAAAGAAAATAACAAGCAATTATCTAATAGGGGAATTTTCCGGGTCGTTACAATCGACACCACTAACAAGGGATCTCGCCCCGAGATCCGCGATAAGGCGGGGGGAGGAGTGGTTGAACTATCGGATCTTCATGCAGCGTGTTGAACTTCTCGACACCACTAACAAGAGGATTCTTCTCGACACCACCAACAAGGGATGCTTGCTCACAACGACGGTGATCTCTCATCGAGATCCCTCCAAAGATCGGACCTATTAGGTTAAAAGGCAAGAAATCGTCCAACCCACGTAGGAACCTAAACTCAGAGAAGTAGGCAAGAGAGAACACAAAACTCGCAAAGGTAAGAGGAGAGAAGCACATAGGTAAGGAGAAAAATACAGACCTACTTAGATCTATCCAACGCATTTTTTTAGAAAAATAGTTTTGACACTAGACACAACGACGTCCGTTGGCAAGGTTATCCTACAGGCAGACTGAACTCGTGGGTACCGATAAAACCTGGGCTCTGATACCACTTGTGACGCCCCAAAATCGGCACCTTGCGTATCGTAGCGATCACGCCACAACACGCACGGTGTTGCTTTGGAAACGCCCACCA
The DNA here is from genome assembly GCA_007115705.1 of Dactylis glomerata. Taxonomy (NCBI): domain Eukaryota; kingdom Viridiplantae; phylum Streptophyta; class Magnoliopsida; order Poales; family Poaceae; genus Dactylis; species Dactylis glomerata. The sequence continues at coordinate 205,879 of QXEO01000770.1, read as the reverse complement.
GGCATAATGTGCACATCGAAACATACACATTATGCGGGTGGAATCGAGTAGCAACATTGCACAAGTTCACGATGGAACCCACAAAAGAGTATATAATACAACCGCGAAGACTCCACGAGTCAAGAGCCAAATATACATACAAAGATCCAAATCATACATAAAGCAAAATAGTATCCGAGTACGGACAAGAATACAAATAGGCCTAAGAGGCCTGAAGATAAACGATGACGTCCATAACCCTGCTCCGACCAAGCCGGAAGGGTAACCTTGCTAACGTCGGCGCTCCCATACCTGTCAAAAATCGTCGGGCCAATGGTTGCCGAACAAGGAGGGAGAAAGAGAAAAAGGAAAAAAAAACGAGGGTGAGTACCGAGGCACGTACTCGCGAGACTGGAATTCAGCTGTGCTCGCCTACAGGCTATATGGTGGACTTAGCGGCAACAAAAGAAATATACTACAGAGACACTAAAACTTCCGTCTAAATAGAATAAGATAAGAGAGCGCATAAAAGAACCAACTAGATACTAACACCAAACATAACCCAGCCGATGAATCACCTCCTCGTGACCAAACGAAGAAGCAAGTATCAAAGGCACTCACACGGTTACCAAGTTTTATTGTAGGTTTATTATTGTAGTTGTGCTAGCTTACTACACAAGTATATTAGTATTGAAATAGCAGGTGCAAGTTGTTCTATGATCGAGTAGTGCAGCTCCAAGTCGTCCATAACCGCGGACACGGCTTTTCGAAAAGATTTAACCCTGCAGGGGTGCCCAAATGTACCCAAACGCACGATCACTCCTTGATGCCTACGATTAGCACACTTCCAACGGTGTGCCGGCAGGAGGTCACGACTCGCACTCTCCTTCACTACAAACAAGTCCAGGAAGCCACCTAACTAAGTTTAACCCGTATCGAGAGTCCGGCCGAATCTCTGAGACGGACCTAGTTGTTTGCGACTGCGGCTTTGGTTGGGAACAGTGCCCTCGGGATGATCCCAACTTCAGCATGCGATAAACGCTCGTACCGCACCTATACGGGCGTGCAGAACAAGGGGTTACAAGGCACCCACGGCTTCCCCCAAAGTAAATCGGACATAAAGATACAAGCTGCTCGCCCGACAAGAATCAAATGGAAAACCTCGAACTAGTTGTGGCCACTGGACAAGTATGTAGATTCTGGCAGTGATCGAGGGGAGGCCCAGAAGCATACCCACGTATGGTTAGAGCGCTCAGTCTCAGAACAGTTCATGCGATCTCGGGGTCCTAGGGGACACAAGTGAGCCGTCGTAAAACTGGCAAAATGACTCACCGATGCCTCTGCTTAATTCAATTTTAAGTATTAACATTAAAGTAAGCCCTGAGTATCTCCAACAACACGTATCCATAAAGTAGAGCATGTGATAACTTTCCCAACCCAATAAGATAAAACCACTAGAAACAACCTGAACATGCCTACGACTCGCAAGGCCAACTTAAACACAAACACACAGTTAATAGGATGCATGGAAGGTTCTATGGCTTTGCTTTGGATAAACAGGTGGATAGGACACGTGACTCGAACAAAGCATCGTGACACAAGGCTAGAATATAGAGCTAGCGAGAGCAAAAGTATTAAATGGGTAGAGAGAAAAGGGCTCGCCTGTTAAATCAGAAGTAGAAACACCAACGTGATCCTCCGGAGGGTAGTAGAACTCCTGCGCGCTCTCCTCGTACTCAGCGTCTATCGGGAAGAAGCAAATACACCCAAGCATACAAGAGAAGTAAACAACCATAAGCATGTGATATGCGCAATCAAGTATGATGCATGGCATGTTAATAATGCAAGAGGGTCCATGCATAGCAAAATTAAGTGGGGCATTTGAATAGAAAGGTAAGACAATTAAAGCCCACACATTTAGTTAAGTTTATTTGCTAAATCCATTTTGGCCGAAGTGTGCAAGGGGGCTATGATGCATGGAGATTTAACATTCAGACTAGTTGCTTTTTGCTAATACAAATAGATACAAACTTTGTTAATTTTGGAGTTATAGCAATAGAGATGAATTTAGCAAGTTTTAATTATTTGGAAAACATTTCATTATTGGTTCAGATTTTGAAGTTGTTAAAATATAAACAGATGTCAGATTCGAATTCCTCACAGTTTTCTAGTTTCATAATTCAAATCATTTGTTTAAAATAGAATCTTAAAAAAAAGGATAGGTATTTAACTGGTTGGAACAGAACAGAGAAACCAGCGATTTGGACTGACGGTCGACTGAACTGAACCTGCCTTATGCACCGGCAGATAAGAAAAAACAGGGGATTTTGGTTTCAGTGTATTCGACTTGGCCCACTGAGTAGGCAAAAGGGATATACCAGCGGCTTTGCTTCAATTTGACAAAGAAAGGAGCATGAATTTATTTCCTCCACAAGAGATCAAGAGCTGTACCAAAACAACGTGCAAGCTGTTGGATGAATCCCTCGTGCAAAACTAGCTAGCTGTTTATGAACCGGTGGATGGCTAGCTAGCTAGATGGCTGAGGAACGATTGATTGTTGTTGCTGGAACAATCGATGCATAACTAGCTAGCTGAGAACGTGTAACGGCGTGCTGAAGACTCGATCAGCACCAAGTCTAACTGGCTAGGTTCAGACGAAAAACGTACGCGATGCAGGCTGAGACTGGTGTGTGCGCAAGCGGCGACAGCAGATGTACGCGGAAACTGAAACTGGACGCGATCGAGTAAAAGAAACAGGGAAAAAGGCAGCGGCTTCTCACCCCGGGTGTCCTGGCGAGCTTGAAAGTGGTCGAGGACGCTCAGGACGCCGTGGAGGAAGATGAAGCTACGGCAGTCACCCCAGCGGGCGCGCGTTGAAGACCATGACCTTGACACTGCTGCAGGTGCTCCGGCTCCGTGTTCTGATCAGACGAGGACGAAGGACTTCCCAGCGCAGCTGCTGGCGCAAGGGGAAGGTTGGATGACAGCGAGGATTAGTCGGGCGTCGAGCTTCGGCAGCGCGCATCCATGGCGTCGGCCTTCGTGAGGGGAAGAAATTGGATGGGAGCGCTGGCGGCGCGAGGGAGCAGCGGAAGAAGGGCTAGGGTTTGCAGGGAGGCCTCGGCTGGGGATTAAAAGGGGAGAGGGGAAAGCTTGAGGTGGTGGTGAGGCGTGACGTCAAAAGAAGTATTCACGCTCTCCGCGTGCTCTCTGGGGGAAGACGACACCGAAGTGGCGAGCGAGGTTGGACTGGGCCTGCTCGGTCTGGGCTAGAAGAGGAAGGACGTGTTTTCAGATTGCAGAGAAAACAAAAGAAGAGAGAAATAGAAAGGTTTCAGGAAAGATTTCAAACAGAGTTTGAACCATTTTTGAAACATCCATTTTGTCTCAAAACATTTCTTTTTAAAACGTTCTGCAGATATTTTGGTTGTTAGCTTGAATAAGAAAAACAGAGGAGGATTTATTAAACCATACAAGCAAAACAAAATAGAGTTTGTATCAAATAATTTTGGGTTTGACAAAAAATATGCAAGATTATAAGATGCATGATAATGCATGACGTCACATTGACGTGAAAAAGAAAATAACAAGCAATTATCTAATAGGGAAATTTTCCGGGTCGTTACACTAACACAAAAGGATTGAACTAGGAACAGACGAACCCTAATAATGCTAGATCTAACACAAAAGGATTGAAATGGGATAAGAACAAGGGAACAAAGGGTTACCTCCGGCTCGTCGTCGACGATGCTGGTGTCGTAGGGGTTCTCCGGCGCGACGTACGGCACTGGCTCGTACGGGTCTTCGTACTGGTCCCAATCGACGGGGGCCTGGACGGGGGCGGCAGCCGATGCGCCGGCGGCTGATGCGCCGGCGGCTACGTCGGAAGCAGCGACGGGGGCCTGGACGGGGGCGGCGGCCGATGCGCCGGTGGCCGATGCGCCGGCGGCTGATGCGTTGGCGGCTACGTTGGAAGCAGCGACGGGGGCCTGGACGGGGGTGGCGGCCGATGCGCCGGCGGCTGATGCACCGGCGGCTACGTCGGAAGCGCCGACAATGGGCATCTCATTCTTCTCCATCGCCGGGGTTTTTTCTTTGGTTGTGGAGAAGATGATGGGACAGGAGAGGCGGTTGCAGTGAGAATGAGAGAGTGGGCGAGCGTCGAGGGAGAGAAAGAGGGGCTCTATAAAGACGAAGGTGGTGTATACCGCAACACACGTCCGCTATGCATGGTTCCAGCGTGCACCACGACACGAGGCTAACCCTGGGACGTTTGGTGTACTCAGTTCTAACCTCGGGCCTTATACATAAATTTTATCTGTACTCAGTTTTCCCCTCGAGTATTTAGACTGGCAAGTGCAATATACTCAGTTCTACCCTCAAGTAGCTGGTCAACAGAGAGTCAACAAATGAAATTAACATAGCTAATTGAGTCATTTCATGCACACAAAAATCCAAAAAAAATAAAAACATAGTGGCACCTACTCATGGAGTCTTCCTACGCAACCTGCCACCTAGGAAACCTTAACAAACATAGATAAATCAAGTTTTACCACAAATTACCACTTCTCAGAATCACTAGTAGCTATGAAGATGTATGGTTTTCCACTCAAACCCCTTTGCAAAATATCTTCCCCAAAACATAGTTTGTCTAAATGAGGCCATAATTGTCACACTCATGTATATTTGAATTGCAAATAATTTGATGTAGCCCAATATGAATTATATTGTATAAAACACGCATTTTTCATTTTGTAATTCTTTTGTTTGAATCCCTTAGTCTATTTACTATTTGCGTGCCCTTGGTTTCTTAGTACTACTCAGTTTTGCCCTCAAGTACTGTCACAAATGCTCACAGAAGCCCAAACTTATCCTGATTGATTGAGCCGTTGTTACACGGATCGACTCCACCAACCGTTGATCCACTGATCTAACGGGCAGTATACCCCTCTCCGTCTCTTCGTGGCCACCCCTCTCTCTCTCTCTCTCTTCGTGGCTACCCCTCTCTCTCTCTCTCTCTCTGTCGGTGGACAGTGCCACCCCTCTATTTATGTGCAATAACGAGTTTGCCACGTAACTATATTCCCTCTATTTATGCATTATTTTCCATGATCTAAAAATGTTAAACTAAAAAGTGGTATAATTTTGGTGTAAACAAGAGACATACATATTTGCGGATTTTGGTGAATGCATTATTTGTCACCCCTCTAACAATTATCAACTCTCTTTAGCATTCCTTTTCTTTTAGGGAATATAGTTTGGGATATAGTTTTGGTAATTTGAAACGGCCCAAAAGTGGTATAATTTTGGTATAAACATGAGGCATACATATTTGAGGGATTTCGGTGAATGGATTATTTATTACCCCTCTAACAATTATCAACTATCTCTAGCATTCCTTTTCTTTTAGGGAATATAGTTTTGATAATTTAAAACGGCCCAAAAGTGGTAAAATTTTGGTAGAAACATGAGACATACATATTTGGCATATTTGGAGGATTTCGGTGAATGGATTATTTATCAACCCTCTAACAATTATCAACTTTCTTTAGCATTCTTTTTCTTTTAGGGAATATAGTTTTGGTAATTTGAAACGGCCCAAAAGTGGTATAATTTTGGTAGAAACATGAGACATACATATTTGGCATATTTGGGGGATTTCGGTGAATGGATTATTTATCACCCCTCTAACAATTATCAACTTTCTTTAGCATTCCTTTTCTTTTAGGGAATATAGTTTGGGATATAGTTTTGGTTATTTGAAACGTCCCAAAAGTGGTATAATTTTCGTAGAAACATGAGACATACATATTTGTGGGATTTCGGTGAATGCATTATTTGTCACCCCTCTAACAATTATCAACTATCTTTAGCATTCCTATATTCCCTAACACTTATTTTTTTTGGTAATTTCGGTGAATGCACACACTAACTTTGAAAACAACTACAAGTACATGTAACTGAATAATGGATTTGTAACAAGGGATCCCTTGTAACAACTTCTAGCGCCTGATGAGCAATGATAAGAATCCGATCGCAATTATACAACAAAAAAAACAACCAGCCATCAGATTAGCTTGCTTCTTCAACTCGATCAGCCGCCTTAACTGCTTGTTCATTTTCTTCAGTTCTCCCTTCACTTCCATCAGTTCCGCATTTGGAGCATTAGGCATAATCAGAACGGCTCCTCTCTCCGCCGCATTCTCTACAGCAAGTCCCCCCTCCCAAATTGCGCTCCCCAATAGCGCCAATTGATTCCTGCAATTGAAGCCTCTGAACGTACACATCGATCCACTCGAAATACCTGCATTTCTTCAGGATCTGAAAACAACAACGTGAACCCTAAATCCCAAATTCGAGGGAATAACAAGAAAATCGAGAGAAAACAGAGCAATTAGAGCGAGATCTAACCTTATCCCCCTCTCTATATGGCAAGCTCTCGCATGCAAGGAACTCACGTCCACGGTTGCCATTGTCGTCCGTCTTACAGATCAACCGCTTCAGAGGCTCTTGGCGTGGGCAGTCAGGGCATCTTGTCAAAGGCACGGGTCCATACTGCGGCCATGAAGAACGAGAGGTCGAAGAGAAACTAGACATCACCCGCCTGCCGGAGAAGGGCTGCCGCTGGCGGAGAAGAAGAACAATGGGGCGCGGGGAAAGAAAGGGGAAGCAATGGCACGGGCACGGGGCTGGCTCGGGCTCCCATTTTGCAACGGGTACCTGGGTAAGCTGTGGGTCTGGCGCGCTAACGTGGACAAGTTGTGGGTCCCACGATGATCTGGATAAGTGGAGACGTGTCCACTGCGGGGCACCAACATCGGCCCCACTTGCCAGCACCAACCAACGGTCAACTAAACGGGATTTCTCCCGTCCGAGCTCCTTGTGAGAGTTTAAGACAAGGGCTTGGGCAAAACTGAAGAAAAACAAAGCGGCTGGGGAAAACTGAGCACAACTAAGGACCCGAGGGCACGAAAATAGAAATCCCAAGATAATATTCAGCACATCAACTCAATCATAACACCAATATTCATCGGATCCCAACAAACACAACATGTAGAATTACATAACGGTGATCTCGATCATGTAAGGCAGCTCACGAGATCTAAATATGAAGCACATGGTGGAGAAGACAACCATCTAGCTACTGCTATGGACCCATAGTCCAAGGTAGACTACTCACTCATCGCGCCGGAGGCAAGCATGGCGATGAAGAAGACCTCTGGTGGCGATTCCCCTGTCCGGCAGGGTGCCGGGAAGAGCTTCTGGACCCTCCCGATCTCGGGTCGATGACGGCGGTGGATCGCGATATGTTTCCGGAAAAGTGATCGGGTGTTTAGGTTTTCCCATCGGGGGGTCTTTATAGGCAAAGGGGCATCGTCAGAATTGGACCGAGGCGGCCACACACATAGGGGGCGCGGCCTAGCCCTGGGCCGCCCCGCCCTGTTGTGTGGGCCCCTCGTGGCCCCACTCTGTCTCCTCTTCGGTTCTCTGGAAGCTTCGGTGAATTTCTGGATGTTTGGCTTTTGTTTCGTCCAATTCCGAGAATATTTCCTGTGTAACTTTTCTGAAACACAAAAATAGCAGAAAATAGGGAACTGGCACTGTGGCATCTCGTTAATAGGTTAGTTCCAGAAAATGCATAAAAACGTCACAAAGTGTAACGAAACACTAAGCAAATGGTGTAAAAATAAGCATGGAGCATCAAAAATTATAGATACGTTAGAGACGTATCAGCATCCCCAAGCTTAACTCCTGCTCGTCCTCGAGTAGGTAAGTGATAACAAAAGAAATAATTTTTGAGGTGACATGCACCTACACAATCTTGATCATCTATGTAAGCATTGTGCGCTGGGATCAAAAGAACTTAAAACATGGGCATGCAAGATATAATCTTGATAGAAGAAACTTAGCAACCATGTTATAACATGAAGAAGAACACAAATGAAAGATCATGAAAATGAAACAATGAAAGTCAAACGTGTGTTCAAATCATATGGAAAAACATAGCAAATGGTTTTCAGCTTGTCCTTCATGAGAGAGCAAAACATAAATGCATAGGACACCTTCAAGTTTAAGAGGGTGACTAGATACAAGTAATTTAAGAACAAGTGAAACCAACATCATAAATCAATCAATGAAAACTTTGGGACAATGCACATTATACTCAGAATGACAACTACGCTCTCTTAGATGGTGCATAAAGATAGAAGGTGGTGACTCAACATAAAAGTAAAAGAAAGGCTCTTCGCGGAGGGAAGCAGTGATTGCACATGTGCTAGAGCTTTTCATTTGTAAAACAGAGAGATAAAAATTAGGTTTTGAGAGGTGGTTGTTTCATGTCAACGACTGGCAATGGGGTCTTACTATCTTCCATAATAAACAAGTGAGAGCGGTTCCGAGTTCTTTGAAAATTTGGCACATTGGTGCTCTTTTATAAAGCTTTGGCACTCCTCCCCACCTTTTTTCCTTTCTCAAACCATGGCTAACCGATTCCATCGGGTGCCCACCAACATTCACATACCATGGAGGAGTGCCTTTTTTTCTTTTTTAAAATTAGATTGCAATGGTCTGACCAGCTCTCATGCAAAATTAATGACGAGCAGATGAAGCTGCCTAGTCGAGGGGTACTTAATTTAATATGGAAGATAGCAATTCCGACCACTACTTCCCCATGAGCTAAAAACAGTGGCACAAAACGAGAAGTAGTTGAAAGTTTTGAAAGGTAGCACATGAAAATTTACTTGGATTGGCTTACAAATACCATTCATAGGAATTTATAGTGGACACAATGGCAAACTTGGTTTTTAGGAGTTGGATGCATGAGTAGAGCTCATACTCAGTACAAAATGAGGGCTAGCAAAAGACTGGGAGTGACCAACTAAGAGAGCAATAACGGCCATAATCATGCAAAGCGACAAAGCGACATTAAAAGAAGCATAAGATGGCATCAAAAGTCAAAAACTAAATGATCATAGAGGCTTATGGCGACTTTGTATGAGTCAAACATGTGTGAGCATGCGCCAAGTCAACCCAAATAAAGCATCAAAGGAGAAAACCAAAATAATGCTTCCAAATAATTAAAACAACGCATGATTTTTTCAAAGGCTCATTAAGCAATATCAGTCATTTGAGGCAAGTCATGCTACAGAAAAACCACTAAGCATACTATCAAAAAGACATTAAGCACGACATGCAAAAGCCTAGGCCGCAGTCTACACAAGCTTCTTTTTGTACCACTTTTTTTTGCATAAAGCTTTTTTTCTTTTCCAACACCATTCAAACTATTTTGAAACAACTCTTTTGATGAAAACCAACATGGACCATAGGTCAAAATACACCTTGATGCAAAGATATAACAAGATCTGAACACAAATCAAGGCGAAAAATGAAAACTAAACGCGGTAGCAGAAAAATAGAACACTCGTTGAACGATAAGAGTGAAAAACGGAGTGTTCTTGGCCAATGAAAAGCAAGGCAACTTCTCCAAAAGGAATTTGTTGGGGTCCAACCATTTATTGCAGAAAACAAAACTAAACAAAACTAAAAACAACTGATGCTCCAAGAAAAACGCATAATGCATGAAGCAATAAAAATATAGTGTGTTGAAAGGTGACCTGATTTTTGCCGATGAAGAAGGGGTGCCTCGGGGGCATCCCCAAGCTTTGACGCTTGTACCTCTTGGATATTTCTTGGGGTGATATGGGCATCCCCAAGCTTGAGCTTCTGTCCATTCTTCAACTCATCTCATCATTCTCCAATCCCTACACTTGAAAACTTCCTTCATACAAAACTAAACACAATTCTATTAGCAACATTAGTGTAAGCATAGCAATGAATCAACCCTTTTTTGCTTCAGGTTTCAACTCAAAACCACCACATATAAAGCATATACTACTGTAGCAACTTCCCCAAAAGTTCCGTGATCAAAAGAACTCAAAAAGAAAGCGATAAAGCAGCAAACACAAATATTGGCAGAAATCTATCAAAACAGAACAGCTGACAAAGGTCAAATTTTTAGAGGGTTTTCTGTTGCTCAAATCAAAAAGTGTATAACTAATGAAAGTTTGGATATAACCTGGGGCATATGCACAAGCAATCGCAGGTCCAAAAGATATTCTGAGAATTTTCACGAATTTTTACGGTGCAGCACCAAAATCTGTTTCAGAACAGCAACATCCCCAAATCTTACCTCACTCAAATTAGAGGCTTCTCTTGGCACAAAAACGAAATAAAAATGATAAGGAGAGGTCATTACAGTAGTAATAACTTACAAGACTCAAATAAAAGAAAAAGAACTGAAATTAAAAATATTGGGTTATCTCCCAAGAGTGCTTTTCTTTAACGTCTTTGAGCTAGGCGCAGAAAGTGCGAATCAAGTAATATCAAGTGATGAAGTGCTAGGGTCAATGGGTGCCTTACGTCTTCCTTTCTTACCTTTGCTCTTAACTCTAGGAAAGACGTGACTATAGCAAGGTGGAGAGATGAATCTTATATTGCCTTTTCCCACATCTATAATGGCGCCCAGGAGCTTCAGTAGACATCTTCCAAGAGTGATTTGTCCTTTTCCTACACATTCAATAACAAGATAATCAGTAGATATCATTCTTCCTAGGACTTTTGTATAAATTCCTTTAGCTATTCTAACGGGAAATATAGTGGCATTATTAGTAAGAGAAATTTCTTCTCCCCCCTCGGAAAGTTTCCAAAGACTCAAGGATTTATAAACATCCTTTGGCATAAGACAAAATTCAGACATAATATCACAACGAGCATGAAAAATTTCACCATTAATGGTGATTTTTACCGTAGGGTACCAACTCGAAGGTTCAGAATTTGATGGCACATAATCAAAATGCTGACGCAAAGTACTATAACAAGTATTCAAACTAGCAGTGCGAGTCTCAAGAGTATTAAGTCTATTAAAAATGCTCACAAGAGAGGAATCAAAATAAGTTGGCATGCTATAAATTGTAATCAACTTTTTTATAATATTGAAAGCTTGATCTCCATCACAATGAAGGAAATCTCCTTCTGCAGTAGCATCCAAAGCATATCTATAACGAAGAGCAAGTCCAAAGTAAAAGCAACTAAGAAGCAAACTCAAAGTCATTTTCGGTTCAGTTTTTCCATGCCAATCATAAATTCTAGACCAAGCTTCTTTGAAACTTTCCTCACCCTTTTGTTTGAAAGTGAAAATCATATCCTCGGGCGACATAGTAGTAGCAACTAAACTAGACATAATAAACAACTATAAAGGAAACTAATTTTTTTGTGTTTTTGATAAAATGATGCAAGTAAAAATAAAGTAAAGCAAAACTTAAAACAAAGTAAAGGATGTGTGTGCGAAACTCCCCTTGCATAAGTCTTCTTTTTCCCCGGCAACGGCGCCAGAAAACTTGTTGATGGCGCGGTGTTGAATAGTGCTAGAGAACTTGTTGGCGTGTAGTTGATGAAGTAAAATGACCGGCCAGTTGGAAACCCCAAGAGAAGGTTTGATGAATATAGCAGCAAGTTTTCCCTCAGTACGAAACCCAGGTATGTCAATCCAGTAGGAAAAAGCCAATACTTCAGAAGGTGATGCTTGCTAGCTTAGCAACAGCTCCAGACAATTTATAGGGCGCCTCGTCCAGTGCTTTGCTTTGCCAGCTGCAACGCGGAACCTGCACACAACATAACCAAATACTTTGTTCCCAACTTACGATGAGGTTGTCAATCTCACCGGTTTGCTTGAAACAAAGGGTATGAGCGTATCGAGTGGAAAGCAATAGTAGTTTGCGAGTAAAGTAAACAAGTGATAGCAATATAATGGAAATAGGACCGGGGTCCACAGTTCACTAGTGGTGTCTCTCCATAAGATAAAATAACACATGCTGGGTAAACAAATTACAGTTGGGCAATTGATAGAATAAAGATAACGTGATATGTCGAGAGGATCACTATGAGATTTACTCTGGGCATTACAACAAAATACATAGACCGCCATCCAACTGCATCTATGACTAATAATCCACTTGTGGCGAATCAATCCGAGAACTCCACAAGTATTAAGTTGCGAACAACAGATAACTGCATTAAGCAAAGTGTGTAATGTAAACAAAGCGTATGCCCTTGAGCATATGAATGTTGTTTTCTCCCTAGTGGCAACAGCACATCTACAACCTTAGAGGTTTCTGTCACTCCCCCAGATTAAAGAGAGACATGAACCCAACTATCGAGCATAAATACCCCCTCTTGGAGTCACTAGTATCTACTCGGCCAAGATAGCTACTAACAACGGAGAGCATGCAATATCATAAACAACATAGAGATAACATAAGATAATATTCGGCACATCAACTCAATCATAACACCAATATTCATCGGATCCCAACAAACACAACATGTAGAATTACATAACGGTGATCCCGATCATGTAAGGCAGCTCACGAGATCTAAACATGAAGCACATGGTGGAGAAGACAACCATCTAGCTACTGCTATGGACCCATAGTCCAAGGTAGACTACTCACTCATCGCGCCGGAGGCAAGCATGGCGATGAAGAAGACCTCCGGTGGCGATTCCCCTCTCCGGCAGGGTGCCGGGAAGAGCTTCTGGACCTTCCCGATCTCAGGTCGACGACGGTGGCGGATCACGATATGTTTCTGGAAAAGTGATCGGGTGTTTAGGTTTTTCCCATCGGGGGGTCTTTATAGGCGAAGGGGCATCGTCAGAAGTGGACCAAGGCGGCCACACACATAGGGGGCGCGGCCTAGCCCTGGGCCGCGCCGCCCTATTGTGTGGGCCCTTGTGGCCCCACTCCATCTCCTCTTCGGTTCTCTGGAAGGTTCGGTGAATTTCTGGATGTTTGGCTTTTGTTTCGTCCAATTCCGAGAATATTTCCTGTGTAACTTTTCTGAAACACAAAAACAGCAGAAAACAGGGAACTGACACTGTGGCATCTCGTTAATAGGTTAGTTCCAGAAAATGCATAAAAACGCCACGAAGTGTAACGAAACACTAAGCAAATGGTGTAAAAACAAGCATGGAGCATTAAAAATTATAGATACGTTAGAGACGTATCAGCACGTCAAGGAGGAAAGAGTACAAGTCAGGGATATCAAGTACAGCGTCTAGCAAAACATCTGGAATCAAAAGTATATATATCTGCAATGATCCAACCGGTGCCAAAATCTAAGAAAGGACAGAAGAGCATATCTAGACAAGTAAATCTAGCAATATCATCACCACCAGCTACTACAGAGTACTTGAGATGGTCCGATCAACCAGTCAGGTTCAGCAGAGCAGACCACCCGAGGAAAGTGCCCAGGCCAGGGCATGCGCCAATGGTGTTAAAGGCGCAAATAGGGGGATACGATGTTGGGCGAATATTCATGGATGCAGGAAGCGGCATAAACCTAATATACGCAAGAACCCTGAAGGCAATGAGCATCTCGTTGGAAAGCCTGAAGCCGGCGGATTGCTCCTTCCATGGAATAGTACCAGGAAGCGCAAACTACCCCCTCGGGAGAACAGAACTCGACGTTTGCTTTGGCAATAGCAGCAATTATCGGAGAGAAAAGTTGGAGTTTGAAGTCATGGACTGGCCTTCACAGTATCATGCAATCCTGGGGCGCCCAGCATTTGCAAAGTTCATGGCAGTACCTCATTACGCATATCTCACACTCAAAATTCCAGGACCTAAAGGAACAATCACGGTACAAGGCAGCTTCAAAGTATCTAACACTTGTGACCAAGAATTCAACAGGCTGGCGCGAACTTTTGGCATGACAGCGGAATACGCAAAGCTGAAAGGCGAAACTGGCCACAATATGCTACCCAACGTCGGACGATCCCTGCCAGATCAGGCTTTCGATGCAACCCAAGACTTGAAGAAAATCTAGGTCCACCCTACGGACCCAAACAAGACCACCTCCATAGCAGTAAACCTGGACCCCACATAGGAAAGCGTGCTTGTCGAGTTCCTCCATGAGCAATGGAAAATCTTTGCCTGGTGTCCTTTAGACATTCCAGGTGTTCCCAGGGAACTCGTCGAGCAAGCACTAAATGTGGATCCTAAAGCAAAGCCAGTCAAGCAACCGTTACACAGGAACCCAAAAGGAAAGCAATAGCATCCGAGCTACACAGGCGAGAAAATGCAGGATTCATCCGAGAAATCAAAGCATCAACCTGGGTATGTAATCCAGTCATCGTCCCTAAGAAAAATACAGACGTACAAAGAGTGTGTGTCGACTACACATCTCTCAACAAACACTGTCCAAATGATCCCTTCCCTCTACCTCGCATTGATCAGATAATAGACTCAAAAGCGGGGTGCGCAAGGCTTTCCTTCCTGGACGCATATTCTGGTTACAACCAGATTAAACTGAAGAAAAAAGATGAGGAAAAAATAGCTTTTATCACACCATACGGCGTGTTCTGCTGTCAAGTCATGCCTTTCGGCTTAAAAACACAGGAGCAACCTACCAGCGGATGATGCAAAACTGCCTCGGAAGTCAAATAAGATACAACATTTAAGTCTACATCGACGACGTGGTCATCACCACACGAAAAGAAGAGTCCTTAATCAGTGATTTGGCAGAAACTTTCGACAACCTAAACAGGTACAAGCTCAAGCTTAACCCGACAAAATGTTCTTTTGGTGTGTCAGCAGGACAACTTCTGGGATTCCTGGTATCAGCAAGAGGAATAGAAGCAAACCCAGAGAAGATCCAAGCAATACTAACGATGGGGAAACCAACAAAATTGCACGACGTATAGAAGCTCGCAGAGCGCGTCGCGGCACTAAGTCAATTCGTCGCATGATTGGGAGAAAAAGTGCTTCCTTTCTATGCACTCATGAAGAAATCAGACGACAAATTCGAGTGGACAGAAGAAGCGGATACAGCCTTCGCACAATTGAAAAAAGTGCTCTCCACACCGCCGATGTTGGTCGCACCAAATGAAAAAGAGCCGCTACTACTGTATATTGCAGCAACACATCAAGTGGTAAGCACAGTATTAGTAGTCGAAAGAAGCGAAGAGGGAAATGCTCATGGAGTCCAGAGGCCAGTATATTTCCTTAGCGAAGTACTATCTCCAACAAAACAGAGGTACCCGCACTATCAAAAACTTGCATACAGTGTATTCACAACAGCACGAAAGCTACGGCAATATTTCACGGTGCATCCAATAATAGTGGTTAACGAAGCACCACTATCCAACATATTGAACAACCCTTCAGCAACAGGACGCGTCTCCTTATGGGGAATCGAGTTGTCACCCCTGGACATCACGTACAAAAAGCGAAAGGCAATCAAATCCCAAGTACTGCCGGATTTCACAGCAGAGTGGCTAGAGTTACAAAACATAGGACCGCCAGATTTATCAAGTGTGTGGACAATGTACTTCGACAGATCAAAAAGAGTCCAAGGTGCAGGAGCAGGAGTAGTCCTGATATCACCGGAAGGCGACAAATTAAAGTATGTGTTAAGGATGAGTTTTCCTCAAGCTTCTAATAATGAAACCGAATACGAGGCTCTGCTCCACGGAATGAAAATGGCCAAAGCATGCGAAGCAACTCGACTAAAAAATATTCAGGGACTCAAATCTCGTCGTCCAACAAGTGATGAACCGGTGTGACGCCATCACTGACAACATGACAGCATACAAAAACTTATACTACTATCTAGAGGGAACATTCGATGGATGCAAAGTTTTGCACGTCAGCAGGGCAAGCAACGAGGAAGCTGACAATTTAGCAAATATCGGGTCCCAATGCCTGCCCATACCACCAGGAGTCTTTTGGGAAGAAATCATAGAGAGATCAATAAAAAATAACAAAACGTCGACTACAGAAGAACAAGGCCAGCACCCAACAACAGGCTCGGGGGCTGGCAAGCCTAGCATAGGAAGTACAACAGAACCAGAAGAAGTCATGATGATCGAAGAAACCTGGATGCAGCCATACTTGGCATATATGATAAACAAAGCACTACCCGAAGACACAGTGGAGGCAAAAAGGATAATACGACGATCCAAGGCTTTCTTCGTGTTGCAGGGAAAACTATACAAGAAAAGCATAACCGGCGTCCTACAGCGATGCGTCACCCCTCAAGAAGGACAAGACATACTAAAAGACATCCACACAGGAGTATGTGGGCATCACGCTAGCAGCAGAGCTATTGTAGCTAAAGCCTTTCGTGTAGGGTTTTACTGGTTAACAGTCATTGAAGACGCAAAAGATATAGTCAGAAAATGCGAGGCTTGTCAACGGTTCGCATCTCGACCATACGCACCAGCAGCAGAATTGCAGCCAATACCATTATCCTGGCCTTTTGCGCAATGGGGTCTCGACATGGTAGGAAAATTGCACAAATCTTGGCTAGGAGGGCATGTCTACATGTTGGTGGCAGTCGACAAATTTACGAAATGGGTAGAGGCAGCCCCATTAACAACCCAAGATTCCACAGCAGCAATCAACTTCATTAAGTCTATAGTGTTTTGCTTCGGAGTGCCACACAGCATCATCACAGACAAATGGGACGAACTTCACATCAAAAGAGTTCAAGAGCTACTGTGAAAGTATGGGAATCAAACTGAAATTCACGTCTGTAGCACATCCAAAGACAAATGGACAAGTCGAGAAAGCCAATGGCTTAATATGCAATGGGATAAAAAAGAGGCTGTTAGCACCCCTGGAGAAAGCTAAACACGCCTAGGTAGACGAGCTACCCTCCGTACTCTGGAGTCTCAGAACTACACCTAATGCGGCTACCCAAGAAACCCCCTTCTTTCTGGTCCATGGTGCAGAAGCCGTGCTTCCAGTCGAAATCACCCATGAAGCCCCAAGAATCGCGGCTTACGACGAGACAACTTCTACAGAAGCACTACAAGACGACGTTGATGCACTCGATGAAGCAGGAGATGTAGCACTCGCCAGAGCTACGCAATACCAGCAAAGCCTACAAAACTACCATAGTAGTCGAGTTCGTCCACGATCTTTCGTGGTAGGAGATTTAGTCTTACGACTCAAACAAGACGGTCATGGCAAATTAGAGTCCCCGTGGGTGGGACCGTACATCAGTAATACCAGGAGGAGCTTATCGACTACAAGACAAGAAGACAGGGAAAGACGAGAGCAACCCGTGGAATGTGGAACAACTCCGGCGTTTCTATGCATAGAAAGAGTATGGCGACAGGAACTTTCGAGTTATGACCCTCTAAACCCAGAACATGAGGCCACAAGTCGGGTTCTTTGGGTCAACTCGACAATATGTATAAGCATGTTTCTATTTTTCCACTAGGGGGCTCCGACCCTCGAGTCGTATGAAATAAAATAAGCAATTATCGGGATCCCGTATCCATGATTATTCGAGAAATCTTACAAGGTTGTTCACAACCCGATATTCGACAAAAAAGTAAGCACAGTTCAAGACAACTCGATGGTAAATCAAAAGCATACCTCGGAACATCGATTAGTTCCCATGGTATATTAATAGATAAACAAGGTAGCACAAAATGAAGATCATCACAAGTACTTATTACATGGAACACGGAAGAACTAAAAACGAAAGATTACATCAAAGGAGCATCTACTGAAAGTGTACTTCAGCCTCATACTCCTTCTGGCACTGAGTACCATCATAGACCTTCACATCAAACTTTGATGTACCACAGTGGTAATCAAAGATCATGAAGAACCCTTGTTGGAGGTCATGGTCTTCCGCAAACTGGGACCAGCCACCCCTAAAGTACATTTCCCCGTCTCCATCGTACCACACCTCCACTTCATAGGGAGTTCCTCCTCTAGAGTGTTCGCGAAGGACTGCTTCACGAAGTTCCCGCCCATCCATGAAATTGGTAAATTTCAGCGGCACCCGCTGAATCTCACGACATTGGGCGTCGGCGATGCAGAAGAAAGATAAAATCTTGGGAATAGGAGGAGGAGGAGAAGCATTATGCGGCGGCGCGCTAAGACCTGGTGCAGCAGTAGAAACCTTGGGCTTGTTCTTACTCCCCACAGGGCGGCCAGGGCGCCGCTTCACAGGCATGGAAGATGAGGCCACCACAGAAGGGTCTTTTGTTTTATTTTTACTGCTGCGAGGACGGCCGCGACCCCGCTTCTCCACCTGCGCACCAATGTTCAGGTGCGAACCACCAGCATCGGCCATGGGAGGCAAGCGCTTGGAGAGAAAACCCTAGATGAGATGCGGGAGACAAAGACGATGCGGCGGAGGAAGATAGTAATGAAAGAGTTAGGGTTTTTCCCTAGCCAACGTGCTTTATTTATAACTAAACTTTCATGGGCCTCAGCAAATTAAAGGTCCAAATACATCTAAGGGCTTTTATATTTTGCCCCGAGTAGAAGATAAGGCAGCGACAGTATATCAAAGACAAGACACGTGTGTAGTTATAAGGAGAAAATTGCAATATGGATGAACAAGTGTAGAAGTATGTCAAGGAGCACAACGCACCTCGTCATGGACTCGGGGGCTTATATCGTCAGAAGAGAAGGAAGAAAAACTAAGCACAATCGTGCCAAAACTATCGCAGGAGAAATTTTTTTAGACGGTCGTATTTATATTTTGAGCCTATACCCGAAAAAAATTCGGCTATAGCCTCGGGGGCTACTCCCATCGGGAGCGCTGGCCGCGCACCCGATAAAAAGGCAGTTTCGAGAAAAATTGAACAGAAAGAAAGGAAGAAACACGAAAAAGAAGAAGAAGAAATTGGAGCCTATGATCGGCTACAAGTACCCGTCCATAGCCTCAGGGGCTACTTACATCAGGAGCACTGGTTATGCACCCCATAACAAATAGACCAACTTGACGACAGATAAAATAGGCGCAATCGACTACCTTTCATCGACAATGAACTTCGATTTCATTGTCGACAAAATGAAGATCGATTACTCCCATCGGGAGCTATTTATGAGATTCTAAAAGAACAACTCGAATATTTTGTACATTCCAACAGTCAAACAAGGCTGCAACATATGATTCTCGAGTTGCGTCATCGCAACAAAACTCGAATGCCATGATTGAAACATATCGTGAAGGTAAGACCCCAGGATCCGTCATGTGTGGCCTGGTATACGGACATGAATGTGCTCTGCTAGTAATTATCCGTGTCTACGACGCGAAGAAAATCCTGGTGGACGCACTGGGTACCCTGAGAACCACTGGGACCCGTTCTTTGTAAGTCCTAAATATGGCAAAAGAGTGGTTTTGACCAGTTTCCTGGATTCAAGTCCAAGGGGATTGAATTTGAAGTAGGTGACAAGTATCTGCTCCGGCACTGGCCTCTTGATCCGTCAGAGTTGTCAGGCTTGTTCATCAAAACCCCTTGCGAGATAATATAATGAAATATGTTTATTTTTTAGTACAGGAAGAAGAAGTCAAAAGATTGATCAAGTCGAAGATATGAAGATTTGAGATTCAACCCGAATCTACAATTCTGGTAGAATCTCGGGGGCTACTGACAAGTGTATAGATAATAGAACCCGTTACTTGAGTACCACTGAGGCCCGTTAAGCTAGGCCCAAATGTAATCCTAGTTGAAATACGAGTTCATGTCATATACCGATGTTGTAATATGTATCGGACCCCTCCCGTTCCTTGAGACCTTGCCACCTATATATAGGGGCCAGGAGAGGACGGTGAGGGACAGATTGAAAAGCAAGCCAAGTTCACAACCACGTTTACTTTCGATACACACCTTGTTTGACTGACTTTACCTTCGAGTTCATCCGACGCCCTATTCCCCCGATCCTAAGTCCTTCATATTGGACATTTGTCGAGTTAACCCTCGTCAAAGAGGGTAGTAAAACATGTTTGCTTTGTTATAAACATGAAATAATATAACATTTATTTTTTGATTGGTCTTTTGCAAAGATTTTATGGCGTATTGTTCATATGGCTTTCAATATCATCCCTCCGAAGAACATTGCACATCTATTTGTGACTTGGTTAAGTGGTATTGACAAGACTAATAAAACATATATTCGAGTTGGGGTTTGTGCCTTATTATGTGCCGTGTGGAATGTACGAAATTGTTTTGTTTTTAACAAGACTTCAATATGTCCTTTATGCAGGTTATCCCGATGGCAACACATTGGATTTGTAAGTGGTCCTTTCTCCAGCCGCCAGCCGGTGGAGCACATGCAGAACATGGTTTCTGGGTGCAACCGTTTAAAAATGGGTGCACATGATTATTTAACCAGTGCAGTTGGCGTTTTGAGAATAGATTATCATGGTGATGCCCCATACTTGTATCTTGCTAATACTTTTTCAAATGGTTGATATATGTCAATCTTAGTTCTTATGTGATACCTGAATTCTGATGGTTGTAACATATATTTATGAATAAAGCAATAAAGACTATATGCATCAAACGATGCAGAGGCCATGTATATCCCCTGTTAGAAAGAAAAAACAATGGTATGGTAGAAACTTATGATGAAGTATAACCAACTAGAAAAATGTAGCATAAAAAACAGTTTACTGAAATCTTAAAGTAAAAAACATACATACATTAGCAATACGCAAAATATAGGTGATGTCTCGAATTCTCCCTTTTGTTTTTGTGTTAGTTAATTGGCCTCTTGCTCTGAGTTGACCCTGAGATTTGCCATATACTACCTGATATGATCTCATGTGGAATAAACACAAAGCATATTCAATCATCATCCGAGGCAGATTTCTTGCGATGTGGAGAATGGAACATAAAATCTAAACATTGTGGCCTTGATCCTGCTAAAATAATCACAAAATATAACGCGTCTAAGCTCTAAAAAAACTAGGAGAATTGGATACTTATCTGCATGTCAACCAGCAGTGTCGAGAAGCTGAGTATTGATCTTGTCAATGTCGTGCATCTCTGTACAACATACCCAGCGCAGCAAGGTCGGTGAATGGATACCGAGTAAGGAGATTGGGATGGATCCATCGTGGCGGTCAAGTCTCCCATAGAGTATCTCTGAATTTGCTGAATCCGTGTTTGCGTTTACCTTTAGCTTTAAGGCACTTCTCATGTCAACGTGCTTCTATATATATGTCTTGAACAGAACAGCAATCGACTCATTCACCGAACTGTTTACTATTGCAATCCAAACACACAAGCGCCAAACTGCATACATGGGCCTCCGTGATAGAGATCAGCCGCAGCGTGTGCCTGAACCCGCACCGCCGCTTGTGCGCCTGAACCACGTCTCCTTCTCGTGCGCGTCCGTCGAAGAGTCCGTCGACTTCTACCGGCGCGTCCTCGGCTTCGAGCTGGTCCAGCGGCCGGCGTCCCTGGACTTCAAGGGAGCATGGTAAGCAAAGCACACGCATGCATCTGGTTCTTGTCGGGTCGTGTAAAATCTAAAATGTAGGGCAACGCATGAGCAAACTAACACTCCAGTATGTATATTTGCTGATGTGGAATTTTACTTGTCGATGGCAGGATGCATAAATACGGCATGGGCATACATTTGCTGCAACGGAACTCAGACTACGACGTGCCGCCGGTTAGGTCGCCGGTGATGATCGACCCGAAGGGCAACCACATATCATTCCAGGTAGAGAGAGTGCAGAGATGCAACCTTAATTTTCCTTGTCATGTACCGACGTGCTCCGTGTCTAACTTGGTCTCGAGTAATTTGGAAATGGCAGTGCTCCGACATGGCGCTGATGAAGGCAAGGCTTCGCGACATGAACCTGGAGTTGGTTACGACAGAAGTATGGGACGGCGAAACAGCGGTGGAGCAGCTCTTCTTCCACGACCCGGACGGAAACATGATCGAAATTTGCAACTGCGAGAACCTCCCCGTGGTGCCTCTTGCTGCCGCAGCCTCATGCTGCCTCGCCAAGCAGCCAGCCAGCCACAGCCAGTGCAGATGATGGAGGCTGGGTCGTGCATACTGCTGGAGAAGAAAAATGCTGTTATGTGCCTAACAATGATTAGATTTGTTCACAAGTTCGAAAACTGATTAGGTTAATTTGTTCTTTTTGTATGATGTAAATGTGTGATATCCATATATAATGTACGTGCTGTCTCACCTTGTCATGACTTGCGAATTGTTGTTGCTGTGAGTGCTCGAGTTGTCCCTGAGACAGGGTAGTTTAGAGTGCAGTCCGTTAAACCTTGATTTAGGGCTGAGCCAAAAAATATGATTAGATTTAATTGACTGATTACGAGAAAACAGTTGCTCATCTCACCGTCGCATACACATCTCTTTCTCTCTCCTCGAAATCTCGAATCTTCCTCCACCGGAGCACCCCCTCCTCACCCCCTTGCTCTTCCTACCTCCTCCGATCCTCCTCACTTGGGGGTGTCGATCAACATGCCCTAGAGGCCTAGATTGATGTTTGTACTGATCATACCACGGATGGGTGATGGAGCTCGATTTAACTCTACCAAGCTCTGGGAGACGTCACACTTTGACAAATGGGTGAGGTCTAGCCAGATTTTGGCTCCAACGGGACTCCGGCGAGCAAGACTCCATGGATGAGCCAGATCCGGTGAAGACTATGCTGAAAAATGAAGTGGAGTGATTTGCCCTTCTGCGTCGTTCTATACTTCTATACATTACTCCCTCCATCCCAAGGATTAGGGCGTTAAAAAAATTGGATTTTTTCCAACGATTAAGGCGCGGGACTCATGGTAGCGTTAGTCTCTTGTTTTGCCCCCGTTTTCCCGTTCCCCCTTCCTCCTCAACTCCTGTGCAAACTAAACACGCACGCCACGCACGCCTCGACTCCAGTGATGGAATTCACAGCTGCCGCCTCCCAATCCTCGTAAAGATGCTGCCGCCCATGGTTGAGAGGATCCTCTCCTTCATCTGCGCACCTCCTCTCCCCCGTTCTTCCTTGCTTTTCTTCGTGAGAATCTTCCCATGGCGACTAGGGCGGCGGTTACGGCCCTGGCGGCGGCGTTGATGGCCCTGGCGGCGGCGTTGCTGCTTTCCCATGGCGGTTGTGCAATGGAGGACGGTTGTGGTTCGAGTGGTGGAGGTGGGTTTGATAGCATGGGCAGCGGCCTGCCTGTGATGATCAAGGGCGGAACCATACCTAGGGTTCAGGGCGTGCGAACCCTAGGGCGGTGGCATGGGAAGCAGCCTACTGCCTACCCCTGGAGCTACCGAACAGAACCCTCGACGTCGACGACTACAACATGGAGGGTGACACCGACATGACCTTCATGGACGAACAAGTACTGAAAGTGCAGGTTGTTTTTTACTCTACCATGGATTAACTTCTTTACTAATTCTAGCCCATAGTTGCATATGTTCACATGATTTTCCATGCAATGGGTGTGCGATTTGCAGAATACTTTTGATTCGTGGATCGATTCTCTAGATAACCAACTTGATCTTGGAGATGAAGTTCACATGATGAATGATGGAGTACAAGATGTTGCATCCGAGATGGATGGAGTAGAACATGTTGCTGCGGAGATGGAAGGAGTCCAAGATGTTGCTCTAGTGATGGAAGGAGTCAAAGATGTTGCTACGGTGATGGAAGGAGTCCAAGATGTCGTTGTGGAGATGGTCTGAGAAGAGAAAAGCAGGTCATATTTGATGTCATGTTTGACATTCATCATCTGAACATCTATCTTGATGACAACAGCGTCTACCGTTCCCATAAAGATTAGAGAAAATAAGGAGTATAATTAGTGGTATGTAATGAACTATTTGGAGTTTGTGGTATGGTGAGATTGTATGTCATCCAATTGCATGAGAGGTATTGTATTTACAATTGCAATCCTCGTAACAAAGAAGATTTGGTGTATTTTTTGGCAAAAACAGAAGTTACTGTGATTTTGGTCCGTCACGGTAGAGCTCTACCGCGGCTGAGAAAAACGCTATGTTCTTCTACCGTGGCAGACCAAAGTTACAACAACTTCTGTTTTGGCCGAAAATACACCAAATCTTTTTTGTTTCAGTGAGATCTTTTGGAAATTGTTAAGTTGATTTATACAAAGATAACTCCACTACAACAAACTTGGCATGTTCTTGACCATCACAACAAATTCTCTACATGATAAACTCTCAGCCGCGTTGACAATTACGGGATCGACATTTAGCACTTTAGATAGTATCCCTAAACTTTGTAGAACCCCCTTCCTTATGTGAGGGGTCTTGTACCGGTGCTCCCCCATAAACTTCATGACCTCCACCATGCACATTTGATGTGCCAAGAAGACACGGTTCCTCCTCTCAGTCTGGTACTCATTCCACGCTTGTTAAACCATCATTACAATGACAACATTAATAAACAAAATATAAAAATGAGGCAAGTAAAACCAACAAAAAAATGTGTACCTTAAAGAGAATGTCTAGAATAGAAGTTGAAGACTTTTTTGAAACAATGATTGGAGAGCGGCGAATAAACCCAAGCCAAGAATATTGGTATCCGGTGAATTCAAGGTTGACAAACAAGGTTAATGTTCCATCCACCTCTAGCAGTCGCCTCTAAAAATTCAGGATCATTTGGCAACAGATGATATTTTGCGTTGTCTTGTTGAATGAATACTGGGCCCCAACGATCCTCCAATGGCCACTTCTCCTTGATAACGGGCAACACATTTTCAATAAGGTACTCCCGGCTCACTTTTCGTGTAACACTCAATGGCTTAGTTTCCATTGTTCCCCTAGGGCGGTTTTCACTACGACATTCCGGCGGCTTCTCGGTCACAAATGGGACATACCAATTTTACCATCAAAAGTACAATTTCCATCCGCATCATACCTTGGTCTTGCCACGACACAAAGAACCATGATCTTGTCAATGTAGGGCTTGCTTTGGCATAATCTGTAAGGTTCCTCCTCTTCATTGGCCAAATAATAATTTTGAGAGCCCTTAGTTCTATAAAACCACTTCTCATCTATATGTACCGTGTTGTACATGCCTTGAAACTTAGGATCTACGCTATCCGGGTCTAGCGTAGAGAGTGCATACCGGACCCTTGATTTCTTGTTGTCATCTGTGATACAATGCTTGATGGCATTTGAATGCCTTCTAAACTCCTCCTCGAACCGCCTATACAAAGTGGACTTTAATACGCCCAACTCAAAAGTTAGGTCCTTCAAAGTTGTACTCTTGGGTGGTGGAATTTGCATGACGGCTTGGGGATCAACTTCAACTCTTTTACACCAACAATTCAAAGGCCTCTTGTTACAAACATTCTCAATACCTTCAAGATGATCAAACCATACATGTTGCACAACTCACAACGGTACCATGAACTGGGCCGCCACTTCCTTGGTTACACCAGCACTCAACATTGTTGGCTTCAAAAGGGCTGCAAGAATTATTCTTGTGTCCTCGTTAGTTTAAATCCTACGGGCGTTCACCATTCATCCTAATAGCACAACTGAAATAAACAATAGCATAACAATACCATTATGTCATAATTTCATTGGAGTATGAGTAGATCATGTCATAATGCTAATGTTATGCTACTATTTTTTTTTTGCATTTGTGCCATTAGGACAAATGGTGAATGTCTGTAGGGTTTATAGTGACAAGGACAAAAGAATAATTCTTGTAGCCCTTTTGCATAAAACAAAGCCAACAATGTTGAGTGCTGGTGTACCCAAGGAAGTGGCGGCATAGTTCATGGTACCGTTGCGAGTTGTGCAACGTGTATGGTTTGATCATCTTTAATGTATTGAGAATGTCTGTAACAAGAAGCCTTTGAATTGTTGGTGTAAAAGAGTTTAAGTTGATCCCCAAGCCATCATGCAAATTCCACCATCCAAGAGTACAACTTTGAAGGACCTAGCTTTTGAGTTGGGCATATCAAAGTCCACTTTGCATAGGCAGTTCAAGGAGAAGGGTTTTAGGAGGCATTCAAATGCCATCAAGCCTCGTATCACGGATGACAACAAGAAAGCAAGGGTCTGGTATGCACTCTCTATGCTAGACCCGGATAGTGTAGATCCTAAGTTTCAAGGTATGTACAACACAATCCATATAGATGAGAAGTGGTTTTATAAAACCAAGGGCTCTCAAAATTATTATTTGGCCAATGAAGAGGAGGAACCTTACCAATCATGCCAAAGCAAGCACTACATTGACGGTATCATGTTTCTTTGAGTCGTGGCAAGACCGAGGTATGATGCGGAGTGCAATTGTACTTCTGATGGTAAAATTGGTATGTTCCCATTTGTGACCGAGAAGCCGGCGGAACATCGTAGTGACAACCGCCCTAGGGGAACAATGGAAACTAAGTCATTGCGTGTTACACGGAAAGTGAGCCGGCAGTACCTTATTGAAAAATTGTTTCCCGCTATCAAGGAGAAACTGGCCATTGGAGGATCATTGGAGCCCAATATCCATTCAACAAGACAACACAAAAACTCATGTGTTGCCAAATGATCCTGAATTTTTAGAGGCGGCTGCTAGAGGTGGATGGAACATTAACCTTGTTTGTCAACCTCTGAATTCACTGGATACCAATAGTCTTGACTTGGGTTTATTCGCCGCTCTCCAATCATTGTTTCAAAAAAAGTCTCCAACTTCTATTCTAGACATTCTCTTTAAGGTACACAATTTTTTGTTGGTTTTACTTGCCTCATTTTTATATTTCATTTATTAATGTTGTCATTTTAATGAATGTCCAACAAGCATGGAACGAGTACCCGGCTCAGAGGAGCAACCGTGTCTTCTTGACACATCAAACGTGCATGGTGGACTTCATGAAGCTTATGGGGGAGCACCGGTACAAGAACCCTCACATAAAGGAAGGGGGTTCTACAAAGTTTAGGAATACTACCTAAAGTGCTAAATGTTGATCCCACAATTGTCAATGTGGCTAGAGAGTTTATCATGTAGAGAGTTTGTTTTAATGGTCAAGAACAAGCCAAGCTTGTTATGATGGAGTTATCTTCGTATGAATCAACTTAACGGTTTCCAAATATCTCCCTGAAACAAAGAAGATTTGGTGTATTTTCAGCCAAAACAAAAGTTGATGTAACTTTGGTCTGCCATGGCAGAAAAACAAAGTGTTTTTCTCTGTTGCGATAGAGCTCTGGCGTGACAGACCAAAATTAGAGTAACTTCTGTTTTGGCCGAAAACATACGAAATATTCTTTGTTACGAGGATTGACAATTGTAAGTACAATACCTCTTATGCAATTGGATGGCATACAATCTCGTCATACCACAATCTCCAAATATTTCATTACATACCACTAATTATACTCCTTATTTTCTCTAATGTTCATGGGAACGGTAGATGCCGTTGTCGTCAAGATAGAAGTTCAGATGATGAATGTCAAACATGACATCAAATATGACTTGCTCACCGCCTGTGAGCACATCAAACTGATGCACCTCTTATCCGTCCATCTACACAGCTACATCTTGGAATCCTTCCATCACCGCAGCAACATCTTCGACTCCTTCCATCACTGCAACAACATCTTGGACTCCTTCCATCTCTGCAGCAACATGTTCTACTCCATCCATCTCGGCAACAACATCTTGTACTCCATCATTCATCATGCGAACTTCATCTCCAAAATCAAGTTGGTTATCTAGAGAATCGATCCACGAATCAAAAGTATTATGCAAATCCCACACCCACTGCATGGAAAATTGTGAACATATGCATCATATGCAACCAGGGGCTAGAATTAGAGGAGAAGTTAATCCATGGTAGAGTAAAAACAATCTGCATGTTCAGTATGTGTTCGTCTATGAAGGCGATGTCGGTGTAACCCTCCATGCTGTAGTCATTGACGGCGAGGGTTCCGTTCCGCAGCTTCAGGGGCAGGCCGCTGCCCATGCCACCGTTCCCTAAGGTTTGCACGCCTTGAACCCTATGGTGCCGCCCTTGACCATCACAGGTTTCGCCCTTGACCATCAGAGGCAGGCCGCTGCCCATGCTATCGAACCCACCTCCACCACTCGAACCACCACCATCCTCCATAGCGCGGCCACCATGGGAAAGCAACGCCACCGCCAGCACCGTAACTGCCGCCGCCCTAGTCGGCATGGGAAGATGCTCATGAAGAAAAGCAAGGAAGAACGGGGGAGAGGAGGTGCGTAGATGAAGGAGAGGATCCTCCCAACCATGGGCGGCGGCATCTTTACAAGGATTGCGAGGCGGCGGCGGCTGTGAATTCCATCGCTAGAGTCGAGGCGTGTGTGGCGTGCGTGTTTACTTCGCACGGGAGTCAAGGAGGAAGGGGGGAAGAGGTTATGCTACAAAGATGTAAAACATATAAGTGAAGTATTGTGTGTCAGACTCAAACGGTTATGCTACAAAGATGTAAAATCCATAATCAGGACTTAAAAGTCGTAGTTAACGGTTTTTTCGAGACTAATCTAATGTCACCGCCTTTGCTTCGTCCTTCCTACATTGCATATCCGCTCCTTTGGCTGTGCTAAAAAAAGGTGGCGTTGCTTTAGCATGGACGCACATGTGAAGTTACAGCATCACTGTTCATCACCTCACATGTGTAGTTTTAAAGGCACATTACAGTTGTGTCACGTAACGTCGGGTCTAAATATGGCGTTATCCGTGTGACACGGAAACGCGTGCCTTGTGCTGCAACGCAATGGTGCCAACTTAGGCAACTCATATAGCCCAGCAGGCCCAACAGAATCGTTGCTGTAGCCCAACGCAGAAGCAATTAGCATTCTCAGCCCATACCGAACAAAACCGGCAAATAGCCCTTATCCACACGAGCCACATGCTGACTGACGGTACACGGCGCGCACTGCAGCTGCAAACACAGCCATAGACATCGAAACCAGAAGATCACTCACTACCCAGTACTCAGCCAAGCAAAAAACAGAGAGAGAGCTCCTGCAGCAGGCAGGCAGAGGAGTCCACCACACCACACCATGGCGACAGCGGCTGCATCGTCGTTCCTCTCGCCGGCGGCGAAGTTCGCAGTCCAGAGCCGGTCACCGAGCTTGAAACTCACACGTAGCGTCAGGTTCCTGCCGGTGCGAGCCCAGCAGCAGGAACCGCAAGTGAAGGAGCAGGAGCCCACGGCGGAGGTGCCGCCGCCGCAGGGGGAGGAGGAGCAGGCTGCCCCTGCGAAGGGGCCGGCGCAGTCGCTGCCGCGGCAGCCGCGGGCGGAGAGCAAGAACATGGGGCGGGAGTACGGCAGCCAGTGGCTGAGCTGCACGACGCGGCACGTGCGCATCTACGCGGCCTACATCGACCCGGAGACCAACGCCTTCGACCAGACGCAGACGGACAAGCTCACGCTCATGCTCGACCCCACCGAGGAGTTCGTCTGGACAGACGAGACCTGCCAGATGGTCTACAACGAGTTCCAGGACCTTGTCGACCACTACGAGGTAAACTGAGCTACCAAACCGCATGGCAACTGATAATTTCAATGCTCCTTTCCTACTTCTGCTCTACATGTAGGAATTATTTGAGACCAGCTTCATGTAGCAAAATTCTATGGCATCGATGATGGGAGTAGACATGCTTTGATGATGTAAAACTGAGACAGTAGTAGGAGTGCAAGACTGACCTGAATTGATTTGTGCTGTTACACAGGGAGCTCCACTGTCGGAGTACACGCTTCGCTTGATCGGCTCTGATCTCGAGCACTACATCCGCAAGCTGCTCTATGACGGGGATATCAAGTACAACATGAGGTCCAGAGTGCTCAATTTCAGCATGGGCAAACCCCGCGTCAAATTCAACAGCAGCCAGATCCCTGATGTAAAATAGATGCATCTATGAAAAACAGATAGAGTATGGTTTCCCTATTCAAAAGTCGAGGAGGTGTACAAACTTGCTCTTCCATAAGAAAGATGAATGAACCACAGCTTCCATAGTTAAGATTGCAGTTGCACATACATAAGCAATAGTACATTGTCTGCTGACAAAATCTTGTCGTCCATAAACCTCCCACATATAATTAGTTTCTCGAATCAATAGTTCCGAGGGTTTGCTGACAAAATAAGGATAGTGACCAATATAACAGCACACTGGAGACCAAACTAATGACACTAAATGGGAGAAAAGACGATGCGCCGAAGTTGAGATGAAACCTGGACTGGACAGTGAAATAACTCAGTTTCCCTAATCGAGAAAGGACCTGTTGTTCTGTGGATAATCTCATTCATAAGGAACAATTTTGTACTGTCTGAAATCGTCTCTCCATGGCCTGAATTGGTCGTCATTCGTAACATTCTACAAATGAAGGGACCAAATTGTTAGGGACACAGGTTAGGGGGGGCATCGGCCCTAACTAACCAAGTAACGGATAAAATACTACTGTAAGGGAATTAGTCATTTATTAGGGAAGTTCATCCATGTAAGGAGCTGCCACTTGCTTTTTATTCTTCGAAAAAATACAAAAGCTTTGTGTCTCGATGTATTGGTAGAAAGCAAGTGTCTTCCCAAGATTCTTCCTTCCAGCCATGATTTCCTACTTCTCATAAGTTCTCCACTCCTACCCATTCTCCATGGTCCCTCCTCATTACGGTAGTTACCCCCGTATAGGTTTGTATAAACAAATATTCAATTATAGCAACAACAAATACTTTTGCTGTTGCACTGCAGCTACTAGCACTTTGCTACTCCATTCCAGTAGAAGATACGATAAATTAATGCTGAAATGAACTCATTAACCAAGATTGGTACCATACCAAGTGTGAGCTTTAACAGATCAATATTGGACTGCCTCCATAAACATAAAAAACAAAATAAAGAAATAGATTTGCTCTATGGGAACAGTTCCATAAGTAACCATAAAAATTATATTGAATTCGTAAACAAAAAAGGCGTTATTGATAGAGGCAGGACACTATGCACTTAATTTGCAAAAAAAAGAGGTCATCAACAAAAAGAATGTACACAAGATGGTATGAGGTTACCTTCAACCAGAAGACAAATCCACGCAATAGTGCTAACTGATTGGGATAGCTGGTGCTTCTTACTTGTTCCGCAAGATCTGGAGTCAAATATGAAAACAAAAAATGCACTACAACATGTAAATCCAGATGTTAAAATAAGCACTGTTTCTTAATCAGACACAAACGGCATTACTTATAACCAAATATATCAATATGATTTCCTACTACTTTCTCGTCTTATTCAGGAAAGATAACTTCTCAAGAAAAACAAAGACATCTGTTACAGCAAACAATTTGCTGGGCATTTATTTTGGCACACTAACCTTTAGACATGTGCTGAAAGTTAAGCTACTCAACTGTGAAGTCAACATGGGCCATTCATTTCAGCACTTTACAGCAAACTATTTCAGGCCTTTGTAATGTTGTATAAATGGCACCACAGACCTCGCATACCTTAGGCATAGACGAATACTGAGGACACTCAGCATTGGAAATCTAACATTACAGGATAATGAGTGATAGGATAATGGTTGATACCGACACCCTTAATGTCTCAACCATCAAAAGTCTGAGGCAAGGTCATCTGGGCAGCTGTGCTTCAGATAATGTTACCTCTGGCATAATGTAAATTGTGTTGCATAGCGCGGCGAGGCTGTATCCTCTCTAAGGCTTCTACAAACACTTTAATTCTCTCAATGCATCAAGATGCAAGCTTTTGTGTTTTCTCGAAGAAGATAAGAGCATTGCAGGACAACTTACACAACACAATTATGAAAATATCCCCCTCAAAAAAATATGAAAAATGGCAACTACTCCCAAATCCTGCTACTTAGCATATTCCTGAAATGTCACAGCTGCTTCGCTGTAGCGGCTCACCTGGGCACTTTGGCACTGAACAAGGTTCGCTCCCACACTCACCGCTGCATCTTTTGAAGTCCTGCTAAGGTTACAAGGGACGCAACGCTTTTGCATTTGAAGTCCAGCTAAGTTTACAACGGTTTCAAGTGTATCTCTAGAAAGCATATGTCCACCACTACAGCCCAGAGATTAAACCAATCCCATCAATAAGCTACTTTGGGTATATACAAATTTAACAAGCCTGTAAACAAATATATCACCTAAAAGCACAATGCTGGTTTGCAAATTTCAATAGGAAAAAGACAACTGAGAACAAAGAAAACTACAAAGTGTTTCATAAATAACAATACAAAATATTCATTAAGAATGGAAAAACGAT
Organism: Dactylis glomerata; assembly: GCA_007115705.1. Classification (NCBI taxonomy): domain Eukaryota; kingdom Viridiplantae; phylum Streptophyta; class Magnoliopsida; order Poales; family Poaceae; genus Dactylis; species Dactylis glomerata. The sequence continues at coordinate 173,865 of QXEO01000770.1, read as the reverse complement.
TCTGATTCCATATATGTTATGCATAAAAATTACTTAAGCCAGGTGATTGCAATAATTGCTAGAAAGATCTTTTTACAAAGAAACTAAGAAGGAAAGTATTACATAACAACAGGCCAAAGGACAAAACAAATGTGTACAATTAAAGCAGGCATACCTGGGTGAATATCAAAATATGATTGGTTCACTTCATGCGTAGATTTGTAGTACGTCACGCCTCTGCGCGTCTGCCTTCCCTTTGTTGCCTGACGGTGAAGAGTAGCCTCATGAAGCAGCTCCTTGTATTCTACCATGGAAAATGGTCTTCTGAGATCACGCAGCAACTTTTCCTTGAAGGATGATGCCGGCCTCTCCATAATATGTATAGGCCATACGACACCATGAAATCCCTGTGAAACAAATTTGTAATGAATGACGATTCACGAGTATGCAGGATAATGTTTAATCATTATGTATAAAGAGCTGTGAGATTGAAAGGAAATCGGATTTCAAAATTCACATGTACAATTAAAATTCAAAATACAACAAAATACTTGAATGAAACTTTAAACCTAAAGATTTTTACCCCGTGCAAAAAGAAACACAACGCAAAAGGATGTGGTTTGCATGGGTTAATTTCACAATAAAAAATCTACTTGCACTCTTGTGGACAACACGTGTTCGGTGACTTATTAAAGCTTCACATACAAATAATGGTCCAAAAAACAGGTTAGCAAACCGATATGCATAAATATGGTAAGTATGGAGAATTTTCCATTTATTGTGTTGATCTTGATCTTATTGTCAGTGTGCTCATGTCTTTACCTTTGGAAAACATGTCTTTCCTTTTAGCTGCTCCCAAATTCACGTGGCTAGTGTTACAGTGCAATGACTAGACCTTTCCATAATCAAGGTCAACTATCTTGTACCCTAGAGGTATTGGGTTCAAGTCTTGGCTTTCACAATTTAATAAAAATTGCTACGCAATTCTACTGGTTGCTGGTTTAGCCCCCTCTCTGTCCATGTATAGTCCTCTTGAGTCATACATGAGTTTTCTCTATGCACGTATTGGCCTCCCTGAATCACACGTGAGAGGCGGTGTTACAATACATGTGGATTGCCTAGCCCTTTCCATAAGTGCAGACTTCTAGTTGTGTTGGCTAGTGCATGAAGGTTGACATGAGTTATATTATGTATTCATGTATACCTACATATTCTCCTCGTTATATGAGGGGTTTCCTACATATTTGTCACATGTACATGTACTATATATTGTGGCATTTGGCCCCCACGGAATACAGGTTTCTTATTCCTAACATGGTAACAGAGTCGTGAGGTCTTGGGTTTAAATCTCAGCTTTCACAACTGATTAAAAATTCTTGCGCAATTCTCCCGGTTGCTGCTTTGGCCCCCTCTCTGTCCACGTATAGGCATCTTGAGACATACGTGAGATTCCTCTTACTCTATGCACATGTTGGCCTCCCCAAGTCACACGTGAAAGGAGTTTTACGTATATGTTTATTGTGTTGGCTAGTGCATGAAACTTAACAGCTCGGCTACCTAAACTTATGCTGAGGCCTAACATGAGAGAAATGTTGCAGGTATCTGGTACAGGTTTTGTCAAGATTTCCGTGTTCAACGGATAACTCTCCTGCTTTTATATGTATATCCACTCATAAATACATGCATCGTTGAAATCCTTGCTGAACGATTGGTGCCGTGGCCTTGCTAAAGTTGTGTCATGATGCATCTTAATTTTCTCGAATCCAATAGAAGTTATCCTTTTGTTGTCACACCCGGACGATTCGTGTCATGGCCTTGAACTCCTCATGGGGAATGGCAAAAAAGATAACTTGGCAGCAAGGCTATAGTGGATTGGTGGGCACCTATGATGCCACATAGGGAATGGATCGAAAGCTGATCTTCCTAGAGGCATTTTGAAGGGTGATATTTTAATTCTATACATTCACAATTGGGTCAGAGCTCTAGCTCTCATTAATTAAGGAATGCACACCCAAGCAGGTCCAAGGACTAAAATCTGGGTGGGTGCCAATGTGTTAAAGTCGAGTGGCCACCCTATCGGCTGCATGTTTGCAAGTAACATAGTGCATTCTTAGGACTACTTTTAGTGGGCATTACACATATAATCATACTTAAAAGTGGCAAAAGAGTGTTACCTGGTATATATTTAAGGGGCTATGTTTTACGCCTCGAGGGTGGACCAACTATCTTGTACCCTAGAGTTTTTTTCCAAATGGGGCAGCCCCAGCCCCTGCATCGAAGAGATGCATACGGCCTGCTTTTACTTCATTTATTCAACGAAGACTGGCCAGAGGCCTTATAACGATCATACAAGCCAAAGCCACCAAAAAAAGGTGTCAAAGCACCACCAAACTAGTACGGGCGAGAGGACGAAGAAAAATATCCCCGCTCCGCCAACGCTGACCAGGCTTTGCCTGGCCGTGCCCTGCGGCATCAGCATGGGAGGAAAGGGAAGGAGGGCGGGTGGCGGAGGAGAACTAGGGTTTCCTCACGGTCGCCTCACGGGGGCGACGCGAGAGGGGTAGTAATACCTTGTACCCTAGAGTTACGTCTTACAAAGGTCCAACTGTTAGGGTGGATTTTAATGAAAAACATATTTGATCGGAATAAAAGGAGGATTATACAATTGATTATTTCATGTGCTCCAAATTAACATGTTCCTTCTGCTTAGGAGGGGGGTGTGGGGGGTTCTATGGCCATTTGTCCAGAAAAAGGACATCTTAAGCACGTCGATTTAGTGTTTTTTTGGGCTTCAAGATGTTTCTAGGTTCGCCATTGTTCTACGATGGTGTATTACAGCATAGACTTAGGGTGTGTTTCTATCAAACTTGGTAGCCTAAGCCCCTAAACCGCCGAACTAGCATTAGTCAAGCACAGCTTTTCCCTTGCCTATTTGTGCAACATCGGTATAATTAAAATATGGCAATGAATTCTGTGAAGCATTGTTTCACCAAAAAATAAAGGAAAGAACAATGTTGGGACCAGAACAAAAGTGTATGAGACCGTGAGCAAAACCGTACAATATATGGCACATGTCAAATACTAACTAATTCTGCTAAATGTTGGGACCAGAAATTAACAATCTTTTGCTTTAAACTAAACAACATCCTTATTTGTTTTCAAACTACAGAACTAAGTCCTAACTAGAGAGCTACACATAGCATCCACTCATGATGATCTCATCCCATGACCGTGTTTCCTGATTGGATACTACCCTCCTTGCAGTTAATGAGCACAGCCATCACACATAAGCCACCCCTTGTATCATTCTGGCCTCGTCATGCATAGGAATCAAGCGGTGACACTAACTTATATGTGTGTTCTGATAGGTCACTAACTTATAGTCAAGCTAGAGTCTGACACATGTGCTACAAGTTCATGCTTATTGCATTCTGCATGGCTTCGTATGGTTATGTAAGCCGGCCCCAGGTCTGTATTGCAGCCAGAAGCGGCCGCTACGCCTGCATGTTAAAATGTTTTGCAGTTTGGTAGGAAAGACACTGTCATAATGTTGTAGCATGTCTGTTGGAAGTACATAACAAGACACTTCTTTCTAAGAAGGGATTGGGTGCAAGTTGCAACTGTGCATGCAGTTTACGCCCTACTGTACCATATTAAAGAATAAGCCTGTTTTGTACAATCTTGAGTTCTTGACAATGAATAATATGGTTCTTACGCAATGATACCAGATACTTACACTACTGATGGTTGTGAATCGGGTCAACCTCTTTGATTCAAAGAGATTTCTTAGGAATTTATTCCTCTTGCAGATTTTCCTATAAAAGTTGTTTGATTCCTTGGATTGAAATACATAGGGGTTTTTCCTAAAGGACTGCCATGACATCCTATTTCCATGTTTTTCCTATTTATGAGTTTTCAGAATAATGTAAATCACAGAGGCACTACATGTGAGGAAGACCACTCACAATGTCGTTATGTTTACCCTGTGGGGATTAAATAGAGTTTATATAGATTCTAAATGTCAATCATATTTTTACCATTAACTTATAGGTATTTGGTCATACCATACAAAATAGAACCACCAAACTCAAGCTTTCCATGGGGTAATCTAGTTGGGGCAAAGTATGACCCCTACTTCATACTTGTTTACTGAAAACACTGTGGTTATGTAACACAAAATTGATACTCCCTCCGAACCATATTACTTGTCGCTGATTTAGTACAAAGTTGTACTAAATCAGAAACAAGTAATATGGGTCGGAGGGAGTAATATCGTAACGACAAGCAAAATTACTTTCTTATGATTATTACTTCTTAACTATTAAAAAATTGTGGAAGAAATTGGTAGCCAAAATTTAAAGTGTGGTCAACCTAAACCCAACATTTCCCAATGGAGGGGGTAAAAAGAATCCTGCTACCCAAGATTAGCCTGTTTTTCTGACCGATTATCAAAATCAAACAATGGATAGCATGACGGATATAAACTTATCAAGTATGGCAACAAAAAAAAAACAGAAAAACAAGTCAATTACATCATCTCAATAGTACCATACAAAGATTAGAGCCAGAGAGCAACAGGTTCACAGTTCACACACATATGCATCCAAAACTACTATGGTATTGTTTCTCTTATTGCACATACATTGTATGAAACTGGGTACCAAGACCAAAGCACCTCTATATGATGGCATTGGAAATTTAATACCAAAAAGGCAACACATAAAACTAGCATATGCAATAGCAGCTAGATAGTTCGACTAGGTGCTTGTAAAATTAGAGAACCAGCCATCCATGGTATGTATCTCAAGAATTTCAAAGAGTATAATGGAAATTATTGTGAAACAAAATAATCTGTTTCTATTCTCCCAAAGTAGACGTTACTCTAGAGTCTACTTATGACCATTTTCAGGAGAACAGAGCATAAGTCGAGGAGATCTTCGAAGTGGTGGCTTTCTGTTATCAGTCTGGAAGTGCGACAAAAAGCAGGATCACGTATTAATTCATTAAATTGAAAAATTAAAAGAAGAAAAAGGAAACCACACAACAATGTTAACATGTTTTAGAATTCCATAAGAAATAGAAGTATAAATTCTACTTTATATGCGTCTCACAAATTGTACTTGTTGTATTGTTCTAGTTTAAGTGTGCTGAAAGAAGAAAACCACCATGAATTCAATATGTTCACTAGGCTAGATTCCCTATTAGATCATGCACAAAAAAGGTGATGTAAGTGAGCGTGCAGGTTTTCTTGGGCTTGGTTGCATGCTATTTTGCTCCATCCAGATTAGCACAGACGTGGCGGCATGCTATTTTTTGACGCAGCTCAAAGCAAGCATGGCATCAGGTTCAATAACCGGCAGTGATTGCCCCAACAACCCAAAGGCAGCAAGCCAAAACAATATTGAACAGATCATTGACGCCAAAAAGTCTCTCCTTGCAGAAAAATTATTAAGAACGGGTTGTTTATATTTTTCAGATATTGGTGCCAGTAACTACCAGATTAATTGCTGAGATAGATCCCATGCTCCTAAAGATTACTTCACTCTAATTTGGAAGAAAAAAGTGTGTTATAAATCTAAAAGGGAAGTGTGCATGAAATAGTTCATGAAGTTAAAATCTGGAAGTACCATGTATTGGGTAACAGACTATAGCCCCTAACCCATTGACTATCATACAAATAAATGCTATTCTGGTACACATAACTCCCTGACCTTATACCACCTTAATTTTCTTGATATCATGGAATTGATTCGAAATTTGTATTATTGTAGCTTTCATAAATGTTGCACGAATTATCTACCTCCAGTAGGCACATCTGAACAAGACATACTAGCACATTGGTAGACTCATGGGGCATATGTACGACAACCACAATTATAAACCGTAGAAAATTCATTGCTCACTGCTGAAAGCGTAGATTTGCTGGATTAACAGTAATACAGACTGGGAGAAAATAAAAGGCAAAGGAGATTCTCACCGAAGCAGGGTGAGGCCCGACAGCATGTCCATTACTTGAGTTCGTCTCTCTGTTCACAGCATTCAGTGTCTTCACAGGCAGCTCGTTCAGCATCTCCCCTTTCCTCTTCACCACCTTGATCTTCTCAGCACCACCTTTCCCCTCATTTTTACCATTCTCCTCCTGACCCTGTTCCGCCTTCTGCGCAGGCGCAACACATGCCTACTCTGCTTTTAGAGACGCGACAGCATTTAACAGGACAGGGGAAGAAATGGAAACCATCTTACCTTTTTCTGCGAAATCACAAGGGAATCGCCCACACGATGCTCCAGCGCAGTCCTATCCGCCTTGATCGGCGCCGTTATCTCCTTCTCCACAGCCCCGACGCCGCCGCCGCCGCCCACCTCCTCCCCGCCCTTCTTCTTCGCCCCATCAGCTATGTCGCTGATCCGAACCGGCACGGCGTCCAGATCGTAGCGGACGATCTTGTCATCTTCGACCTGGAGCACCAGCCTTCCGTTCTCCATGTACGTTTGCCTCCAGAACTTGCGGTAATCCTCGTCCATATTTTCTGCGGTCTCGTACCACAGGGGGTTGCCCTCTCGATCCACCACGCGGCCGCTTCCTGCCGGGGCGGGGGAGAGGACGGGGGCGATTGGGGCTTTTCCACTGGCGGCGGCGGGCGTCCCCGCCTCGTACTTGACGGTGACGGGAGGGGCGCCGCCGCGGGCAGGGAGCTCGACGGCGTAGGAATTGCCGTCGGGGCGGACGTGCTCGAGGAAGGTGAGGTGGTCGGGGTCGACCTGGTCGACGGTGAGTCCCTGGGCGGCGACGGCGGCGGCGGTGGGGAAGGCGGTGCGAGGGCGGCGCGGCCGCGGCATGGTTGGGGTTTTTGCGTCTGAGCTGGGAGGCGAATGGGAAGAGACAGCTCGTCAAAATCAGAGGAGGGAGCGAAAAGCGAATAATTGGAGGCTTGCCTCTGAGTTCTGACCCTCGAGAGAAAATGACAATAAACTACCACAATTGGGGCAACGGTGTCAGGAAACTACCAAAGTGGTTACGTGGGACACATGACTACCACTTTTGAGGCCGGGTCATGACACAAAGCACTGATTCGATGCTTAAACCATACTCTGATCACTTAGGTCCACCTGTCGGAGTCGACGTGGCAAGTTAAAACTTAACCACCGGTTTTATTTTACAAAAAAACCCAAAATATTATTTTCTTTCCACACAAAGGTCCTCCATTGCTCAATTTGAAAAAAAGTCAGTGAATAGGGAAATTCCCCACCACGGGATGCGCCGCCGTCGCGCAGAGCCCCGCACCGTCCTAGCTCCGTCGCCTGAGAGCCGCCCCGCTCCGGTATCCGGTGTCCGGTGCCGCTACCCCGCTCCGGTATCCGGTCTCCGGTGCCATAGCCCTGCACCGGTATCTGACTCCGCTGCGTCGCACCGGTCTCCGGCGTGGCTGCCCTGCCCCTGTCTCCGACGCCGCTGCCCCGCCCAGCCTTTGGCATCGGTGCCCCGCCTTGAAGTTGGAGGACAGCAGGAGCGCCTCTAGCTTGCAGCAGTTCCCCGAGCACCTCCAGCTCGTCGGGCATGGCGCCGCCCAGACGGGTGCTGTTCAAGCAGCTCCGGAACCTCTCCTCTCCGACCATGCAAGGGCAGGGACGGCCAGGCGGCGCTCAATCTAGCCGGCGGAGGACGCGGCAGGGGCGAGGATGGCCGGGCGGCGCTCGATCTGGCCAGCAGAGGACATTGCAGGGGCGGGGATGGCCGGGGATGGCCGTGCAGCGCTCGATCTGGCCGACGGAGAACGCGGCGGCGGCCGTGGGCCTGAGCATGGAGGCGTCTCCGCAGGAAGTTGTCCAGCACCTGCTTCAACCCACTCTGGTGACCCGCCGACGCGTCTCCGCAGGCTGTCCAGCACCAGCTCCGGCGACAGAGGTAGGAAGACGACGCGGGGGGAGAAGAATAAAATTTTGGGGTTTTTTATAAGTAGTCAAGGACCTATGTTTGGGAAGAAGAATAATTTTTTGGGTTTTTTTATTAAATGGCACCGGTGGTTAAGTTAACACTGGCCACGTCAACCCGACATGTGGGCCCAAACGGTCAGAATACAGTTTAAGTGCCGAATCAGTGCTATGTGTCACGACTCTGCCCCAAAAATGATAGTTATGTGTCCCGTGTAACCACTTTGGTAGTTTTGTGACATCGTTGCCTTAATTGTGGTAGTTTTCTGTCATTTTCTCGACCCTCGAGTAGTCTGCGAGTGCAAAGAGACGGCACAGGGAGGGTCGAATGGACGGTGCAGATGTGAAGCTCGGGTTAGGGAAACTATCCAACGGTGGCTGGTGATGCTATGGTCAACAACATACCTTCCAGAAAAATGGAATTCATTAATTGCATATATACATTTACCACGTTTTAGTATTATATTTGGTTCACTTTATTCAGAAAGTTGGTACAGTATCTTGTTGAGATATACTATTAATTGTGCTGACTTAAATGAAATAAATGCAGTTTCCTTTTTTAAAAAATAATACTCCCTCTGGTTTAGTTTAATAGGTGAGCACATCGTTTAAGAATTTTTTATCATTAATTTGGTCAAATAAATATGATTTATAATTTACAAAAATTATACCATTTGATTTGTATTCATAATAAGTTTTCAATGATATAATTTTTTTAAAATATAGTTCATACCTTCCAAAAAATGGAATTCATTAATTGCATATATACATTTAGCAAGTTTTATTTGGTTTTTACTTTTTTAGAAAGTTGGTAGTACAGTATATTGCTGAGATATGCTATTAATTGTGCTAACTTATATGTAATAAATGCAGTTTCCTTTTTTTTCAGAAAATAATGACACTGTTGATTATTATGAATGGGGATTCTGGAATCGTGCCACATGTTGTTCATCTTCCTTATAATCTTCTTCCCTCAAATGTCTCTCTCTCTCTCTCGTTTCTCGTCGGCTGCTCCCTTTACTTTGTGACCACTCCTATTTTCCAAAGGTCTATAGGGTGCTAGTTGCTACACAACCTACACATGCACATGGGCCAAAGAACGCGTTTTTTTTTTGGATTTGCCATGCGGCCCCTTGCAAGACTTTGTGGAACCTCAGAAATAAGTTTATGATTAAGGGGTTCTCCCTTGATGTCTTGTACAAAATGTCTATCTATTTGCAAGTGTGAAAGCCAGTGCTAAGATCTAAGAGACAGAACCGTGAGGCACTGGAGATGATGATAGGCAGGATTCATGCTCTCTATGCTAATGTGAGGGACAGACCGGAGCCCTAGTTTCGGTGCTAGTTCTTTAGATTGCCGTAAGGGCATCTTCAGCGGGCCAATTCAAACGGACAGCGCGCGTCTGAACGCGTTCGCACGGACAAAGTACTCGGCCTAGCGGCATGACCCAAACAGGCAGCGTTGTCCGAACGCGTCCGCGCGCACCCATTTCGGTCTCTGATTTGGGCCCGAAATGCATCGGTCCGGACAGCGCGCGTGTCCTCCCACGCGTCCCTCTTGTCCGCCTTGGGCCTAGCCGACAGAGGCACCGAGGCATTTCCCCACCCCTCTCATGTGTTGCCCTGCCGCTCACGACCTCCTCCTTTCCCCTCGCCGGCACCGCCACGACCGTCGGTGCCCACTTGCTGCCCCAACCGCCAAAAAAGCCCCTCGTTCCACCTCTCCCCGAGGCCACCCAGGGCCGCCGCCAACCATCCATTTGAGGACCACCGTTGAGTGGCTTGAGCGAGCTATCCTCCCTGGCTGCCGAAGGCAATGCCCCATCGGTGAGCTATGAGCTTATGGCCATATATACACCAAGGATTATTACTTAGCTGATGGTATCTATCCGGAGTGGCCTGTTTTTGTGAAGACACATCGTAATCCCACTGAGGAGAAATACAGCGGTTTGCGAAAGAACAAGAGGCTTACCGGAAAGATGTGGAGCGAGCATTTGGTGTTCTTCAGTCTCGTTGAGCCATTATTCGTCATCCAACTAAACAATGGAGTGTTTAGCAGATGTGGGAGGTCATGACTGCTTATGTGATCATGCATAACATGATCGTTGAGGAGCGTGATAATAGTGTCTATGATTAGGGGTGGAATTTTCAAGGTGAGTTGGTTGCTGCAAACCCTGGACTGGCTTCTTTCTAGGATTTTCTCCATGCACATCAGGAGATTCGAGACCGGGCAACCTACCACGCCCTCCATGAAGATTTGGTGAATCATATTTGGATTCATGCGGGAAACAACCCCGTAACCAACCTTAAAAACAACCCCGTTTGAAATTATTTATATTTTAGTTTATTATGTTCTAAACTATTTTTAAGTACTTATTTGCAAACTATTTATAATGTATCTTGCACTAATTTAAGATTTTGTTGTAATCTATTTTTCTATTCGTAAACTATAAGCAAAACGAGAGAAGACTGGCCACCGTTCAGACACGGGCCAAAAAAATAGATCACCCCGCTGCGCACCCCCCTACCCAAACGGACAGGCGCTGTCCGCACGCATTTTGGTATCCACGGCCTGACCCATACAAACCCGTCCGCGTGCATTTTGGTGTCCGAGGTCCGACACATACGAACCGTTTCAGACACCTAAAAGGATCAGCCCGCTGGAGATGCCCTTAGGTCTTTGACCTGAACCTTGCCGATCGTAGCTTGTGGGCTGCGTGTTCTATGTGTGTCTTCGTCATGTTCAGACCTAGTGTGTTATATGAAATCGAATGAGATTGTGCTTTAATTAATTTAAAGTTGGGCTCCCCTTGAGACTACCGTCTAAAATTACAAACTTATAATAATTATGGGCACGCTGCTTTGTATATATGCTGCCAATTATGCCCGGTAGTTGCTTGCATCTTACAGTCTTACATTCATCTTGTTTGGTTACTTGTCCCTCAAATTTCCACATGCCTCAATTGCACAGTATTGTTGTACATGAAGCAAAGAAATGATGGAATTTAAGTTGATAGTGTGTTTTCGATATTATATGCAATGCTGACATGATTATGTTTGACAAAATTATAAGCTTCAGCTCAAATCATGTCACAGTGTTACATACTTTAACATTTTAAATCACTCTTCACCCTAGAATATTGTTCGCAAACTCATACTGGACTCACACCTATAGGAGAAGCTTGTTCCCTGGAAATTTAGATAAATCCGAGTAGCAGCCGAATATGGACAAGTCTTCACAAATCATATTCCAAAGTAAATTAAAGTAGGACTAGCCAAAATACCTTGATAAGACTAAATGATCATACAACACCCCTACACCAAAGAATGCACTAAAGGCAATCACAAAGGCAACCTTGTAATCAGTTTGTTTTCTTGGCAGAATGATGGCTGGATGTGTTTCTTCAGAACCACATTTATGAGTGAGCATAGATCCACATAGCTTTGGGTTCCCACCAAAACTTGAATTTTGAAATGTATTAAACTGGCCTCCAGATGGAATAGGCCCGTCAAGGTCATTGTTTGAAATGTTGAATGTTGAAAGGAAGTGCAGGTTGTTCAATGCAACTGGGATCGCACCTATGAGATTGTTGCTGGACAAGTCGAGCACCTGCAAGTTTGTCAGGTTGCAAATTGATTCTGGGATATGTCTAGATAACTTGTTGAAACTGAAATCAAGTACAACAAGCACTTTCAGCTTGCTAATTTGTGGTGGAATCACACCTCTGAAGTAGTTGTGGCTTAGATTCAACACTGTTGGAAAAGATCTAATACCATAGTATTGAAGTGATGGACCATTATAGACAGGCAGCTTGAAGACCGTTGGGTCCCAATGACCTGTGTTTTCAGTTGACTTCAGCATTGGCATCTCCATCAAGGTCAATGGCAGTTCTCCTGTAAGACTGTTGTTTGACACATCCATAAAGAAGAGATGGCTTAGGGAGTTGATCCAGCCTGGTATTGGTCCAGTGAGTTGATTGCTATTTAGAACTAAAATCTCCAAATTTGTGAGCCTTGATATCCATAGAGGTATTTGTCCTGACAATTGGCAATCTTTGATGCACAAAACCTGGAGATTCTCAAAGCCGTCAATTCTGTCATCCTCTGGCATGAGCTCTCCCTTGAAGTTATCGCCGATAAGAAGGGTGGTGAGGTTCCTGCAGCTCTTAAGGATGTGAAGTGCATTTGTGATGTTTCTGAAAGAGTTTGTAGCAAGTGATAGGAAGGTGAGGTACTTCAGATCACTCATTCTTGGTGGAAGCTGCCCATCTAATTTGTTATGAGATACCCGCAGTGCAGTCAGATTGCTACAAGAGGATATGCTTTCTGGAACTTTGCCGCTGAAGTGGTTTAAGTAAAGATCTAAAGTCCTGAGATTTGGCAGGTTAGAGAAATTGACCTTTGTAAGTTCTCCACTGAAATTGTTGCTATTGAGGTCTATTGTTATCAGACTTATGCAATTGCTCAGAGCTGATGGCAGCTCCCCTGATATTCTGTTGTTGTTCAAATGAAATTCCTTCAGTTTCTTGAGCTGGCCGATGTAATCTGGAATCTTGCCACTGAATTTGTTCCCTCCAAGATCAAGGGTTTCGAGATTTCTGAGGTTGATTATGCATGCATCAGCAAGAACTCCATGTAAACCGTTGTTAGAAAAAGACAGGTATTCCAACGTGGTTGCATTGAAAAGTTCATCTGGGAGTGTTCCACTGAGATTGTTGTAGCCGGCCCTGAGCATTCTCAACATGGAGCAATTACCAAGCCCTGGGGGGATGCTGCCGTTGAATTTGTTGAAACTAAGCTCAAGCATTGTTAAGAATGGCGAGCTGTTGCAGAAATCCGTTGGTATCTTCCCAATAAAACTGTTATTGCTGGCATTGAATGCAGTCAGATTCTCCATTGCTTTCCATGTGGTGGATGGTAACTGTCCTTCAAATAAGTTACTTGAGATGTTCAGTACCTGCAGAGGCCGCACAGGGGTTGAAGATGGCAGCTCACTCAGGCCTCCTGTCAGTTTGTTAAAACTGACATCAAGGACAAGGATGCTGCTGGACTGCACCAATTCAAGAGGTAAGCCACCAGACAACGAGTTGTCGGACAGGTTGAGTCGCAGCAAGCCGACGAGGTTGCCAAGGAATGGCGAGATAAACCCCTCGAGACCTCGAGAAGCCAGCGAAACATCAGTGACCGTCCTATTGGGACCGCTGCAGGTGATCCCTTCCCACGCGCAGCAGTCCGTGTCCCTCCGCCACGACGCCGTGAGGCCGCCGCCCCGTGAGAGACCAGCAAGGATCTGGAGAAGGAGGCCCTTCTCCTGCTCCGTGCATGAGCTGGTAGGAGAAGGTAAAGAGACCAGTAGCACAACAGCCAAACCGAAGAAAGTTCTGGGAAATCCGTTCTTGTGTGTGTGACTGAGTGGCTGCATGGTTTTCTCGGGAAACTAGCCAGGAGCTCGGATGAAGGAATGGGAAGAAGGGAAAGTAAAAGGGGCAGAGCTGCTATACAGGTTCAGTTGAACCCAATGATATTTATCAAGCCTTCATTACATATTTACATTAGTCTTTGTCAGTGTTTATTAGCAAAAGAATAGACTGATCTAACTACCTGATCTGTTCTCCGTTTCGTTGAACTGTTCCGCTAGTAGTGATGAAAACAAAATTTGGGTCAAGGACCGCCTACGTAATGTAGATTACAGTTAGTCTGACTTCCAAGCACGTATTGGTGTGTTGATACTAATCTGACCAGAACAGCTAGTGGCCAGTGCAGGTGGTTGATTAATAACTTTTGTTGTAGCTATCGTCGTATGCCCTTGCTTGTTAATGCTGTTCAAACAATGCAAGGTAGACCAGCTAAGAAAGACTGTAGTTTAAAAGAAGAGGAGAACTGTAATAAGTTTATTTTTCGTGTGGGGGTAGTACTTTCCTCTGGTGCTGTAATCAGACTGTATGGTTTGGTGCTTTCTCTTGCTTTACTGGCTCTGGTTTAGTTGAGAATGTGTTCTAGTTGGTTTGAGGTTGTGGAAGTGGAGCAAAATACTGGCGCTGTAATTCAACATGAGAAGCCCAGTTTCAAATTCAATACTCCCTTCGACTCGTATTACTTGTCGCTAGTATGCCTAGGTACATCTATATCAGCGACATGTAATATGGATCAGAGGGAGTAGTTGATTCCAGTTGTATGCCAGAACATGGAGTATTTGACAGGGAATGATTTCTCTCTTCACCAATTGAGCAACATATACATTTATTCGCCAAACGGAGGGAGAGAGGGAGTGTTCCAATACTTATTCGCACATTCCATTTATAAAATGGTAAGAGAAACAAATGTTCTCTACTAAGAACGGTTTGCCACCCTTAAAGAATTGTGTCCATAAAGAGAAGACGAGTGAACTATGGATATGAGTAACCTCAGTCCATCAATGGAATAACCTCTTTCAGATCATCTATCCACGGCATGAATTGTTCCTCGTGTGCACTATTCTGCAAAAGGGTAGTGTCAATTTCACAGTTTGCAAATATATTCATGCTACAAAAAACAGATTTCATAATGATCCATATTAGGCCGACCTAGCCTGGTCTTTAAATGGGCAATATTGAGCTGCATGTCAAACTAGTCTATCCATAAACTGTCTCCTTTTAACTCTACCAACAGAATACACATGTGCTCCAGCTGTGACCAAATTGGATTGCATAAAAACAGTTCATTGCAGAGGACCTAGAAGGTTTTAGAATTTGGGACTTTGGATTTAGATGAACATTACATACATGACCACAGTTAGTGCCTACATTATTATTATCAGAGCAAAATAGTTTGAAAGGATACCTGCAACCAGAAGAAAAACCCACGCATCAGAGCTAAACCATTGGAATAGCTAGTGTTTATAACTTGTTCGGCAAGATCTGAAGTTACATAAACAAAGGTATTAATTAGTACTACATACACAATTCAGAACCGTTGAACAAAAACAGTATTTTTTATCAAACAATACAAAGTGATTTACAGTATTTAACCTCAGCGATCAATATTTTCTAGTATTCTCAAAGAAAATATCAAATGTGCTTTGCAACTGGTTTATACTATACAAGTCAACTACAATACCAAGCCCGAAGTCCATGCCAGCAAAGAAGGTCGTCTGCATGGACGCCGCCGCCTTCTTCTTCGCTCCGGCAACGCGTTGATCCTTGCAGTCGCCCGTCAACAGCCAGCGCCGCTCGCAGTCCACCACCCTCCGCTCTTGGGTCCAATCGGCCGGCTTCTCAGTCAGCTGCTTCTTCAGAGGGACCTTGAACTGGTTGGGCTGCACCGCCGCCGGATTCGTCTGCTTCACCAGGCCGGGATGTTGCGTCGCTGGCTTTTTCGGAGGCATCGCGGCGGCGTCGAGGATGAGCGGTGGCAGTGGGCGAGAGCGGGAAGGAGAGAGATGCGGCAGGCGGTACTAGAGGGAATGGAATGGGGATTTGGCAAGGGCAAAAGATTAGGAATTTTTTCTTTGTTACGCTGCCAGCGCAGGCCCGCCACGCGAATCCGACAATGGACTCACTTGCCGGCGCCCCCGGACGGAGCCCCAAGGACCGGGTCCAGCACGGGGTTGCCAGACAGATTTTCAGGCGTGGCCTAATGCCAACACTGATTCCGAGCACCCGGTGTGAGGCGATTTTGGCGTCCCCGCCCCAAAATCCCATTCGGGGGGCCATTCGGGCTCCCCAATGGAGATGCTCTTAGAGCACCCGCAGCGTATGGTTTTTGCTGCTTCTAAGCACTCTGTCTCCTCCTAGAGGCAGCCTCTACACTGCAGCCTGCTGCCTCAAATGTAAAGATGTTAGCATCGCCCACTGCCTCTACTGAGTAAGCAACTCAAAAAACTGGATTGGGGGTTCACACGAGCTGAGAGCAAGTAGTTGAAGAGAGAAAGGAGTTAAGACATTGGACTAGTTTATGTTTTGTGAGGTCAATTAGAGGCAATAGGAAAACGTTATGCATTGCACAATTTTGCCCCAAATTTGGAGACCAAGCGTGGAGCCCATCTTAGAGGCAGCCCAGCCTCCATATAGTGTGGGTGCCCTTAATGACTTGTCAGAAGGAAAGAAAGCTTCTCTGGCAAAATAAAATTATTATTGCGTACTAACAAAATCTAGAGTAACTGCTACGGCACATCAACAGTATTAAAATCAACAAAAATATGTTCAAATGATTGATTGCTAGCTGAGCTGCCCATCAGGAATATAGAATACTGCACAGCATACTAACACATACATAAACAATGATGTATAGCACATACTGCACTGGAATTTCAACACTCCAGGAATTTCAACACTCCAGGATAACTCATGCTATGATGATTGTTGAAACAACACATCAGAATGTCGTTAAACTGTTCATGAAGTGCAAAAGGTACAGATCGCATAATTTACTTGCCCAGTTACGATAACAATAAGAAACAAATTTCTGAAAGGTGAGAGTGCAAAAGGCAGTAAAAAACAGATCGAGACAAATAACACAATACTTGTCAGATAGTGTATACACATGATATAGAAACATACCTGGGTAATGGTCAAAATACGAATTGCCCAACTCATCAGTAGAGTAGAATTTTGCATCTTTGCGCACCTGTCGCAACTTCACTAAAGGAGTACGGATCGAAGCCATGTCAAACAGCTGAAGATACTCTTTCCGGCTAAATGGCTTCTGAAGAGCATCCATCAATCTTCGCTTGAATTCTGAATCTGGCCTCAGGTTGATATGTGGAGGCCATATAACACCTTGTGATCTATGTGACTACAAATTCATAGGAAGCAAGAAGAGAAGTAAATCACACAGAGTACTTGCCTTACAAATAGAAAAAAGACAGCCCTTCATACATGAAGTGATGTGCAACTTCAGATCTTTGGTTAAATCTTTATAACCTCATCATGAAGTTCATAGATAGTGGTTAATATCAATTGGTAAGATCGAAATTCCAAAATGTAGACTAGCTTATAATTGGTCATACTCCTAGTGAGTTGCACAAGTAGATAGAGTTGATGGCTACTGCATTATGTTCTTTTGCCTATATTAAGTGATTGACAATACAAAAACAACTAAAAGGGCAAAGTAGGGAAGCTATGTCTGATCACAAATGCTCAGTAAATATGATGTGATATTCAGAGACATGAATGTGTCCACTTCTTTGAAAGTAAAGGTTGATTCGTTTCTTCAGAATGACCTTGATTATACATCATTCAAGCATACTGTGAGAGCCCTATTGTATGCGAATTTGAAAATTTGATGGGAAAATGCACATGCTACTGAACAAACCAGACTCACTAGCGTAATTGGAATTGTTAATTGACCTATGTATGGTAGTGGCATTGATCACTTCACTGCAAGCTGATGTGCTCTAGAACAGGCGCAAGCATAAACCAGATGCAATTCTCTACACACCGATCAATTATAGTGTCCGAATGTAACAGTAATAAGAGCAAACCATGTTCTCACCGAAGCAGCTCGAGGCTCAACATTGTTGTGCCTCGTATCGTCCTGACGCTCCACCCTTTGCCCAGGCGTCGGATCCGCACGCCAGTCGCACGCGTTCTGCTCCGGAACAATCACCACCGGCTCGTCTGCATCGACCCCCTTCTCCTGTTCCCCCGAGGAAGCAACGGCCGCCTCTTTCTCCGATTGCTCCTCGATCCCGCTGCTACCTCCAGACAGCGCCGCGTCGGGGTCCGGCTCGTAGTCCACGACGACGACGCCGATCTCGAGCCTCAGGCGGTTGTTCACGACGCGCGTGTGCTGCAGGAAAACGCGGTAATCCTCGTCGATGTCGACGAGGGAATCCAGCCAGGAGGGGGGCGGCGCGTCCACGGACGAGTCCCTCTCTTCGGCCCGGCAGTTGGTGCTCCCGCAGCCTGGGGAGGGGTCGGAGACGCATTCGCCGTCGGAGTTGGCGATGGCGATGGGGGGCTCGTACTTGATGACGGAGGCAGGGGAGGCACCGCCGGGCGGGAGCTCGAGGATGTAGGAGTCGCCATCGGGGCGGAGGTGGCGGAGGAAGTAGAGGTAGTCGGGGTCGAAGTTGGCGGCGGGGCAGTCGCCGGCGGCGAAGGGGGAGGGGAGGGAGGGCATCGCGGCAGGGTTTCGGGCTTTGGAGTTTGGGCTGAGCGAAGCGGTGTCACCGCCTGCGCGGCTCCTAGCTTCTGTCGCCTGTCGCGATTCCTCGTCTTTATCATGTGTTTGTACATCCGTCGGACAGAGAAGAGTCCTAGGCGAGCACTTCCGGACAGCCAGCCGCCACCACCTCCTGACCCCTCTCGTCGGAGGACCCCATGGACGCCGCCCGGCCTCGCCTCTCGCCGCCCGGAGATCGATTCTTTGACCTCTTCTCTTCCCCATCGCCGTCGCCAGTTCTCCCCTCATCCCCATCTGCGGGCGACGAGCTCCTCGAAGGCGACCTCCTCTTCCCAGCTCCTTCCTCGGACCCACCGCCCCATGCCTCGAAGAAGCCGGGCCGTGTCCCGCACGGCCACCTCGGCCTCCTCGCCGCGCTCCACGACGGGGACACAAAGCTCATAGGCCGCGGTGGAAGGGGAGCCCCGCCGGCCGTGGCTGCGGCAGCGGCCACCGCCGGGACCCTCCTCCGTCGCAAGGCGACCATCGCAGCCGCCACCGCCGTCGCCGCCGCATCTTCTACGCCTTCCCTCTCGCCGCAGTCTGCCACGCGCGCCATCCCGGCGCCGCCCAGACCCAGGAACTCCGAGAAGCAGCCACCCCTGGCGCCGTACCACCAGTCGGCCCCAGTCCAGGTGCCTGTCCGGCCGCCGCCGCAGAGGCGCGGGTGGGACGAGCTCGATGGCCGGACAGACGACGGGGAGGAGGATCTCGTTCGGGGGGACGCCGCCATGCTGCCCCCGCACGAGATGGTGGCGCGTGCCTCCGCCGGCGGCAGCCTTGGCGCGGCGGTAAATCCGTCCTCGATGCTCGAAGGCGCCGGCCGCACGCTCAAAGGGCGCGATCTCCGGCGCGTGCGCGACGCCGTCTTCCGGCAAACCGGTTTTCTTGACTAGATCCGGCAAAGGTGATGATGCATGATCTGATCTGAGCCGTAGTTTTGGTCATGGATCCAGCAAACACTGTGTTGAAAGGAGAGGTTTTTTTTCGAGCGGTTTGAAAGGAGAGGTTCAAAAGAAGTAAAGAGGATAGTAGTTCTTTCTGTGTAATCCTGCTTCAATTTTGACAAGGGAGTGCTGTTTGCAGTTCAGCTAATGGGAGAAAATATTATTGAAGAATATCGGTGACTTAACATTTCGAATCTCAAAACATGTGGACAGTTATCTGCATTTTGAATTTGCTGATTGTAATTGTTTTACTAGTAAGATTCTTTTACTGGAGATCTGAACCTGTTTGCGGTCCAGATGTCCAACGCGTGGGTCGTTTCATTGTACAATATGCAAAGTACAATGAAATGGACAAAATTGCAGATCTCAGAGGAGCGTAAATAGTACAACTTCTGAATCTTCTAAAATGTGTTCAAATTGTCCTTTTTGCTAAGCCTAAAATACAAGATATTTACATAAAAAAATTGCACACTTGTAGTTTACATATTTGACTAAATCCAGGTGTTTTTTTATTTTTTGAACTTCAAAATATTGATTTAAAAAATCAAAAAGGGTTTAACAGTTTGTCCTCCAAAGCGATTTTCCGATGTCAGGTCCCGCTATGCTTCAATCCAGTATAGAAACCTAGTGGATAAAAGAGAAAGGCTGTGGTTGTTTGTTTGTTTCTGATTGGATCAAACAACACATCTGATACTATCATTAGGGTGTATTTGTTTAAGCTATAGATTTCTGAATTTAGTCGTGGATAATCTGCTACTGTGTTGACTACTATGGAAAAGTTGAAAGTTATTTGGTTGGAATAATTGTGGATTGTGGATTCGATAAGAAATTTTTGTAATGCCCCCGAGGTTCTGAGAGATTATTTATATGGTAATTGATCATAGAATAATGATTTGTACACTAATAGACATGCAAATGACCATATGGGACTAAAATTTCCTTTTATATGGATAGAAAGGGATGTGTGATAAGATTTCTATAAAATACATATGTATTACTATTAAAATTTTACAAAGACATGCATAATTACGAATCCAATCACCATTCGTACATTTTTCAATACAGTTTTGTACACAAGAGGAAGAAGTACTTAAATGGTCTGGATTCAGTTAAACAATTGACATGAAAGAGTTCAAGGCTTGTATTCTCGAAAGAGTTCAAGGCTTTCCAGCCATATACACTCTGAAATAATTATAGAATTCAGCCTCACGCGCTCTGCTGGAGCAGTGGCATGTAGAGTACGATACTTTGACAGGATAATTTGCATTGACAACTGGCTAAAGAGGTGGCGTAGTCCTAGGGAAATTACTCTTCTCACTTGCCTTGTGAACAAAACTGACCGATGTGGATTTTCCTATTGTTCTTATCCACCGGTCCTTTAGCATATTTGTTGAATGTAAAGCTCTGGCAACACCGAGGATCAGATGTCTGAATTACACTTAACCAGATAATTTATATGTCGTGCTCCTTGAATTACTCGCATGGTTTCAGCATCAATGTGAAATTGTGTAAAGTAGAGATATGGATGTGTTGTGAGTTTACCAAATACTCCATCCGTTCCTAAAAATAGGGTGCATAATTTCTGGCATAAAGTTAAATAATGCACGTGAAGGGAAATTACACCATGTTTACAAGGGATTATTACACCTGGCTAATTGACATGAAAAAGTAGAAGAGTTTAAATGAGATAAGAGAACATAATTAAATATGGTAAAAAAATCCACATGAGTGGTCCAACGCAATACATCTTATATTTTGATTTTTTTTCTGAAAACACTATACACCTTATATCTATGAATAGAACGAGTAGTAATTAATAACGTCCATGAAGGATGGTTTACCGAACAAGTATTTTCACGAACACCTTAGAAGCATCATGCCATGTTCTAGAGGGGCAAATTTTGTAAGGAGCAAGGAACGGGAGGCAGGAGATGGCAAGGAGGAAGAGGAGTGGAGAATCATCCGAAAAATATCTTTGGAACCCAAGCTCAATGGAGCCCTTTATTTAAAAATTTAAAATTAACATTTTGAAGTTTCAAAAAATCGTGGAAAAAATATGTACATGTAAGTACTGATGTATACTTCAGTTGTGCAAAATCTTAATCTAAAATACATTGTATTATGGGCTACACAAAAATACAAAACCTAAAAAGATTTGAATGTGCACTATTCACATATCTAGATCTAAAACTTTGTCATTTTTGTGTAGAGTAGAATATAATGTATTTCGAATTGAGACTTTGCAAAATTTAAGTACACATAATTCCTTATATGTACATATTTCTTAGATTTGTTTGAAACTTTTAAAATACATTTTTCAAACGTTTAAAATAAAGGGCTCTAGTGAGCCCGAGAGTCAAATCGACGCACTCGTGGAGAATCATAACTTTAGGCGGCGTAGTCGATCTCTGTCCCGGCCGGCGACGAGAGGGCTTTTGGATGAGGTGGCGCGCCAGGCACAAAGATAGAGGCAATGGCTAGCGAGGGTACTGGCGCTAAGTTCTCGCGAGGTTGCAAGGGAGGGAGGAGGAAAAGGATGAGAAGGGGGCGATTCCAACGTCGCGGGGTGGAATATTAGCCGAGACTCCCTCTGCGTCATAAATGCCGGGCCAAAACAAGCAGGGGAGTCGACCTTGAGAGGAGAATAGAATCAAAATATTATTTTCACTTACGGATGGCATCGGTGGGTAATTTTCAACTTTTTCGTTGGGTGCACCATAGTGGAATTAGGGGCCGATTCCACTTCCGTTTTACACTGTGAAAATCAGGTGTGTTCCCAAAATTTGTGTTGTACTGATACCTGTTTGGTTCAGTCTCTAGCTTCCACGTGGTGTAGTGAATCTGGGCTTAGTATCCCAACCAAACACAACCTGCTAGGATCGCAAACCTTAGGATCATAACTTTTTATCTAAAGCTGTAAGCTTGTTACTGACCGCGTGTGGTGAGGCCATCTCCGTCGCATGCGTTGGTGGCCGTTGGATCTTTCACTTAGACCCCGTTTGTTAGGTCGGTAAATAATGATAGAATCCTGATTTCGACAGCACGATAACGCATGAACCGCGTGGTTCTTTAAGGCAACGGTGTGATGTGAACTTCAAATTTTTGTCTTACCACATGGCACGTTGCCACTCGTTCACGCTAGAAAATCACCACGCGCTATTGGTTTCCAATCTTTTTGCCCACAAGAGACATCAATTTATTTCCCTAAATAGAAAAGTACGCTCGGCATCGATGGGGCATCGATAAGGCGGCACGATCTCCCAGATCATCATATAATACTAATATTTTCATATTTTAATGAATCATTGTAAAAAATATCTTACATGTGCTATTTTGTCCCACTCTTCAGCATTGTTATAATTATTCTCACGATTAGTGAGAAAACATGTCAAAAAAAGTTGCCACGTTGCAAATGCATCCCCATCTCAAATAGCTTATATTCTTAAAAGAGTAAAATACATAAGAGGTCATGGAACTTGTCCGTATAAATCACTTTGGTCATTGTATTCAGAAAAGTTAAACTTACGGTAACCAAAGACGCGGGACAGGGTCATATACGGTCACTCCAGACGGTATAGATACGTATTTGATGACATGGTCAAATTTTGCCTAGTCAAAACAAATGACTTAGACGATGATGCACAAACGGTTTCCCAAAATCGCTAACAACAGCGACGACGACCGGAGACTAGCTGGTGATGGCGGCCTCTCACGGTGGCAAACGGCGGTCGACTCCACCCTGCATCGTTGCTGGCTGCGCGCCTGTAATACAGTAAGAACGTGAGCACGAGAAGCAGCAGGACGGCGACGATGTCCCGTCGAGCGCGCCATGCTTGCTATGTCGCATGCGTGCGTGCGCAAGCCACCGGGCCACGCTCGCGCTGCCGAGCACTGCCGCGGACTTGGCCAGCTCCGAGCCGCCCTGCCGCGCACGTGTTGAGGGCGTCGACGTGGAGCCGGATCCGCGCATTTGTGCCTCCAGCCCGTGCGCGTACACGGAGACGCGTCGCGCTGCTCCGCTGGCTGTGATGCACGTCGCCGGCGGCGCACGTCGGGGAGGCACGGTCCGTGCTGGCCATGGTGACCCTGTTCGCCGGCACACCCAGGCTCTCTGCAGCGCCACACCGCTAAAGAAGACAGCACGCGGACATCTTCGCCTCCAGCTGGCAGAGGCGGCGCACGGCCGCAGCGATGTCGTAGACGGAGCCCAGGTGGAGCACATCGGCTGGTCTCCGGCTACACCGGTTGACGAAGTCCCGTGCCACGGCAGGCCGTGTTGTGGAAGCTGAGGTGTCCGTCGAGCGTCGAGGCGCAACGCCTCCAGCCCCAGCGGCACGAGCACGCCCGGCGGAGCGGAAAGACGAACAGGAGGCGCCACCGCAGGAAGTCTCCCCGAGTCAAGCCGCTGTCTCTAGGAGCTCTGCGTTGACACTTTCTTCCTCACCAACAAAAGAATCAAGCCGAGATGGTGAGAACAGACGTCATCGGCGTTGTCTTCTACGGCTCCGGTCGAGTTCCGATGCCGACCATGTCATCTCCTCCGGCCACCGCGCCTTCGATGATGCTGAGGACCTCCACATCGTGTCCGTCTGCATCAACGCGCTCGCCTCCAAGGCCCGCGCCCCGCGGCCGCTGCTGGAACAGAGACGCCCTCTGAAAAGGCCGTGGAGGGCGTCGCGGCACTGCGGCAGAAGACAGCAGGTGTGCAGTGGCCGGTGTCGAGGAAGAGGCCCGGGTGGGCGTCGCGGCATAAGACGATGGGCTGGACGAACCGACAGGAGACGACGGCGCCTCGGCCGCCCTAGCAAAGGATGCAGAGCCCGCAAGGGCAGAATTGGGTGCCGATTTCTGGGCTCGTGGGATCAGCGGCGACGGTCTGGTGGTATTCCTCTTGTCCGCTTCAAGGAATACAGCACCTCGTTGGCGCCGTTCTCCTCCCCGACGGCCGAGTCGCCGTCGCGTGACGGCGTGAGCTAACCGCGATACCGGTGGGTGGCTGATTAGCTTGGCCGTTGCGCTTCAAGTGCCATTCTATAAAATTACATTCGATCGGAACAGCTGTGAGACTGCCACGTAGGTCGCATGCTGCCATGTCACCAAATACGTAGCTGGCCAGTGCGACGTCTTTGATGATCGTAAATTCAACTTTTCTGAGTACGATGACCAAAACGATTTTTACGGACAAGTTTGATTACCTTTCATGTATTTTACTCTTCTTAAAAGGGTGTTATTGGCTTGGGCTAATTACATCGTTCTTAGCAGGCTATGGCCTTGTAAATCGTCCTCGACACCAGTTGCAACTGCTAGTTTTCAAAAAAAAAAAAACAAAGAGGAACAGCCCAGATCTGTTACGGCATAAGCCGGCGGCCCATATGCGAAATGGCCCACATAAACTGTGTTACGTACATTAGCTGTACTTTGCTGGCCCGATGAGCTAGCTGTATCTTGCTGAATTACTGAGCCTAATGTACTAACCATGTTTTATGTGATGACTAACTAAAGGCAAATGGTGTTTTACTCCTCGCCTCGATGATGACATCACCGAGCCGGGTACAGAAACCGGAGGTGCGAAACCGAATTCGAGCAGGAACCATTTTGCCGTCATGGTGCGGTAGAAACATGCGACAATAGGCCTAAAGAATGGATGCCTCTGGCCTAGTTGTTCCTTTCTTCAAGATTTGGCATTTTCGATCGGCAAATCGTGATGCTATGCGATGATCAAACGGAAGGTATATATGAAACTTTGCTACGGTAGCTTTGCTTGCTGTAAACGGCAAAACCAAATTGCAGGATTCTGATGGCACCGATCCGCACCGCACCGCAGCAACACGGAGAGTATCGATCGCCACTAGGCGCTACACTACTAGTAGCCACAGAAGAAGGGTGACGTGTCCTGCAAAACCAAAAGGCGATGTGGTGGTTTTGTAGGTGCTGTTGCAGACTTGCAGTTGGGTTTTGAGTGGTGACCTGCCCTGCCCCGGTTGGCGCAAGTGCAGTGCATTCCGTCGCATGATCCGTCGTGTATCATCTGGCGCCTTCGCTGCTGCAGTACGATACGAGCCAGCAACCGAGGGAGAAGAAAGAGTGGTGAGGTGAATTTGGGCACAAGGAGAGCTTCGTTTTACCTCTGTGCATGCAACTTATTCGGGGGTTTCAGACTGAAGAACATGATACTACCTGCAACTGTGAGAGTTGCGATTTGAAAACACCGGGCGCCCAGCCCTGCTCAGAGTTTCCAAGCTACTCTCACCGACCTCTAGTGTATAGTAATATAGAGTAGTAACATGTACATGTTACTAATCTATGTTACTACGGGAGTAATATATTTGTAGTATCATGTAAAGTCATATTTATTAGGTTATAGACTCATCTTGTCTTGAAAAGTGTGATGTTATGGTAACATAGCTAGTGCGACTTTGGATCACTTTGGGTTTTCAATCCCAAGGCTCCATCCGGCGACATGGATGCAGGACTTGATGCTTGGCTCGTTTCTGAAGTCTGATCAAGTCCCAATAGCGATAACTGTCCTATGGTGTATATGGACGAGCCGGAATAAATATGTTCATGGAGAAGAACCATATAGACCGATGGGGTCTATGCAACTGGTTGAGGAGCAGATCACAATGCTAGAACTTCCACCAAAACAGGTTGCTCCTAATAAACCTGTGTGCAGATGGATCAAACCGCCCCTGGGCTGGTGTATGGTAAATACCGATGGTGCTTTAAACTGTACCACCCGGGAAGGAGGATCGGGCTACGT
Organism: Dactylis glomerata; assembly: GCA_007115705.1. Lineage (NCBI taxonomy): Eukaryota > Viridiplantae > Streptophyta > Magnoliopsida > Poales > Poaceae > Dactylis > Dactylis glomerata. Next base: position 148,108 of record QXEO01000770.1, on the reverse strand, counting down.
TATTCGTAACGAGCTGGGAGAGTTTTTGGAGGCGGGCTGTCGACGCCACTCCTTTGTTGAAGACCCTTTTATCAGCGAGCTTCTTGCGAGCCGAGAGGGTTTAGAAGCTGCGGCTAGACAGGGAATTCCAAAAGTGATCATCCAAACTGATTCCAAGAATTTGGTTAGTCTTTGGCAGGATGAGTCACAACCGAGATTTCAAGGAGCCCACGTTGTTCAGGAGATGAAGGTTTTATGTGAAAACTTCCAGGAGGTCAAGTTTCTTTATATAGGCCGAGATGCGAATAAAGTGGCACATAGATGTGCCAAAGAAGTTTTAAGCGTTGTAGGATCTGTACGCTTTGACGTAATGCCTGGATTTCTGGCTGATGTATTTCAGTCTGATTGTAACCACTATCCCGTTATTTAATAAAGCAGTGGACTAATTTCAAAAAAAAACTAGTTACCACAACACTCTCTTTCTTCAATTAATGACTTGCCATGTCACCAAAATGCTTAGTTGGCACTGCATGTAGTTCTATGTTCTACCAATGTTACTCTCACTATGAGCAGTCTAAGCTGTCCTCTGCAAGTCTGCATGTAGCCTGAAGTGACTAACATATTTATTCCTCGAAACACGGCGTGCATCCTGCCGATCGCCAGCGAGTAACGTGTGTAACGAGTAACCACTGCCATGCAAAGTCTAAGAGCAAGTACAATAAAGCTGATTCAGCTGGCTATAAGAATTAAAATAATATATTTATGCTTAGTTGGAGGAGAAAGAGAAGGAGAGAGAAGAGGAGTGGGCTCTAATGTACGAGCCAGCTCTAGCACGTGTTCCTACGCACTTTGTGAGAGTGGCATGTGGGCCATCTATTTATAAAGTAGTTCATTTTTATAGCTTGTTATTGTACATGTTGACTATAGAGCTGGCTATAGATGACATGATAACTTACTATAGCCAGCAGTTGGCTATATTACTGTTCTTGCTCTAACAGTCCACACGCGCAACTAGTACGAACTAGATACTCTGTAAATTCAGTGAGTTTTCCTATGCACTCCAAGTCACCGCCACTACTCTGTAATTTCCGACCGCGTCCATGCCCTTGAGATGCTTCGTAGGGTCCTCCAATGGACGAGAAGGCCGATCAAGATAGGTACGGGTCATTTGGCACTAATCACAAGCCGTGACACCGAAATTGCGTTGGGATATGCATGCATGGACTATGCTACAAAGATGTGGCCACGAGCCACGTAATCAATCCTGCCGCACAGTGGAAAGGGACGGGCGCACGTAACCGGATATGTATGCGTCCACTTGGCACGCAACAGGCCGGCTGGTGCGCCTCGCGCTCACAGGATTCGATCGACGTCTAAAAGAAAATATCAGGATTGCACTTGCACCAGCGTCAAGCTGGTTGCCTCGGGGGGAGTCGCTTGCAAGCTACGGATAACACAAGGGCGAGCTCGAAAAAGACGAACATCTCTGACGGAACGTCGCTGGCAAGCGGGGCCGGAGAGCAGGGAAACGCCGCCGTCACGGAGCTGCACGGCGAGGGGAGAGCGTTATGGCATGTCATGCGGTAGGGTAGGGCTCTCACGCGTACGGCGTGCATGTGTCGACGTCGGCGGCGTGAGTGCGTGCATGCATGGCACCGGCCGACGGCCGTGTCCATCAGCTCGAAGCCCATGAAGGATCGACGCAGTGCACAGCCCCTTCGCTTTCAAGTTTTTAAACAGCTGTAGCATTGGGCAGCACCGTCACTCACACTCACATGGTGGGAGCCTCCGTCCATTTGCTTTGGGCCCTGGGACAGCAGGACTTGGCACGTCCTCAGTCAACCGACCTACCCTCCTCGTCTTCTAACCTTAAGGGCATCTTCAGCGGACCGACGCATCCTGTCGACGTAAACGATCCGTCCTGATCTGTTTACATCGAGGGCATGGCACAATTTGCATCGCAATTCGGCATGTCTGGCCGCCGCACCCAGCGGGCCGACGCATCCTAATTTGCAATCAGTTGATATAAAGTAAATTGCATTGGATTTGATACATTGCAAACATTGCATATAAGATTATACCCTAGAATAAAAAGTAATAGAATTAAGTAACCCGTGGCTACTGGTCGTCCTCATCGTCGTCAGAGGAGGAAACGACGGGCTTGCCGCGGGCGGGTGCGACGTGCTGCTAACGGCACATGTCCTCATCGAAGACGGTGACCGTAATCTGATGGTCGCCGTTGAATTTGAAGACGAGGAGGTGGCCGGCCACGATGTCGTGCCGCTGGCAGAACCTCCTCCACCCGTTGGCCAGGTACGGGATGCCAGTGCGGTCGAAGAGGAGCTCCGTGAGCCATATGCCGGTGGCGCCGCCGCGCACCCACAACATGACCTGGTTCGTCCTCACGTCAACCACCTCGCCGAACTTGCGGGGAGATACGTCTCCGACGTATCTATAATTTTTGATGCTCCATGCTTGTTTTTACATCATTTGCCTACTGTTTCGTTACACTTCGTGGCACTTTTATGCATTTTCCGGAACTAACCTATTAACAAGTCGCCACAGTGCCAGTTCCCTGTTTTCTGCTGTTTTTGTGTTTCAGAAGTGATACACAGGAAATATTCTCGGAATTGGACGAAATAAGTTCCCGAAGTCTTATTTTTCCCGGAAGCTTCCAGAGATCCGAAGAGGAGACGGAGTGGGGCCACGAGGTGGCCACACACCAGGGCGGCGCGGCCCAGGCCCTGGCCGCGCCTCCTATGTGTGAGACCACCTCGGTCCACTTCTGACGATGCCCATTCGCCTATAAAGACCCCCCGACGGAAAAAACCTAAGTACCCGATCAATTTTCCAGAACACATCGCGATCCGCCGCCGCCGTCGACCCAAAGATCGGGAGGGTCCAGAAGCTCTTCCCGGCACCCTGCCGGAGAGGGGAATCGCCACCGGAGGTCTTCTTCATCGTCATGCTTGCCTCCGGAGCGATGAGTGGGTAGTCTACCTTGGACTATGGGTCCATAGCAGTAGCTAGATGGTTGTCTCCTCCACCATGTGCTTCATGTTTAGATCTCATGAGCTGCCCTACATGATTGAGATCACCGTTATGTAATTCTACATGTTTGGTTTGTTGGGATCCGATGAATATTGGTGTTATGATTGAGTTGCTATACTGAAATATATCTTATGTTATCTCTATGTTGTTTATGATCTTGCATGCTCTCCGTTGTTAGTAGCTATCTTGGCCGAGTAGTTGCTAGTGACTCCAAGAGGGGGTATTTATGCTCGATAGTGGGTTCATGCCTCTATTTAATCTGGGGGAGTGACAGAAACCTCTAAGGTTGTAGATGTGCTGTTGCTACTAGGGAGAAAACAACATTCATATGCTCAAGGGCATATGCTTTGTTTACATTACACACTTTGCTTAATGCAATTATCTGTTGTTCGTAACTTAATACTCATGGGGTGTTCGGATGATATCCCCGCGAGTGGATTATTAGTCATAGATGCAGTTGGATGGCGGTCTATGTATTTTGTTGTAATGCCCAGAGTAAATCGCATAGTGATCTTCTTGACATATCACATTTATCTTTATTCTATCAATTGCCCAACTGTAATTTGTTTACCCAGCATGTGTTATTTATCTTATGGAGAGACACCACTAGTGAACTGTGGACCCCGGTCCTATTTCCATCATATTGCTATCGCATGTTTACTTTACTCGCACTGTTTACTTTACTCGCATACTTCTACTGTTTTCCACTCGATACGCTCATAACCTTTGTTTCAAGCAAACCGGTGAGATTGACAACCTCATCGCAAGTTGGGAACAAAGTACTTGGTTGTGTGTGTGCAGGTTCCACGTTGCAGCTAGCAAAGCAAAGCTTGGACGAGGTGCCATATATAAATTGTCCGAAGCTGTCGCTAAGCCAGTCCGCATCACCTTCAGTCGTATTGTCTGCTCTTCTCCTGATCGACATACCTTGGTTTCTTAACTGAGGGAAAACTTGCTGCTATCTTCATCAAACCTTCTCTTGGGGTTTCCAACTGGCCGGTTATTTACTTCATCAACTCGGTAGCATCAAGCTCTTTCTGGCGCCGTTGCCGGGGAAGAGTGGAAGACCTCTGCAAGGAGAGTTTTTCGCACACACATCCTTTACTTTGTTTTAAGTTTTGCTTTACTTTATTTTTACTTGCATCATTTTATATCAAAAACCCAAAAAAATTAGAATCCTTGATAGTTGCTTTTATTTTTTTGCTCTTAGTCTTTGCTAAATGAGTAATCCTGAAGTAGAAGTTCGTAGTTTTAAGCAACAAGGGGGAGAAAGTTTAAAAGATGCTTGGTATCTTATTAACAATGCTCATCATAGGTGTACCAAAAAGCACTCTACCACGATCCTCCTTAGAAATTTTTATGTTGGTATATCTAGTTGGAATAGGTATGTTCTCAATACTCTTACAGGAGGTAATTTTCTGGGTACTCCCGCTGGAGAAGCATGCACTATAATTGAAAGTTTAGTGGGAGTACCACCTATTCATGTTGCTAAAACCGAGACCACCTTGGAGGAGGTGTTAGAAAAGCTCAGCTCTTTAGAGAAAAGTTTGCCAAGTATCCTAGAAAATGCTAGCCGAGTTAGTGAATTAATAGAAAATATTGGTAAGAGAATCACCGTTTTAGAGGCTAGCACTACTCTTGATAATCAAAATTTAAGGATTGGTAAACTAGAGGAGTCTATGGAAACTCTTAGTTTAATCTTCTCTTCTCTTAAATTAAAGAAAGAGAAAGTGTTTGTTGGAAAAGAGCAAAAATTTATGTATGTTCCCAATGTTTCTGCGCTTAAACTTCAACATGTTCTTAAAATTGGTAAGACTTTTAGTTCCACTAAGAGTGACTTGCAGGTTGAATCATTTGCGGGAACTTCCAAAGAGCCTACTGAGGTAATTGATGCTTCATCACTTGATGTTACTTGATTCGCAATTTTCTGCGCCTAGCTCAAAGGCGTTAAAGAAAAGCACTCTTGGGAGATAACCCAATGTTTTATTTCTAGTACTTTTTCTTTTATTTGAGTCTTGGAAGTCATTACTACTGTAATGACCGCTCCTTATCCTTTTTATTTTATTGTTGTGCCAAGAGAAGCCTCTAATTCGAGTGAGGTAAAGATTTGGGGATGTTGTTGTCCTGAAACTATTTTCGGTGCTGCACCGTAAAAATTTGTATAAATTCTCTGTATATCTTTTGGACCTGCGATTTCTTGTGCATATGCCCCAGGTTATATCCAAACTTTCGTTAGTTGAACACTTTTTGATTTGAGCAACAGAAAACCCCTCAAAAATTCGACCTTTGTCAGCTGTTCTGTTTTGATAGATTTCTGCCAATATTTGTGTTTGCCGCTTTATCGCTTTCTTTTGAGTTCTTTTGATCACGGAACTTTAGGGGAAGTTGCTACAGTAGTATATGCTTTATATGTGGTGGTTTTAGGTTAAAACCTGAAGCAAAAAGAGGTTGATTATATGTTATGCTTGCACTAATGTTGCTAATAGAATTGTGTTTAGTTTTGTATGAAGGAAGTTTTCAAGTGTAGGGATTGGAGAATGATGAGATGAGTTGAAGAATGGACAAAAGCTCAAGCTTGGGGATGCCCATGCATCACCCCAAGAAATATCCAAGAAGTACAAGCGTCAAAGCTTGGGGATGCCCCCGAGGCACCCCTTCTTCATCGGCAAAAATCAGGTCACCTTTCAAAACACTATATTTTTATTGCTTCATGCACTATGTGTTTTTCTTGGAGCGTCAGTTGTTTTAGTTTTCTTAGTTAGTTTAGTTTTGTTTGCTGCAATAAATGGTTGGACCCCAACAAATTTCCTTTGGAGGAGATGTACTCGTTTTCATTTGCCAAGAACACTCAGTTTTTCACTCTTATCGTTCAACGAGTGTTCTTCTTTTTCCGCTACTGCTTTTGGTTTTCATTTTTGCCTTGATTTGCGTTCAGACCTTGTCATATCTTTTCATCAAGGTGTATTTTTGCCTCTGATCTTTATTGGTTTTTATCAAAAGAGGTGTCTCTAAAAATTTCAAATGGTGTTGGAAAAGAGAAAAGGCTTTGTGCAAAAAAGTGGTACAAGAAGGAGCTTGTGTAGACTGCGGCTTAGGCTTTTTCATGTCGTGCTTGATGTCTTTTTGATAGTATGCTTAGTGGTTTTGCTGTAGCATGACTTGTCTCAAATAACTAAGATTGCTTAATGAGCCTTTGAATAAATCATGCGTTGTTTTTATTGTATGGAAGCATTATTTTGGTTTTCTCCTAGATGCTTTATTTGGGTTGACTTGGTGCATGCTCACACATGTTAGACTCTTACAAAGACGCCAATAGCCTCTATGATCATTTAGTTTTTGACTTTTGATGCCATCTTATGCTTCTTTTAATATCGCTTTATCGCTTTGCATGATTATGGCCATTATTGCTCTCTTAGTTGGTCGCTCCCACTCTTTTGCTAGCCCTCGCCTTGTACTGAGTATGAGCTCTACTCGTGCATCCAACTCCTAAAAGCCAAAGTTTTTCCAAAGTATCCACCATACATACCTACTAGCAATTTGCTATTCCAAGTAAATTTTACTTGCTTTTATCTTCTCTTCAAATTAAACTCTTACCAGTGTTATGCAAAAATTGGTCAGTAAAGCTCTCACGAACCGGAAGGCACACTTTACTTTTTCCTGTTCTTAAAAATTTGACATTGTGGTCTCTTATGTTGAGTTGTTATGCTTGCAAGTTGTAAGTTGGATTCTAGCCCAACCATGCTGTCATGGGGCAAGCTTTCAACATTGCACTTCTTATTTGAGTTGATATCGTGATCTTTTGTTTATGGATGCCCGCGGTGTGAAAGGAATTGGGAATCTTGTGGGATCATGGAGTTTGTATATGTGTTAGGGAAACGCCTGGGCCGCCAATCTAAGCCATGCATAATTCATGGTGGAAATTTGCAGCATACCCATGGTGGACATTCGACGACGCATCTCACAATAAAAAGCTAAACAAATGGCAAATAAAAGAGATGTCGAGGTGTTCATTGTCTGCTTGTCCTGTCATTTTGATGTGGGCTTGTTCCATGTCATCGGGCACGGAGGTACCCCGTTGGCGGTTTTTGATGATACATATATACTTACAATGACAAGAGCCTTGCTTGGGACTCTAAGTTGAGTAGCATGGGGTTTGGGTACTCGTATTCACGGGACATGGGGTTTTCAACTTATGATTTGTCAAGCATATGCATCATAATTGTTCTCGCATTAACTCTAACCATTCAAGATGCTTATGATGGGGTCAATGAGAGCTCAAAGCCAGTAACTAACATAATTTTTGAAGGTCTATAAAACTTGCAATCACTGCTTCCCTCTGCGAAGGGCCTTTCTTTTACTTTTTTGTTGAGTCACCACCTTCTATCTTTATGCACCATAAGAGAGCAAATTGTCATTCTTAGTATGATGTGCATTGTCCCAAAGTTTTCATTGATTGATTCATATTGTTGGTTTCACTTGTTCTCAAATTATTTGTATCTAGTCGCCCTCTTAAACTTGACGGTGTCCTATACATTTATGTTTTGCTCTCTATGAAGGACAAGTTGAAAACCATTTGTATGTTTTTCTTATGATTTGAACACACGTTTGACTTTCATTGTTTCATTTTCATGATCTTTTGTTTGTATTCATTTTCATGTTTACAACATGGTTGCTAAGTTTTTATTGTCAAGATTATATCTTCATGCCCATGTTTTAAGTTCTTATGATCCCACCTCACAAATGCTTACATATATGATCAAGATTGTGTAGGTGTATGTCACCTCAAAAATTATTCTTTTGTTATCACTTACCTACTCGAGGACGAGCAGGAGTTAAGCTTGGGGATGCTTGATACGTCTCCGACGTATCTATAATTTTTGATGCTCCATGCTTGTTTTTACACCATTTGCCTACAGTTTCGTTACACTTCGTGGCACTTTTATGCATTTTCCGGAACTAACCTATTAACAAGTCGCCATAGTGCGAGTTCCCTGTTTTCTGCTGTTTTTGTGTTTTAGAAGTGATACACAGGAAATATTCTCGGAATTGGACGAAACAAGTTCCTGAAGTCTTATTTTTCCCGGAAGCTTCCAGAGATCCGAAGAGGAGATGGAGTGGGGCCACGAGGTGGCCGCACACCAGGGCGGCGCGGCCCAGGCCCTGGTCGTGCCCCCTATGTGTGAGACCACCTCGGTCCACTTCTGACGATGCCCCTTCGCCTATAAAGACCCCCCAACGGAAAAAACCTAAGTACCCGATCAATTTTCCAGAACACATCGCGATCCGCCGCCGCCGTCGACCCGAAAATCGGGAGGGTCCAGAAGCTCTTCCCGGCACCCTGCCGGAGAGAGGAATCGCCATCGGAGGTCTTCTTCATCGCCATGCTTGCCTCCGGAGCGATGAGTGAGTAATCTACCTTGGACTATGGGTCCATAGCAGTAGCTAGATGGTTGTCTCCTCCACCATGTGCTTCATGTTTAGATCTCATGAGCTGCCCTACATGATTGAGATCACCGTTATGTAATTCTACATGTTTGGTTTGTTGGGATCCGATGAATATTGGTGTTATGATTGAGTTGCTATACTGAAATATATCTTATGTTATCTCTATGTTGTTTATGATCTTGCATGCTCTCCGTTGTTAGTAGCTATCTTGGCCGAGTAGTTGCTAGTGACTCCAAGAGGGGGTATTTATGCTCGATAGTGGGTTCATGCCTCTATTTAATCTAGGGGAGTGACAGAAACCTCTAAGGTTGTAGATGTGCTGTTGCTACTAGGGAGAAAACAACATTCATATGCTCAAGGGCATATGCTTTGTTTACATTACACACTTTGCTTAATGCAATTATCTGTTGTTCGCAACTTAATACTCATGGGGTGTTCGGATGATATCCCCGCGAGTGGATTATTAGTCATAGATGCAGTTGGATGGCGGTCTATGTATTTTGTTGTAATGCCCAGAGTAAATCACATAGTGATCTTCTTGACATATCACGTTTATCTTTATTCTATCAATTGCCCAACTGTAATTTGTTTACCCAGCATGTGTTATTTATCTTATGGAGAGACACCACTAGTAAACTGTGGACCCCGGTCCTATTTCCATCATATTGCTATCGCATGTTTACTTTACTCGCACTGTTTACTTTACTCGCATACTTCTACTATTTTCCACTCGATACGCTCATAACCTTTGTTTCAAGCAAACCGGTGAGATTGACAACCTCATCGCAAGTTGGGAACAAAGTACTTGGTTGTGTGTGTGCAGGTTCCACGTTGCAGCTAGCAAAGCAAAGCTTGGACGAGGCGCCATATATAAATTGTCCGAAGCTATCGCTAAGCCAGTCCGCATCACCTTCAGTCGTATTGTCTGCTCTTCTCCTGATCGACATACCTTGGTTTCTTAACTGAGGGAAAACTTGCTGCTATCTTCATCAAACCTTCTCTTGGGGTTTCCAACTGGCCGGTTATTTACTTCATCAACTCGGTAGCATCACGGGGCAACCTGACGGAGTCCTGGTCGGCGTCGTAGTTGAGGGTGACGCCCAACTCAAACCCGTCAGCAAGCTCGGGCTCGGGCGTCGACAGTGGAGAAGGAGAAGGCGGAGAAGATGGCGATGCTGGCCCCTCGATCCAATGCCTATGGCCGCCAGCACGGCTGCTCTCGCCATGCCGTCCACAACGTCCTCGGCGTCCACATATGGGTGGCGACGACGAGCTCTGGGCGCCACCACCGCGGCTTGATACGTCTCAAACGTATCTATAATTTTTGATGCTCCATGCTTGTTTATACACCATTTGCTTTGTGTTTTGGTACGCTTCGTGGCATTTTTATGCATTTTCTGGAACTAACCTACTAACAAGACGCCACAGTACCAGTTCTCTGTTTTCTGCTGTTTTTGTGTTTCAGAAAAGTTACATAGGAAATATTCTCGAAATTGGACGAAACAAAAGCCAAACCTTCTATTTTTCTAGAACACGAGTCGAAGTCCAAAGCAGAGACGGAGGGGGCCAGGACCTGGCCACACCCTAGGGCGGCGCGGGCCAAGCCCTGGCCACGCCACCAGGGGGTGAGCCCCCCTGGTCCACTACCTGACGCCGCCCTTCCACCTATATATTCCCCTCGACGGGAAAAACCTAAAGGCCCGATCGATTTTCCACGAAACCTACTGCAAGCCGCCGCCTGATACGTCCAAAACGTATCTACTTTCCCGAACACTTTTGCTATTGTTTCTCCTCTAATTTGTGTGTTTTGAGTACAACTAACACGGACTAATGTCGTTTTCAGCAGAATTGCTCTGGTGTCTCATTTTTGTGCAGAAATCCAACTTTTAGTAAAAATTCGGGAAAAATCATCAAAAATCCTATTTCACCAGAAGACCCATGGAGCCAGAAGACGAGACGGAGTGGAGGCACGAGGCCTCCACACACGCAGGGGGCGCGGCCCAGCCCTGGCCGCGCCCACCTGGTGTGAGGGCGGCTCGGCCGTCTCCACGACCCCTCCTTCCACCTACATATACCCCTTTACCTGAAAATATCAGAGAGACGGCGTTTTTCCCAGATAGACTTCCGCTGCGCTGCCGCCATCAGAAACCGCGATTCGGAACCAGAAGATCCGTTCTAGCACCCTGCCGGGACGGGGATTTGGAGGAGATCTTCATCACCATCATCACCGACGTCACTCCATCGACCATCCATGACTCCCCCATCCATGTATGAGTAATTCCCCCGCTGTATGTGAGGGGATGGTAGGGATTGGATGAGATTGTTCATGTAATTTGATATGAGATTGTTAGGGCATAGTGCCTAGTATCTTTATTTAGTGCCTATGACATTGTTGCAACTTGTTGTGCTTAATGCTTGTCACTTTAGGCTCGAGTGCCATGATTTCAGATCTGAACATGTTATTATTTCTATGATGATACTTGTTGTTTATGGTCTTATCTACAAGTTGTATACACATATTGTTGTCCAAAATCTGAGGCCCCAAAGTGACAGAAATTGGGATAACCGGAGGGGGTGGCTATGATGTGAGGATCACATGTGTTCACCGAGTGCTAATGCTTTGCTCTGGTACTTTATTAAAAGGATTACCTTAATTACCAGTAGTTTCCCTTGAGGCCCTGCTGCAACAGGCTGGTAGGACAAAAGATGTCGTGCAAGTTTCTCCTTGTGAGCACGTACGACTATATACGGAACACATGCCTATGATTGTTTGTACTAGGATGCTTTATCATTATTTATCTGCATTGCCCATGTCTCATTGATTTCATGAATTATCTTATCCATGCAACGCCCGTACATCCATCCCTATGCCTACAGTATTTGTTCCTACTGCTTACTATCGCTACTATTACCGCTGCTGTTTTACTACTGCTGTTACTGTTTCACTACTATCACCACTATAAAATTGTTGCTACTGATAAACCACTGCGAGCAAGACTGTTTCCAGGTGCAGCTGAATTGACAACTCATCTGTTAAGGCTTACATATATTTTTTGGCTCCCCTTGTGTCGAATCAATAAATTTGGGTTTTACTTCCCTCGAAGACTGTTGCGATCCCCTATACTTGTGGGTCAGCAAGACTATTTTCTGGCGCCGTTGCCGGGGAGCATAGCTTTATTTGTAAGTTCACTTGGTATTCATATTGTTCGCTGCAATCCTTTCATCATGGGTAAACCTCGTGATGGAAAAGTTCCTATATTGCCATCCACTACAAGAAGAGGTACGACTCTCAACACTTCTGCTGCTCTTGATTCGCTATCTGTTATGAGTAAGTTGCTTACACCATCACATGCACACGCTACTGCTACTACTTCTGCTGAGTTTAAAAATGCCACTGATAATTTAGATGATGCTTCTACTGTGCTTGATGAGAGTGGTTCACTAGGTTCCTTTTTAGATGCTACTATTGCTAGAGCTAAGTTGGGAAACACCACTGTTACACCTGTTAGTTCACCTGAGTCTAGGGAATGTCCTAGTGATGATTTTGATGATGATGCTTATATTGAGCTTAATGATGATTTTATTGATGAAGCACGTGCTACTCGTAATGCTGCTGAGGTTAAAGAACTTCTTGCAAGACGTACTGTTAGATATAATTTGTCTCCTAATCCTAAGTTTGCTGCTTCTCCCATAAATATTAGAGACAAGGATTATGATTTCTCTTTGGATTTATCTTACATATCTATTGTTGAGAAAACTCCTTTTTGTGGTACTAAAGATGAGAGTGCTATGGAGCACATGAATGAGCTTTCTACTTTGAGTAATTTTTTTTTCTGATGATATTAAGCTCCGCACTTACTTTGTTGCTAAGATTTTGTTGCTGGTTGGGTTCCAAAGCAACGATGGATTAAAAAAATGGGATAGAAACAGAGACTGCAACCTATTTCGAATTTTAGAGAATTTGTTCAAAAGATCAAAGGGAGAGGAGGAAAAAGATAAGAAGGAGGAAAGCGAGGGAAAGATTTTTCAAAACAAATTTGAAAACATTATTTTGATCCAAATAATTTTAATAGTTTGCAAATATTTTGGTTGAGTTTTAAAGAGGGTAATTATAAACCATGCAAGAAAAATAGAAATAGGTTTTGTACCAAAAATAATTTTATGTTTGAGGAAAATATGCAAGGTGATAGATGCATGATGATGCACGACGTCACAAAGACGTGAAAAAGAAAATAACAAACAATTATCTATTAGGGGAATTTTTCCGGGTCGTTACAATCGACACCACTAACATGGGATCTCGCCCCGAGATCCACGCTCGTGTAGGGGAAAAGAGTTGGTGAAACTATCGAGTCTTCATGCTTCATGTTGAACTCCGCGACACCACTAACACGAGGTTTCTTCTCGACACCACCAACAAGGGATGAATGCTCACGATGACGATGATGAACTTTCGACGAGCAAACCTATTAGGATAAAAGGCAAGAGATCGGCCACCCACGTTGGATCCTAAAACTCAGAGAAGTGGCAAGAAAGAGAACTCAAACTCGCGAAGGTAAGAAGAGAGAAGCAAAGTGGTAAGGAGAAAAATGCCGACCTATTGAGAACTATCCAACGCAGTTTTAACAAAATAGTTTTTGACACTAGACTCAACTCGTCCGTTGGCAAGGTTATCCTACAGGCAGACTGGACCCGTGGGTATCGACAAAACCTGGCTCTGATACCACTTGTAACGCCCCAAAACCGGCACCTTATAGATCATAGCGATCACGCCACAATCTACATGATGTCGCTTTGGAAACGCACCACCAAGCGCCTCGTGCACGTTGGAGCGTGCACGTGATGCGGGTGGAATCGAGTAGCAACAGTTACACAAGTTCACGATGGAACCCACAAAAGAATATAATATAACTGCAAAGACTCCACGAGTCAAAATATCCAGATATACAATACAAAGATCCGAATCATACATAAAGCAAATTAGTATCCGAGTACGGACAAGAATACAAATGGGCCTAAGAGGCCTGAAGATAAACGATGGCGTCCAAACCCTGCCCAGGCCAAGCCGAAAGGGTAACCTTGCTAACGTCGGCGCTCCCATACCTGTCAAAATTGTCGGGCCAATGGTTGCCGAACAAGGAGGGAGAAAGAGAAAAGGAAAAAAAACGAGGGTGAGTACCGAGGCACGTACTCGCAAGACTGGAATTCAGCTGTGCTCGCCTACAAGCTATATGGTGGACTTAGCGGCAACAAAAGAACTTTACTACAAAGACACACTACAACTTTTGTCTAAATAGAATAAGATAAGAGAGCGCATAAAAGAACCAACTAGAAACTAACACCAAACATAACCCAGCCGATGAATCACCTCATCGCGCCCACACGAAGAAGCAATATCAAAGGCACTCACACAGTTACCAAGTTTTATTGCAGGTTTATTGTTGTAGTTGTGCTAACTTACTACACAAGTTTAGTTGTATTGAAACAACAGGTGCAAGTTATTCTATGATCGAGTAGTAAAGCTCCAAGTCGTCCATAACCGCAGACACGGCTTTTTGAAAAGATTTAACCCTGCAGGGGTGCCCAAATGTACCCAAACGCACGATCACTCCTTGATGCCTACGATTAGCACACTTCCAATGGTGTGCCGGCAGGAGGTCATGACTCGCACTCTCCTTCACTACAAACAAGTCGAGGAAGCCACCTAACTAAGTTTAACCCGTGTCGAGAGTCCGGCCGAATCTCTGAGACGGACCTAGTTGTTTGTGTCTACGGCTTCCGAGGCCCGGCTCCACTCTGGGGAGACGACCCGCTTCAGCAGCGATAAACGCACGTACCACATCCTATGCGTGCATGCAGAAGCAGAACAAGGGGTTACAAGGCACTCTTGGGCTTCCCCCAAAATAAATCGGACCGTTAAGATACAAGAGCTGCATGCACGCAAAACCCAAATGGAAAACCTCAAACTAGTTGTGGCCACTGGACAAGTGTGTAGATTCCGGCAGTGATTGAGGGGAGGCCCGTAAACGTACCCACGTCTGGTTAGAGCGCTCAGTCTCAGAACAGTTCATGCGGTCTCGGGGTCCTAGGGGACACAAGTGAGCCGTCGGAAAACTGGCAAAATGACTCACCGATGCCTCTGCTTAATTCAATTTTTAAGTATTAACATTAAAGTAAGCCATGAGTATCTCCAACAACATATATCATAAAGTAGAGCATGTGATAACTTCCCAACCTAATAAGATAAAACAACTCCAACAACCTGAAGATGCCTACGACTCGCACGGCCAACTCAAACAACAAGCACATAGGTAATAGGATGTATGGAAGGTTATATGGCTTTGCTTTAGATAAACAGGTGGATAGGACACGTGACTCGAACAAAGCATCGCGACACAAGGCTAGAATATAGAGCTAGCGAGAGCAAAAGTATTAAATGGGTAGAGAGAAAAGGGCTCGCCTGAAAAGAGTGTCGGAGAACTTTTGAAGAACTTGTCGTTGCTCACATCACCACGAATCGGCCTATCCGAGAAGAAGCAAAACACTACAACAAACAACGAATGCAACACTTACTACTACGACAAAAGAATCGGCATGATCATGTGCAAGCATGCATGACATGGCAAGTATGATGCAATGCAACTTAACAAAATTGAGCAGGATCGGAATCCCGATGCACACATATTAGGTTGAAGTTGTTTTACTACCCGGCAATTTAAATGTTGATTAGCATGGCAAAAACAAGATATGAGTGAGCTACACAAAGTTAAATGAAGTGGGGAAAACATATTAGGTAAATCCCCAATTACTCCATATATTACTTATTAGGTGTAATGCAAACTATCACGTCATGATATGATGCGAGATGCAAACAAGTATATGGATGACATATTCAGATTCTACACATTTTTCTGATAAATCTTCATATAAAATACTTTTTATTTCGAGTTATAGTTTGAAAGATATTAATTTTGTAAGATTTGACAAATTGCTGGAATTTCAGAAAACAGAGAGAAAATAAAAACTGCGAGGGCTGAATCTGGCCCGGACCTAAGGCGACGAATAGAATCTGCCGCGCGCGGGCGACGAGCTGCTCCGGACGGAATCTGGGCCGAGGCCCAACAGGGGCGCCAGATCTGAGAAAGAAAATGGAAAAAGGGTTGGCTTGATGCCTGAACGGTGATTCGAACTCTGAATCTGCTGGATTGAAACAACGGGCTCAGACCGCTGTGCTACTGAAGCTGATCTGAACAGGGAAGGAAACCATGTATTATATTGTCGAGATAGAGGAAGTTAGCCTGACGAAACTGAACGTGAATGGTGTCGTGGAGTTTGCTGCAGACGAACGGATAGGCGGAGGGATTTGGCGTCGGTCGAACATGGATTCGGCATTAGAGAACGAGCGGGGTCGCGGGATGGGTCTCTGAAGCTGCGACTCGACGTGGGGAACCAGATCCCTGCAGCGGAGGGAGTTGGGAGCAGCCGGAGAGGGCCGGCGGCGCGCACCTGCGGGGAACGGCGGCGGTCAACATCGGTAGACAAAAGAGAGCGGGAAGGAAGACGGGGAAGAGGACCAGGACAGAGAGGATCTCACCAGGAACGCGATGGCGTAGTCTAGGACGCCGGGAGATGGCCGGAGCATACAGAAACAGAGAAAATTGCCGGCAGTCTGCGAGGTTGTCGAGGACGAAAACGTCGTGAACGTAGCTTCCCGGCTCGTTTTCTTGGTCTACGAGAACCGGGTCTTCGAGGCGCATCTTCTGGGAACGTCGGAGCTGCGCGAGATGGACTGGAACGGCGGGACGATGCTGGCCATGGCGCGGTGGTTCTCGGTGATTTTTATTCGGTTTGTAGGAGATAACGAGGAGGGGCAGAGAAGGGAAAAGGAAGGTGGCGGCGCGAGGACGGAAGACGAGGGCTAGGGTTTGCGAGGAAGGACTCCGTGGGGATCTTGTAGAGGGGAAAGTTGGAGGGTGACATGAGCCGAGGAAGGGAGTCACGCCTCCTGCGTGCTCTATTGAGGAAGAGGATAACGAGACAAGGAGCATCTCTGGCTCGGGATGACCGAGTCGTTGGCAGAAATTGGGCTTTTGTTGCTGGTTGGGTTCCAAAGCAACGATGGATTAAAAAAAATGGGATAGAAACAGAGACTGCAACCTATTTCGAATTTTAGAGAATTTGTTCAAAAGATCAAAGGGAGAGGAGGAAAAAGATAAGAAGGAGGAAAGCGATGGAAAGATTTTTCAAAACAAATTTGAAAACATTATTTTGATCCAAATAATTTTAATAGTTTGCAAATATTTTGGTTGAGTTTTAAAGAGGGTAATTATAAACCATGCAAGAAAAATAGAAATAGGTTTTGTACCAAAAATAATTTTATGTTTGAGGAAAATATGCAAGGTGATAGATGCATGATGATGCACGACGTCACAAAGACGTGAAAAAGAAAATAACAAACAATTATCTATTAGGGGAATTTTTCTGGGTCGTTACAGTATACCAACTATTCCTTGCTCCATTAAAAATAACTATGTTAGAACTGCTTTATGTGATTTGGGAGCTGGAGTTAGTGTCATGCCTTTTTCTCTTTATAAGAGACTTGATCTAGAAAAATTAGTATCAACTGATATATCTTTGCAAATGGCTGATAAGTCTACTACTATTCCTATTGGTATATGTGAAAATGTTCCTGTTCAAGTTGCTAACAGCTGTTTGATTTTAACTAACTTTGTTGTGTTGGAAATGCCTGAAGATGATAATATGTCTATTATTCTTGGGAGACCTTTTCTAAACACCGCAGGTGCTGTTATTAATTGCAATCAAGGAAAAGTAACTTTTAATGTCAATAATAAAGAGTACACGGTTTATTTTCCCAAGAAGATTGATAGAAAGAATGCTCTAAATTCCGTCAAGAATGTTGAGACCATCAGAGTTGGTCAAATTATTTGTTCAGAGTGAAAGCCCAAGGAAGAATATATAATTGTTATGATGGGACTATGCCTATAAAAGTTGAGGTAACATAAGCATTAAGTGAAGTGCAAAGTTTTGCCTCATATAAAGTTAGTTTGGGAACAAGACTTGATCAACCTTGTTAACAAAGTGATTTTATATGAACGAAACTTAGTTTTCACCGCATTTACTCTACCTCACCTATATTTACTTTCACCAATTTTATTCCTTTAGTTTAGTTACATGATTAAGAGTATCTCAGAGCTGTTGCATACTTGGTTTTGATTTGCTTGAAATCATTTCATCTTCGTCTTTCTGAGTTTTATCGATATGCCAATTTTTTAAAAATCCTCAAAAATAAAGTTTCTCGAAAAATTCCAGAAAATTCTTTATAAATTTTTATGTCAAAAATGGGGCAGAGAGGCACCTGGGAGACACCAGGAGGGGCTGCCATGCCACCTCACACACAGGGGGCGCGGCCCAGCCTGGGGCGCGCCCACCTGGTGTGAGAGGGCCCCACCCGGCCTCTCACTTATCTCTTCCTCCCCTGCTCTTTCTCTCTCTCGAAAACAACAACACACCCAGTTCATACCCAAGTTCTTGCTGTTCTTCACCTCGATTTTTCAATCTCCTTGCTCAGCCCATCATTTCTTCTGAGATTTGGAGCATTTGTTCTCCGGTATGTGACTCCTCCACTTGTCCAAGTAGAATTTCTTTTGGTGAAGTATTTCTTGAGTATTTTAGCATTGTAGGTGGCAGGATAAATGAGTATGCATGCTTGTTCTATTGCTTAGAAATGATATTTTGATGCATGTTAGCTCTTTAGTAACTCACTATAGTAGTTCCCTACATTTGCTTGTCTCAAAATCATATTTTATGAGGTTTGTTAAAAATTTCAGAAAAGGGACATGGATAACTTCACCTATGGAGAAGTGTTTGAAAGAGAAGCACCAAGGTCCTCAAGGCCTTCAAGATCCACTGCTCAATATAGGATATCCTACAATGAAGATCTTATGTCACCAAACCTTGAGGGGGACGATGGAGATGCACATCCATCGACCTTCCCTTGTACTAATTTTTTGCGTGATGCAGGGATTCTTAATGATTTCTTGCTCCTTGTTAACAGGGTTGGATTGACTACATACATGATGGATGAGAGTAATCAATATGCCATTCTCACAAAGATTTTCGTTGAAATCTTTAAATTCACTAATGCTCATTACAATCCTTCCATTGCATTCAAGATTTATGATAGACCTATCACCATGTCTTTGGAAAGATTTTGTAACATTCTAGGTATACCCATGTTTGGGACGGCGAGGAAGATGCTACAGCAGCCCGCTGATTTAGTGGAGCTCTACCGAGGAGTAACCAACGATGATGACCGCACCGCACAGCGTGGCAAGATAAGAAACATTCAACTCCCAGCTATTAGATATTTTACTTACTATCTTGCCACTAGTGTACTTAGTAGAGGAAACACTAGCAATATCTCCAACTATCATTTAGCTTTTCTAGCTACCGCTCTTGATGTGAGTAGGAAGTATAACCTCGGTGCTATTATTGCTCATCGCCTAGCTGCTAGGGGACCTATTTATGGAGGTATTATTGCTGCGCACATTGTTGCTGCTCTTGAACTTCCTATTGCTCCTCATGATACATTGTTGACTCCGCGGAGGCTCGATCTTGCTGCCATGAAGCTCCATCATTTTGTTACTGCTAACTCACGTGCAGGGAAATTAGTTTACAGGATGTTATTCACTGATGGAGAGGAAAGGGAAGTGCCTTTACCACAACCCAGTTTGTTTAGTATTGATAACAGGCCATGGTCACGCACGAAGGAGGAGTTGGATGAGCGGCTTAGGGTGCTCGGCTTCAACGTACAGCATGGCATCGTGGACCAGGAGGAAGAGGAGGAGCCGGCCTATCACTTCACCACATACCACTCCGGGGCGTCTTCGAACTCATATCAGGACGATGGTGCTTCTTCGTCGCACTACGGAGGCGCCACCTCGTGGCCGAGTTGGCCGAGTTGGGATTGATCTCCACTTAGGCCAAAAGCCTAAGCTTGGGGGGAGGTACGCCGATGATTCACTCATCTACATATCATATTTTGTCGGTCCTATGTATATCCATGTTTTGTTTTCTTTATTGTTCTTGTTCTTATTTCTTCTTTCTAAAACACAAAAAGACCAAAAATATTTCCGTTGTTTGCCTTTTTAGTTTGCTACTGAAAGGACATTTGTCCCTTTCTACTTTTTTGATTTACAATGACATGACTATGTTTTGTGTGAACTAATATTTGAATTATATGCATACAGGTTTAAGTTCACAGGTGAAGGGGTTCTAATGCATAAAAAGAAAGATGGTGGAATCGCCTGCCGAAAAGTGGCCTAAAGTGGTCTGGTCGGCTCCCAGACCGGGCCATCCGGCGGCAGACCGGACCAGCCCGGCGGAGCCGCCGGATTGCTGTTCTGATCGGCTTTTCGGCGGGGCGCCGGATCCGCCCGGCGGAGCCGCCGGACATCCGGCGAGAAGTCCGGTCCCGCCGGACTCACCGCCGGGGCGTCCGGCCCAGAGGCCGGCGCCGCCGGACTTATCGCCGGGTTTACTGCTGTGTGCTCCCTCCAACGGCCAGATTCCCACCTACCTATAAATACCCCTTCTCCCAGCTGGGGTAGGGTTAGAACTTCACCAACCATTGTTCATCTTTGAAGCTCTCACCTACCCCCCATTGGAAAAACACCAAATTCCATAGATCTCCTCTTCTAGCCAACCAAAGCTCTTGATCTTTGGAGGATTGAAGGAGGAGGCACCGATCTACATCTTCACCGAAGGAATTTCATTTCCACCTCCATTTGCTTGGAGGATTTGCACATTGGGGTTCTTGTGACCCTAGGTGTTGTAATTGGTTGATTGACTTGTCTTTGTGGTGATTCTTGCCTCCGTGGCTTTCTTGGGAGCCTCCAATTGAGTTGTGGAGTTGTGCCCCAAGCTCCGTGTAAGGGATTCGTGGTTCCCCCAATACCACCGCTTAGTGGAAACGAGCTAGCCTCCGTGGCTTGCTCACCGGAGAACAAGGTGAGCCTTTGTGGCGTTGGTCGACTCCGTGTCACCACACCTCTCCAACGTAGACGTACTTCCCCTCAAAAGGAAGGAACTACGAGAATACATCCTTGTGTCTCCGGTCTCCACTCTTCGGTTATTTCTTTCCCTTACTTGTATCTTGCTAGTTACTTGTTTACTTGCATGCTTGCCACTCATAGGAAATTCACCTAGTTGCACATCTAGTGAATTTACTTTGTGTCAAGCCTTAAATTTGAAAAAGATTAAAAATTGACTTAGCGCCTATTCACCCCCCCTCTAGTCGCCCGTACCGATCCTTTCAATTGGTATCAGAGCCTAGTGCTCTTTGATTGGGCTTAACCGCCTAAGAGGTTATGGGCGAAGAGGAACCCGCCACTAAGGGGGATCTAAATAATATAATGGCACATATGGATGCTATGATGGCAGCCATGGAAAGCCAAAAATTTCAACTTGACGCCCTCGTAAGTGGAACGTCTAGTACCACTCCACCGACCCCGGTTGATTCCTCGGGTAAGCCCGACTTAAACGAGGATAATCCGGATGAGGATGGGGATGAGGGCGGAGAGGAACCCCCCAAGGTAGATGACACCCCCAACAAAGATGACACCTCTCGGGGGCATAGTCCAGGAATTCCACATCCCACGAGCTATGTCTCCGGAAGACATCTTCAAATGCCACACCTTGCTTCTTGCAGTCCACCGCCACCACTTGATGCTTCTAGCTTTGCCAATTGGCAAGATAACATGCGCTCTCACATAAACTTTGTGTCTATTGAGCTTTGGAGGATCATTGAGCAGGGTTTCCATCCAACTTCCAAGGATTTGACCAACTTGCTACCTTGGGAGCAAATCGACAAGCAACTCAATGCCTCCGCCTTGCATCTCATTCACATGTCGCTTACCGAGAAGGACAAGGCGTTCGTCCGCAACATCACCTCTGCCAAAGAAGCTTGGGATATTCTCACCAACCTCTTCATTGGGAATGAGAGCATTCAAGAATCCAAGTTTGATGAAGCCTCCAATGAAGCGGACAACTTTGCCATGCTTGATGGTGAAACTCCCGAAGAACTCCATAGGTGTCTCTTGTCACTCCAAGTGAAGCTAACGGATCTTGGCTCCACCCAATGTGATTGGAGATGGATGAAGAGGAAGTTCATTCAAGCTCTCTTGCCCTTCCATAGGGAAACCGTGAACTCCATCAAGGGAAATGCAAATTTTCGGACGATGTCCGCTCATGACATTTTGCAAGAGATGATGGCAAGGAAGATCTCCGAGAAGAATGCGGATGATGCTCTTGCTCGTGCACGTGGTGTGCGTGCTCCCAACCTTGCTTTGAAGGCCAAAGTCACCTATCATGAAGAAGAAAGCTTGTTGGAAGAGGAAGAAGTATTGGGTGGAAGCCCCGAGGACATGAAGTATGCTCATGCCGAGCATATGGCTCTTGCTCAAAGGGCATTCGTGAAGAAGTGGAAGTCATCTAGCCCCTCCAAGCCCAAGGCTACAAGTAGAGTGAGGACTTGCTACAATTGTGGTAACACTAACCACTTTATTGCGGAGTGTCCTTATGAAAGAGTTGAAGATCACAATGGAAGGCTTGTCCGCAAGGAAATGAAGTCCAAGTCTTACCCTAGAAACTCCGACAAGAAGAGAGTCCTCCCAACTCACGCTTTGATAACTCAAGAAGAGTACCTCTCCGAGGATGATGCAAGTGATAAGGAGGAAATAGGAAGGGCCGCCATCGCCATTGCCCATCCTACCCCCTCATCATCCCTATTTGCTTCCGCAAATGAATCAAAGCGCTCCAACCACAATGCGACTTGTCTCATGGCTCACGCTACAAAGGTATCACCGCCTCTCACACCCATCATACCTAAAAGCTTATCTTTGATGGATTGTGTTGAACGAGTTGGTGAAAATGATGATCTAAATGAAATGGACATGTTCATGTCAACCTTGCATGGGGAGACCAAAGCTCGCTTTGAGATCCTCCTAGATCAACTTAATGAAGCCATCCAAGTAAATGATAAAAATGATGAACGCATTTTTGAACTTGAGGGGCATGCTCGTGACTATGCCGATGAAATTGCTTCTCTTACTCAATCTCTTGAGGAAGAGCAAGACCTAAGGGTGTCACTTGAGACATCCATGTTGGGTCTTGAAGAATCTCACAATTTGGATATTGCCAAACTTAAAAGTGATCGTGATATTGCTCAATCCGTTGCTAATGAACTTAGGTTGCAAAATGAGAAACTAAATCTTATAATTGCTAATGAAGCAACCAAGTCTCTTTCTAGCACATTTGTTGCAAGTTCATGCTCAACTAACCCCCCTTGTGAGAAAGCCCCCCTAAAGGGAAATGAGATGCTTGATGAGCTTTTGAATGCTCAAAAGCAACATAGTGACAAGACGGGACTTGGATTTACATTCAAGTCCAAGAAGAACAAGAAGAAGAAGAACAAGAAGAAGAAGAAGAAGAAGAGTGTCCCCGCGCCTCCTCCCTCATTAAAGAAGCATGTTCCCAGTGAAATATGCTATGATGAGAATGGTAATGTATTTGAGGAGGAGGTGAGGGAAGTTATTGGGAATGGCAAAAAGGCTATGCCCAACCATAATAACTTTGCGGGAAAATATAATCCTTCCTATGTTCTTTGCCATCCACAAGATGGACATGTTTATGCTAAATTTGTTGGTTCATCAAATGAATATGTTGCATGGTCTATTTGGGTTCCAAAGACCCTTGTCACTAACAAGAAAGGACCCATTGAGAAATGGGGACCTAAAGTCAAGACTTGATCTCTTGTAGGGCTTTGCTTCCGGTGGTGGTCAATGGATAATTGATAGTGGTGCTACCAATCATATGACCGGGAGCAAAGAAATGGTGAAGGAGCTTCGCACCGGTTCAACCCATGCGGGCTACGTCACCTATGGGGATTCTTCAAGGTCAAAGGTATTGGGTCTCGGCAAGGTTGTTGTCTCTCACAATGTTACCGTGGAAGATGTCATGCTTGTTGAGTCCCTTTCATATAATCTTCTTTCCGTTGCTCAACTTGCTAATATGGGCTTTGCAACCTTCTTTGATGTTGGGATTGTAGTTCTTTTGTGGAGCAAGTCTCTTAATGTAGCTCATGTAGGGCATGTCGAAAATGGCTTATATGTGATCGACTTCTCGAAGGAGGTCACTAAAGCCGCGACATGCCTCATGGCTAAAGTTGATGTGGGATGGCTTTGGCATCGCCGGCTAGGCCACGTCAATATGAGAACTTTGCAAAGTCTCCACAAAGGCAACCACATCCTAGGAATAACCGATCTAACCTTTTCAAAAGACCGTGTGTGTAGAGCTTGCATTGAAGGAAAGATGCATGAACTTCCTCATCCTAGCAAGACCATCATTTCATCTAAGAGGGTACTAGAGCTCCTTCACATGGATCTCTTCAGCCCTCCCTCTTATGAAAGTCTTGGAGGAAAGAAGTTTTGCTTGGTGATTGTCGATGACTATTCAAGATACACTTGGGTCTTTTTCTTGTCTCACAAGAGCGAGACTCAACAAACCGTCAAAGACTTCACCAATGAAGTGCAACGCCAATATGGTCAAGACATATTGATGATCCGAAGTGACAATGGCACCGAGTTCAAGAAGTACACCTTGAATGATTTTCTCAGTGATGAGGGGATTCGCCATCAATACTCATCTCCCTACACTCCCCAAAAAAATGGTGTAGCCGAGCGGAAGAACCGGACTCTCATTGATATGGCTAGGACCATGTTAGCGGAATTCAAGTCTCCGTATAACTTTTGGGCCGAAGCCATTAATAC
The DNA here is from genome assembly GCA_007115705.1 of Dactylis glomerata. Classification (NCBI taxonomy): domain Eukaryota; kingdom Viridiplantae; phylum Streptophyta; class Magnoliopsida; order Poales; family Poaceae; genus Dactylis; species Dactylis glomerata. Next base: position 123,785 of record QXEO01000770.1, on the reverse strand, counting down.
CGCATGTCATGCGTCGAACCGGTTATATCTCCGCAAGGGCTTGAACAAGACTCCTTATGAGATACTCATTGGAAAGAAGCCTAACATCAAGTACTTTCGGGTATTCGGTTGTAAGTGCTTCTATCTTAAGAAAGGTGTCCATTTGTCCAAATTTGATTCAAAAGCTCTTGAGGGTACCTTTGTTGGCTATGCCGCCGAATCTCACGCCTTTAGAATCTTTGACAAACTCTCCGCTCGAGTTGTTGAAGTTTCTAACGTGAGATTCGACGAGAATGACGGTTCCCGTGTGGAGCAACGTGGTGTTTTGATGTAGGTGACGAAATACCTCCTCTTGCCATAAGAAGAATGGGTGTGGGACATCTCATACCCGTTGAGGGACACCTTTTGGCGGAAGGAGAAGGACTATGCTCTACTCAAGTGGAGCCTTCACCCTCTCAAACACAACAAGCTCCTCAAGGTCCCTTTGATGCTAGCCAAAGACAAGCTCAAGCCCCTGATACGTCTCAAACGTATCTATAATTTTTGATGCTCCATGCTTGTTTTTACACCATTTGCCTATTGTTTCATTACACTTAGTGGCACTTTTATGCATTTTCCGGAACTAACCTATTAACGAAGTGCCACAGTGCCAGTTTCCTGTTTTCTGCTGTTTTTGTGTTTCAGAAGTGACACACAGGAAATATTCTCGGAATTGGACGAAACAAGTTCCTGAAGACTTATATCACGGGGAAGCTTCCAGACATCCGAAGAAGAGACGGAGGAGGGCCACGTGGGCCCCACACACACAGGCGGCGCGGCCAGGCCCCTGGCCGCGCCACCCCTGTGTGAGGGGGCCTGGTCCCTCCTCTGACATCGCCCCTTCGCCTATAAAGACCCCCCGATGAGAAAAACCTAAGGCCCTGATCAGTTTTCCAGAATACATCGCGATCCGCCGCCGCCGTCGATCCGAAGATCGGGAGGGTCCAGAAGCTCTTCCCGGCACCATGCCGGAGAGGGGAATTGCCACCGGAGGTCTTCTTCATCGCCATGCTTGCCTCCGGAGCGATGAGTGAGTAGTCTACCTTGGACTATGGGTCCATAGCAGTAGCTAGATGGTTGTCCTCTCCACCATGTGCTTCATGTTTAGATCTCATGAGCTGCCCTACATGATTGAGATCACCGTTATGTAATTCTATGATGTTGGTTTGTTGGGATCCGATGAATATTGGTGTTTATGATTAAGTTGCTGTACTGAATTATATCTTTTGTTATCTCTATGTTGTTTATGATCTTGCATGCTCTCCGTTGTTAGTAGCTATCTTGGCCGAGTAGTTGCTAGTGATTCCAAGAGGGGGTATTTATGCTCGATAGTGGGTTCATGTCTCTATTTCACCTGGGGGAGTGACAGAAACCTCTAAGGTGGTAGATGTGCTGTTGCTACTAGGGAGAAAACAACATTCATATGCTCAAGGGCATATGCTTTGTTTACATTACACACTTTGCTTAATGCAATTATCTGTTGTTCGCAACTTAATACTTCTAGGGTGTTCGGATGATATCCCCGGGAGTGGATTATTAGTCATAGATGCAGTTGGATGGCGGTCTATGTATTTTGTTGTAATGCCCAGAGTAAATCTCATAGTGATCTTCTTGACATATCACGTTATCTTTATTCTATCAATTGCCCAACTGTAATTTGTTTACCCAACATGTTATTTTATCTATGGAGAGACACCACTAGTGAACTGTGGACCCCGGTCCTATTTTAATCATATTGCAATCACCTGTTTACTTTTCCCGCACTGTTTACTTTACTCGCATATACTCTACTGTTTTCCACTCGATACACTCATAACCTTTGTTTCAAGCAAACCGGTGAGATTGACAACCTCATCGCAAGTTGGGAACAAAGTATTTGTTTGTGTGTGTGCAGGTTCCGCGTTGCTGCTGGCCGAAGACGAGTCAACAAGTATCGTTAACGGCGCCCTTGTTGAAGTGTTACTAAGCCAGTCCGCATCACCTTCAGTCGTCACCGTCTCTCCTCTCCAAGATCGACATACCTTGGTATCTTAACTGAGGGAAAACTAGCCGCTACACTCATCATACCTTCCTCTTGGGGTTCCCAACGGGCTGGTCATTCACCACGCACAAGGACAGTTTGCTCCCACATCAACTTGGAGTAGCAGCTACTTTTCTGGCGCCGTTGCCGGGGAAGAGAGAAGACTTCTGCGAGGGGAGTTCTTCGCACACACATTCTTTACTTTGTTATTTGTTTTGCTTTACTTTATTTTATTTTACCTGCATTGCTTTTTATATCAAAAACCCAAAAAAAAATTAGAATCCTTGGTAGTTGTTATTTCTTTACTTTAGTTTATCATGTTGTTTCCTGAGTTCGTTCTGGAGGACCTCTCAGTAGGTAGTGGTTCGATTATTGGCAAAAGTAACATTGAGGAGTTCTTTAATCACATTAGTATGAACGATGAAGATGAGGAAAAGTCTTGGGTTGAGCTTGCTCCCAGTATTGAAGTTGCTTCTATTTATTTAATTGACATGTTGGAAACTAGGTTTGCTAGTCTTAATCCTTTTATGCAATATATGTTCCTCAAGCTTCATGAAATTAAGGATCCCAAAAAGAAGGCTTTTATCTTGGAAACTTTGCGCCTAGAATTTAAGGATGTCGTTGTTGAAGCTAGGAAAGTTCTTAAACGTTTTAATAAACTCGGTTCACCTATAAAGGTTATTGATACTCATGATGAGGGGACCGAGATACCTATACCTTGCAAGCTTTTGGGATTGAATGATGCTTTCGAAAACAATTTTGCCTGGATTTGTCCTGAAAATCTTTTTGATGAGAATAGTGTACCAAAGCATGATCACCAAGGGTCTTCAAAAACTTATGTGGACGAAATACAATGCCTTATTGACAAGACCTCTTCTGTTGATCTTAATGCTTCTTCTGAAGGTACTTGATTCGCAATTTTCTGCGCCTAGCTCAAAGGCGTTAAAGAAAAGCACTCTTGGGAGATAACCCATTGTTTACTTTTCAGTACTTTTTCTTTTATTTGAGTCTTGGAAGTCATTACTACTGTAATGACCGCTCCTTATCCTTTTTATTTCGTTTTTGTGCCAAGAGAAGCCTCTAATTTGAGTGAGGTAAAGATTTGGGGATATTGCTGTCCTGAAACTGTTTTCGGTGCTGCACCGTAAAAATTCGTGAAAATTCTCTGTATATCTTTTGGACCTGCGATTTCTTGTGCATATGACCCAGGTTATATCCAAACTTTTCTTAGTTGAACACTTTTTTATTTGAGCAACGGAAAATCCCTCAAAAATTCGTCCTTTGTCAGCTGTCCAGTTTTGACAGATTTCTGCCAATATTTGTTTTGCCACTTTATCGCTTTCTTTTGAGTTCTTTTTGATCATGGAACTCTTGTGGAAGTTGCTACAGTAGTATATACTTTATATGTGGTGGTTTTGGGTTGAAACCTGAAGCTAAAAGAGGTTGAATATATTTTATGCTTACACTAATGTTGCTAATAGAATTGTGTTTAGTTTTGTATGAAGGAAGTTTTCAAGTGTAGGGATTGGAGAATGATGAGATGAGTTGAAGAATGGACAAAAGCTCAAGCTTGGGGATTCCCATGCATCACCCCAATTAATATCCAAGAAGTACAAGCGTCAAAGCTTGGGGATGCCCCCGAGGCACCCCTTCTTCATCGGCAAAAATCAGGTCACCTTTCAAAACACTATATTTTTATTGCTTCATGCACTATGTGTTTTTCTTGGAGCGTCAGTTGTTTTAGTTTTCTTAGTTTGTTTAGTTTGTTTGTTTGCTGCAATAAATGGTTGGACCCCAACAAATTTTCCTTTGGAGGAGATGTACTCGTTTTCATTTGCAAAGAACGCTCTAGTTTTCACTCTTATTAAAAATCGAGCGCTCTACTTTTTCTGCTACTGCTTTTGGTTTTCGTTTTCGCCTTGATTTGCGTTCAGATCTTGTCATATCTTTTCATCAAGGTGTATTTTTGCCTCTGATCTTCATTGGTTTTCATCAAAAGAGGTGTTTATAAAAATTTCAAATGGTGTTGGAAAAGAGAAAAAGCTTTGTGCAAAATAGTGGTACAAGAAGGAGCTTGTGTAGACTGCGACTTAGGCTTTTTCATGTCATGCTTGATGTCTTTTTGATAGTATGCTTAGTGGTTTTGCTGTAGCATGACTTGTCTCAAATAACTGAGATTGCTTAATGAGCCTTTGAAAAAATCATGCGTTGTTTTTATTATATGGAAGCATTATTTTGGTTTTCTCCTTGATGCTTTATTTGGGTTGACTTGGGGCATGCTCACACATGTTAGACTCTTACAAAGTCGCCAATAGCCTTCATGATCATTTAGTTTTTGACTTTTGATGCCATAGTATGCTTCTTTTAATGTCGCTTTGTCGCTTTGCATGATTATGGCCATTACTGCTCTCTTAGCTGGTCGCTCCCAGTCTTTTGCTAGCCCTCGCCTTGTACTGAGTATGACCTCTACTCGTGCATCCAACTCCTAAAAGCCAAAGTTTTTCAAAGTGTCCACCATACATACCTACTAGCAATTTGCTATTCCAAGTAAATTTGACTTGCTTTTATATTCTCTTCAAATTAAACTCTTACCAGTGTTATGCGAAATTCGGTCAGTAAAGCTCTCACGAACCGGAAGGCACACTTTACTTTTTCCTGTTCTTAAAAATTTGACATTGTGGTCTCTTATGTTGAGTTGTTATGCTTGCAAGTTGTAAGTTGGATTCTAGCCCAGCCATGCAGTCATGGGCAAGCTTTCAACATTGCACTTCTTATTTGAGTTGATATCGTGATCTTTTGTTTATGGATGCCCGCGGTGTGAAATGAATTGGGAATCTTGTGAGGATCATGGAGTTTTTATATGTGTTAGGGAAACGCCGGGCCGCCAATCTAAGCCATCCATAATTCATGGTGGAAATTTGCAGCATACCCATGGTGAACATTCGACGACGCATCTCATAATAAAAAGCTAAACAATATAGCAAATAAAAGAGATGTCGAGGTGTTCATTGTCTGCTTGTCCTGTCATTTTGGTGTGGGTTTGTTCCATGTCATCGGGCACGGAGGTACCCCATTGGCGGTTCTCAATGATATGCATATACTTACAATGACAAGAGCCTTGCTTGGGACTCTAAGTAAAGTAGCATGGTTTGGGTACTCGTATTCACGGGACACGAGGTTTTCAACTTATGATTTGTCAAGCATATGCATCATAATTGTTCTCGCATTAACTTTAACCATTCAAGATGCTTATGATGGGGGCAATGAGAGCTCAAAGCCGGTAAGTACCATACTTTTTGAAGGTTATAAAACTTGCAATCACTGCTTCCCTCTACGAAGGGCCTTTCTTTTACTTTTATGTTGAGTCACCACCTTCTTTCTTTATGCACCATTAAGAGAGCATAGTTGTCATTCTTAGTGTGATATGCATTGTCCCAAAGTTCATTGATTGATTCATGATGATTGGTTTTACTTGTTCTTAAATTATTTGTATCTAGTCGCCCTCTTAAACTTGAAGGTGTCCTATGCATTTATGTTTTGCTCTCTTTGAAGGACAAGCTGAAAACCATTTGTATGTTTTTCCTTATGATTTGAACACACGTTTGACTTTCATTGTTTCATTTTCATGATCTTTTGTTTGTGTTCATTTACATGTTTACAACATGGTTGCTAAGTTCTTATTGTCATGATTATATCTTTCATGCCCGTGTTTTAAGTTCTATTGTTCCCAGCTCACCAATGCTTACATATATGATCAAGATTGTGTAGGTGCATGTCACCTCAAAAATTATTCTTTTGTTATCACTTACCTACTCGAGGACGAGCAGGAGTTAAGCTTGGGGATGCTTGATACGTCTCAAACGTATCTATAATTTTTGATGCTCCATGCTTGTTTTTACACCATTTGCCTATTGTTTCGTTACACTTAGTGGCACTTTTATGCATTTTCCGGAACTAACCTATTAACGAAGTGCCACAGTGCCAGTTTCCTGTTTTCTGCTGTTTTTGTGTTTCAGAAGTGATACACAGGAAATATTCTCGGAATTGGACGAAACAAGTTCCTGAAGACTTATATCACGGGGAAGCTTCCAGACATCCGAAGAAGAGACGGAGGAGGGCCACATGGGCCCCACACGCACAGGCGGCGCGGCCAGGCCCCTGGCCGCGCCACCCCTGTGTGAGGGGGCCTGGTCCCTCCTCTGACATCGCCCCTTCGCCTATAAAGACCCCCCGACGAGAAAAACCTAAGGCCCCGATCAGTTTTCCAGAATACATCGCGATCCGCCGCCGCCGTCGACCCGAAGATCGGGAGGGTCCAGAAGCTCTTCCCGGCACCCTGCCGGAGAGGGGAATTGCCACCGGAGGTCTTCTTCATCGCCATGCTTGCCTCCGGAGCGATGAGTGAGTAGTCTACCTTGGACTATGGGTCCATAGCAGTAGCTAGATGGTTGTCCTCTCCACCATGTGCTTCATGTTTAGATCTCATGAGCTGCCCTACATGATTGAGATCACCGTTATGTAATTCTATGATGTTGGTTTGTTGGGATCCGATGAATATTGGTGTTTATGATTAAGTTGCTGTACTGAATTATATCTTTTGTTATCTCTATGTTGTTTATGATCTTGCATGCTCTCCGTTGTTAGTAGCTATCTTGGCCGAGTAGTTGCTAGTGACTCCAAGAGGGGGTATTTATGCTCGATAGTGGGTTCATGTCTCTATTTCACCTGGGGGAGTGACAGAAACCTCTAAGGTGGTAGATGTGCTGTTGCTACTAGGGAGAAAACAACATTCATATGCTCAAGGGCATATGCTTTGTTTACATTACACACTTTGCTTAATGCAATTATCTGTTGTTCGCAACTTAATACTTCTAGGGTGTTCGGATGATATCCCTGGGAGTGGATTATTAGTCATAGATGCAGTTGGATGGCGGTCTATGTATTTTGTTGTAATGCCCAGAGTAAATCTCATAGTGATCTTCTTGACATATCACGTTATCTTTATTCTATCAATTGCCCAACTGTAATTTGTTTACCCAGCATGTTATTTTATCTATGGAGAGACACCACTAGTGAACTGTGGACCCCGGTCCTATTTTAATCATATTGCAATCACCTGTTTACTTTTCCTGCACTGTTTACTTTACTCGCATATACTCTACTGTTTTCCACTCGATACACTCATAACCTTTGTTTCAAGCAAACCGGTGAGATTGACAACCTCATCGCAAGTTGGGAACAAAGTATTTGTTTGTGTATGTGCAGGTTCCGCGTTGCTACTGGCCGAAGATGAGTCAACAAGTATCGTTAACGGTGTCCTTGTTGAAGTGTTACTAAGCCAGTCTGCATCACCTTCAGTCGTCACTGTCTCTCCTCTCCAAGATCGACATACATTGGTATCTTAACTGAGGGAAAACTAGCCGCTACACTCATCATACCTTCCTCTTGGGGTTCCCAACGGGCTGGTCATTCACCACGCACAAGGACAGTTTGCTCCCACATCAACTTGGAGTAGCAGCCCCTCAACCGTGTGAGCATGATCAAGATCAAGACCATGAGCATGATTGTGTTTATTCACCAAGTGGTGATCAAGATCAAGTTCAAGACATTGAGCAAGCTCAAGTTGATGAGCATGCTCGGTTTGAAGGTCAAGGCGAGGACCAAAACCGTGGTGATGACCAAGTGGCCTCTCAAGAATCTCTTGAAGAAGCTCAAGCTCGCCGTGCCATGAAGATTGCAACAACTCTCCAAAGAGGTAGCCACACCTTGGAGAATGTGATTGGAAGTGTAAGGAAAGGGGTGTCCACGAGGAGGCAATTGGCAAACTTTAGTAACCACCATGCCTATATCTCTTGTGTGGAACCTCAAAAGGTGTTTGAAGCGCTTGAAGACCCGGATTGGGTAGAAGCCATGCATGAAGAACTCAATAACTTCGAGCGCAACAAAGTTTGGTCATTAGTAGAGAAGCCCAAGGATTGCCGCAATGTCATTGGAACCAAGTGGATCTTCAAGAACAAGCAAGATGCAAATGGAATTGTTGTGAGGAACAAGGCTCGTTTGGTTGCTCAAGGATACTCTCAAATTGAAGGCATCGACTATGGAGAGACTTTTGCACCCGTGGCTCGCCTTGAGTCCATCTGTATCCTTCTTGCTTATGCATCACATCATAGTTTTAATCTGCAACAAATGGATGTGAAGAGTGCTTTCTTAAATGGTCCTTTGCATGAGTTAGTGTATGTAAAGCAACCCCCGGGTTTTGAGGATCCTAACTTTCCGAACCATGTCTACAAGCTCGATAAGACACTCTATGGCCTTAAACAAGCCCCACGTGCTTGGTACGAGCATCTTAGAGAGCTTCTTGTAGACCGTGGGTTTGAGATGGGCCTCATTGATCCCACTCTTTTTTACTAAGAAAGTAAACGGGGAGCTTTTCATATGCCAACTTTATGTAGATGATATCATTTTTGGTTCTTCAAACAAATCTTTCAATGATGAATTTGCAAGACTAATGACAGATAAATTTGAGATGTCTATGATGGGGGAGTTGAAATTCTTTCTTGGCTTTGAGATAAAGCAATTGAAGGGTGGCACCTTCATCAATCAAGCCAAGTACACCCAAGACATGCTCAAGAAGTTCAAGATGGACACCGGAGTGAAGGGAGCCAAGACTCCCATGCCTACAAAGGTTACTCTTGATCTCGATCCTAATGGTAAAGAAGTGGATCAAAAACTTTATCGCTCTATGATTGCGTCGTTGCTCTATCTTTGTGCATCTAGACCGGATATCATGCTTAGTGTGGGAATGTGTGCACGATATCAAGCCGCCCCTAAGGAAAGCCATCTAATGGCGGTCAAAAGAGTCTTCCGATATTTGATTGATACCCCAACTTTTGGCCTTTGGTACCCGAAGGGAGCAAGCCTCGAGCTTGTAGGGTACATGGACTCGGATTGGGCGGAAGACAAAGTGGATAGGAAGTCAACTTCCGGGGCTTGCCAATTTCTTGGTAGGTCTTTGGTTAGTTGGTCTTCCAAGAAGCAAAATTGTGTGTCTCTCTCCACCGCCGAAGCCGAGTATGTGGCGGCCGCGAGTTGTTGTGCTCAACTTCTTTGGATGAGGCAAACCATGGAGGATTATGGTATTCACTTCGACAAGGTGCCACTCTTATGTGACAATGAGAGTGCCATCAAGATCGCTCATAATCCGGTTCAACACAACAAGACCAAGCACATCGAGATCCGCCACCACTTCATCTGTGACCATGTCAACCGAGGTGAGATTAACCTATCTTATGTAGGTACACAAGACCAGCTTGCCGACATTTTCACGAAGCCTCTTGATAAAGCAAGATTCCGAGAGTTGAGGCATGAATTGAATATCCTAGACTCTTGCAATGTGGCTTGATCGTGTGCACTCATTCCCATATTATAGTGTGTTGTTCTAGTCTAGGTGCGCATAGTTGAGGATAGTCATCGTGTCAACTAATGGCACGATGCATACTCAAGTGTGCGACATCATAAGATCACTAATGTCATTTGAGCCCAAGCATGTCTCTTCGCGGTGTCACGACATTGGTGATCACACATAGGGGGAGAAATCCCCCACCATTGCATGTCTTCAAATCTCGTGTTTTATTGTTGCTCTTCTTTGGAAGGCATGCAATCTCAAGTTAATTTTCTTGCAAACAAGTTTGATGGATGTTGATTTCTTCCGCACACCATGCTTTTCTTGTTGATACATGTCACATATCGACAATTGTCAAAACTTCTCTAGTCCAAAAGGTGTTTCGGCGGCCTGCCCGACGGTCGCCGGACCTGGCGCCGGACTGCCCGGCGGCCCACCGGACTGTCTCGGCGGCTCCGCCGAACTGGCATTCAGTATACCAGTTCGGCGAGCTCGCCGGATTGGCCCGGCGGCCCGCCGGACCGCCCAGCGAATGGCCCGGTCCCGCCGGACTTACCGCCGGACTGGCGGCCTATATAAATTTTGAGGGGAGGGTTTCCTTAGCAGTTTTCCCCACTTCCCTCCCTCCCCACGCCCGCCCCCATCTCCATTGCCGCCGCCTCCTCAAGCTTCTCCTCCCCCTAGCCTCTCCACCCAACCAATCCCTTCCAAATTTAGATCGGGTGTAGATCGGGTTGTTTTGAAGCTTTCCTCCGAAGATCTTCGCGTTTCGTCAACCGCATTGGGAGATCGGGATTCTTCCCCATCTTCTTGTGCACCATGTCTTCGGGTAACTCCCTCATTGTCTCTTCTTCCTCTAGCCCTTGCCTCACACTCGTTTGATTCATGCTCTTGTATGAGTAGATCTAGTGTGTATCTAGGGTTAGATTCCTTTTGTCTAGGGATAGATCCTTTAGAGTTTCGTTCTTTGTTGGGCTAGTGTTTGTTCCTTGGCATCCTTGTATCCTTAAAGTTTGTAGTGACAAGTTTTTTGAGTCAAGATTGCGGGTAGTATGACATTCGTGAGTTTCGGCGAAGTGTCCGGCGGCCGCCGGACCTGGCGCCGGACCACCCGGCGGTCCACCGGACCGTTCCGGCGGACCCGCCGAACTGGCATTCAGTATACCAGTTCGGCGAGCTCGCCAGAATGGCCCGGTGGCCCGCCGGACGGTCCGGCCCACTGTCCGGTCCCGCCGGACCTGGCGCCGAACCTCACTGCCATACTACCTTCCCATCATGCACTTGTCCCTACCCGACTTTGAGTTCCTCTTCCGTGACATGTATCTTTATCTGGTGTTGCTTTGTTTTTGCTTGCGTTTTTCAGATTCCGACTCTTATTCGACTGAGGACAGTAACTACCAGATTGACAATGAAGAAGATGCTCGAGCCTTTGAAGTCAAGAAGAGGAAGCTAGATGAGGTTGAGGGACGCCCTCAGCGTCGTACTCGTCAGACAGGGAAGACCCCAGCTGAAGGTGGCAGCTCTGCGGCTGCAGGGCAGCGGATGAAGTCCAAGCTTGTATACACTCGTGGACCTCATCCACCCCGGAAGGGAAAGGGGGCTCGTGGTCTGGTGGATGTGGAGAACGAGCAGGAGATTGAAGGGAACTTGGGTACAGCCAATATCAGCACTTGGCGTAAACTTCGCCTTGCAAACCCGTACCGCTTTCATGAGAGGCAGTACACTGGCACTGACAAGAGGTTCTGGACTGATTCTCAGCGTGCTATGTGGGATGATTACTATGATGCATCTGAGCACATGAAGAGTGGATTCTATGTGGTGCCTAAATCTCTCAATGTCGAGCACTTTCAGCACTATGCCTCCAGGGACTTTCGCTACATCAATGAGGCTCTTCTCAAGATGGATATTTTGGACCTTGTCACCCTCTCTGAGTCTATTCAGCCTTTGGTGGTCCGTCAATTCTGCTGCACTGTGTTCTTCCATAATGACCCTGCGGAGTCCTTCTCTTGGATGACTGGCCAGGATGTGTTCACTGCCACGTTTGCTGATTTCTGTGATGCTTTGGGCTATGGTGGTGGTAGGGCTGGAGGTTTCAAGATTCACTCCGAGGCGCCCTTTACCGTGGAGAAGATCTCTCGCATTTGCTATCCAGATGAGCCATCCCTCCCTGCTCCTGCCATTTCAGGGATGTACTACTACTACAATGCTCTTGCCAAGCTCTTCCGTCAGAATCTGATAAGTAAGGCTGGAGATGATGCTAGTGTCAGGGGCTATCACAGGAACTTGCTGTACTATTGCCAGCCCGACAAGCTTCGGAAGATCGATGGTTGTGACTTCATTTTTCAGGAAATGAAGAGATCCTCTCTCAAGCGCATGACTCCCAACTACTGTCAGTATGTGCAGCGTTTGATCAACAGGCAGCCCCGGGCTCAGACTGCTCAGGTGCATGGACAGATTCTAGAGATGGAGACATTCTCAGTGGGTTTCCAGGGTGGTTTTGAAGAGGCTCCCGGCTTGCACCGTGCCAGGGCCAGAGGTCGCTCCATGGATGCTCCTGATCCTCACCATGCCTCTGGCTCTGGAGCTAGTCACCGTCGTCGTCATCACCATCATAGGTCCTCTCGCAAGAAAGGTGTTGCTGCTTTCTTCAAGAATTTGTGGGAGATGTGTCGCAGCACTTATGATGTAGCTCAGAGGAGCATGGAGATGAGTCAGGAGACTCGGAGGAGGCAGAATGAGTTCTTGGCAGCTAGAGGCAGTGCAGTTCCTCCTGTTGGACACGAGTTGGATCCGTTCCCGTATGTCAACTATGTCATGCCGCCTCTTGATGATGCCATGTTTGCTGGTGTTGAAGACTTTGAAGACTTTGAGCCACCCTCTGAGCCAGAAGATGCTGATGAAGAAGAAGGTGCTCAAGGAGAAGATGATCCGGAGGGTTCTCCTGTCCCCAGTGAAGATTTTTGAGCGCTAGCATATTCTACTCTCTTGTCCCTTTTTGGTGTTTCGATGCCAAAGGGGGAGAAGAGTGTAGAGTCTCTAGGAATAACGTCGCATGACACAAGCCTCGCTTTCATTTTCCTTGGTTCTTAAGTTTGCTGCTGAAAGGACATTTGTCCCTTTCTACTTTTTTGATTTACAATGACATGACTATGTTTTGTGTGAACTAATATTTGAATTATATGCATACAGGTTTAAGTTCACAGGTGAAGGGGTTCTAATGCATAAAAAGAAAGATGGTGGAATCGCCTGCCGAAAAGTGGCCTAAAGTGGTCTGGCCGGCTCCCAGACCGGGCCATCCGGCGGCAGACCGGACCAGCCCGGCGGAGCCGCCGGATTGCTGCTCTGATCGGCTTTTCGGCGGGGCACCGGATCCGCCCGGCGGAGCCGCCGGACATCCGGCGAGAAGTCCGGTCCCGCCGGACTCACCGCCGGGGCGTCCGGCCCAGAGGCCGGCGCCGCCGGACTTATCGCCGGGTTTGCTGCTGTGTGCTCCCTCCAACGGCCAGATTCCCACCTACCTATAAATACCCCTTCTCCTAGCTGGGGTAGGGTTAGAACTTCTCCAACCATTGTTCATCTTTGAAGCTCTCACCTACCCCCATTGGAAAAACACCAAATTCCATAGATCTCCTCTTGTAGACAACCAAAGCTCTTGATCTTTGGAGGATTGAAGGAGGAGGCACCGATCTACATCTTCACCGAAGGAATTTCATTTCCACCTCCATTTGCTTGGAGGATTGGCACCTTGGGGTTCTTGTGACCCTAGGTGTTTTAATTGGTTGATTGACTTGTCTTTGTGGTGATTCTTGCCTCCGTGGCTTTCTTGGGAGCCTCCAATTGAGTTGTGGAGTTGTGCCCCAAGCTCCGTGTAAGGGATTCGTGGTTCCCCCAATACCACCGCTTAGTGGAAACGAGCTAGCCTCCGTGGCTTGCTCACCGGAGAACAAGGTGAGCCTTTGTGGCGTTGGTCAACTCCGTGTCACCACACCTCTCCAACGTAGACGTACTTCCCCTCAAAAGGAAGGAACTACGGGAATACATCCTTGTGTCTCCGGTCTCCACTCTTCGGTTATTTCTTTCCCTTACTTGTATCTTGCTAGTTACTTGTTTACTTGCATGCTTGCCACTCATAGGAAATTCACCTAGTTGCACATCTAGTGAATTTACTTTGTGTCAAGCCTTAAATTTGAAAAAGATTAAAAATTGACTTAGCGCCTATTCACCCCCCCTCTAGTCGCCCGTACCGATCCTTTCAGCTACCTTTGGTTTGCTTTACTTGCTATTTTTCGGTTTGCTGTTTGAAAAATCCAAAAATATTTTGCTTTGTTTGCGTTTTCCTTTCGTTCTTGTTTCAAAAATCGAAAACCCAAAAATATTTGTTGCTCTTCTTCGGTTTTGTAAAGTTTGTTGCAGGGGTTCAGTCTCTCGTTACTCCATTGGAGCTTGGTATTCACTTTATATTATTCAAGCCACACAAGTGAAAAGGCAATAATGATGACATATGACAATCCGAGATGTGGTAAGAGGCTGGTATGAACTCTATTTGTTTTTATTTTTGTACATATACTCATCTATGTGGACATGCTTAGTCGGTTCATGTAAGGTATATGTTGTCTAATGGATGCTTTGTAGTTCTTGCTTTCATATGATTAGTTCCAATTTTCTAATAGTTTGTAGCATGTCATGTAGACGCTTGCATGCATTGTTTTATTCATAATATGGTATGTTATTGTGGTATCCACCTCTGAAAGCTTCATTTGAATCGACTTGGCACATGCTCAAGCATGCATATGACTGAACAAAAAGTCAATTAAGCCTCGATGATTTACTTTGCCTCAGAGTTCTTGTATTATTTTTATGCCTATTTTAATTTTGTTTTGTCGCAAGCATGATTATGACAGTTATTGCTCTCTCGATTGTCGCTTCCCAGTCTTTTGCTAGCCTTCACTTGTACTGAGTATGAGCTCTACTCGTGCATCCAATTACCCAAAAACCAAGTCTACCAAAGAGTCCACTATAAATTCCTATGCATGGTATTTCAAAGCCATTCCAAGTAAAGTTTCATGTGCTACCTTTCAAAACTTTCAACTACTTCTCATTTTGTGCCACTGTTTTTAGCTCATGGGGACGTAGTGGTCGGAATTGCTATCTTCCATATTAAATTGAGTACCCCTCGACTAGGCAGCTTCATCTGCTCGTCATTAATTTTGCAAGGGAGCTGGCCAGACCATTATAATCTAATTCTGAAAAGAAAAAGAAAAGAAAAAAGCACTCCTCCAAGGTATGTGGAAGTTGGTGGGCACCCGATGGAATTGGTTAGCCATGGTTTGAGAAAGGGAAAAAAGGTGGGGAGGAGTGCCAAAGCTTTATAAAAGAGCATCAATGTGCCAAAATTTCAAAGAACTCGGAACCGCTCTCACATGTTTATTATGGAAGATAGCAAGTCCCCATTGCCAGTCGTTGACATGAAACAATCACCTCTCAAAATAAATTTTTATCGCTGTTTTACAAATGAAAAGCTCTAGCACATGTTAAATCACTGCTTCCCTCTGCGAAGGGCCATTCTTTTACTTTTATGTTGAGTCATCATCTTCTAACTTTAAGCACCTCTTGAGAGCATAGCTGTTATTCTTAGTGTAATGTGCTTGTCCCAGAACACGGTTAATTGTGGTATAACTTTGATGCTTGTATCTTAGATATTTTTACTTCTAGTCTTTCTTTGGACTTCAGAGGTGCCTCCGCATTTATGTTTTGCTCCACAAATAAAGGCAAGCTGGATACCACTATTTCATATCATTTATGCATATTACAATCTTGTAGCTTCTCATGTACATGTTACTTGTTATTAGTGCATTGGCACTCTTTCATAGCTTGCTTGACTATGAGGTGACATTAGTTGCATATTTCTTATTATGAATTGCTTGAGTACTTGATCACATAGTTATTATATATACATCATATGAAGCAAATGTGTTCATGAAAGTTTCTTTTATCGCTCTCAGTTGTTAACTGAATTGCTTGAGGACAAGCAAATAGCTAAGCTTGGGGGGATTTGATACGTCCAAAACGTATCTACTTTCCCGAACACTTTTGCTATTGTTTCTCCTCTAATTTGTGTGTTTTGAATACAACTAACACGGACTAATGATGTTTTCAGCAGAATTGCTCTGGTGTCTCGTTTTTGTGCAGAAATCCAACTTTCAGTAAAAATTCAGGAAAAATCATCAAAAATCCTATTTCACCAGAAGACCCACAGAGCCAGAAGACGAGACGGAGTGGAGGCACGAGGCCTCCACACACACAGGGGGCGCGGCCCAGCCCTGGCCGCGCCCACCTGGTGTGAGGGCGGCTCGGCCGTCTCCTCGACCCCTCCTTCCGCCTACATATACCCCTTTACCTGAAAATATCGTAGAGACGGCCTTTTTCCCAGATAGACTTCCGCTGCACCGCCGTCATCAGAAACCGCAATTCGGAACCAGAAGCACTGTTCTGGCACCCTGCCGGGACGAGGATTTGGAGGAGATCTTCATCACCATCATCACCGACGTCACTCCATCGACCATCCATGACTCCCCCATCCATGTGTGAGTAATTCCCCCGCTGTAGGTGAGGGGATGGTAGGGATTGGATGAGATTGTTCATGTAATTTGATATGAGATTGTTAGGGCATAGTGCATAGTATCTTTATTTAGTGCCTATGACATTGTTGCAACTTGTTGTGCTTAATGCTTGTCACTTTGGGCCCGAGTGCCATGATTTCAGATCTGAACATGTTATTATTTCTATGATGATACTTGTTGTTTATGGTCTTATCTACAAGTTGTATACACATATTGTTGTCCGGAACCCGAGGCCCCAAAGTGACAGAAATTGGGATAACCGGAGGGGATGGCTATGATGTGAGGATCACATGTGTTCACCGAGTGCTAATGCTTTGCTCCGGTACTTTATTAAAAGGAGTACCTTAATTACCAGTAGTTTCCCTTGAGGCCCTGCTGCAACAGGCTGGTAGGACAAAAGATGTCGTGTAAGTTTCTCCTTGTGAGCACGTACGACTATATACGGAACACATGCCTATGATTGTTTGTACTAGGATGCTTTATCATTATTTATCTGCATTGCCCATGTCTCATTGATTTCATTAATTATCTTATCCATGCAACGCCCGTACATCCATCCCTATGCCTACAGTATTTGTTCCTACTGCTTACTATCGCTACTATTACCGCTGCTGTTTTACTACTGTTGTTACTGTTTCACTACTATCACCACTATAAAACTATTGCTACTGATAAACCACTGCGAGCAAGACTGTTTCCAGGTGCAGCTGAATTGACAACTCATCTGTTAAGGCTTACATATATTCTTTGGCTCCCCTTGTGTCGAATCAATAAATTTGGGTTTTACTTCCCTCGAAGACTGTTGCGATCCCCTATACTTGTGGGTCATCACCGCCATCGTTGTGTTTGTTGGGATCCGATGAATATTGGTACTATGTCAAGTTGATGTGCCGAATTATTATCTTTATGTTATCTCTATGTTGTTTATAATCTTGCATGCTCTCCGTTGCTAGTAGATATCTTGGCCGAGTAGATGCTAGTGACTCCAAGGAGGGGTATTTATGCTCGATAGTGGGTTCATGCCTCTAGTAATATGGGGGAGTGATAGAAACCTCTAAGGTTGTAGATGTGCTATTGCCACTAGGGAGAAAACAACAATCTTGTATTCAAGGACATTCGTATTATTTATATTACGCACTTTGCTTAATGCAGTTATCTGTTATTCGCAACTTAATACTCAAAGGGTGCTCGGACGACACCTCGAGAATGGATTATTAGTCATAGATGCATTTGGATTACGGTCTATGTATTTTGTCGTAATGCCGAGAGTGAATATCATAGTGATCCTCATGATATATGTACGCTATCTTTATTCTATCAATTGCCCAACTGTAATTTGTTTACCCAGCATGTTGTTATTTATCTTATGGAGAGACACCACTAGTGAACTGTGGACCCCGGTCCATTCTTTTATATTGCTATTGTCATTTTACTTTTACTTGCTTTATTTACATTCTTGCAAACTATATTACCTTTTACCACTCGATACGCTTAATCCTTTGTTCACAGTAAACCGGTGAGATTGACAACCTCATTGTAAGTTGGGACAAAGTACTTAGTTGTGTTGTGTGCAGGTTCCATGTTGCTGCAGGTGAAAAGCTACACGCCAACAAGTTTCCTGGCACCATTGTCCGAAGTGTCACAAAGCTAGCGGGCATCAACCTTCAGAAGTTTGGTTCTTTCTCCTACTGATTTGATAAACCTTGGTTTCACAACTGAGGGAAAACTTGCTGCTGTGTTCATCATAACCTTCTCTTGGGTTTCCAACAAGTTTTCTGGCGTCAACTACGCGCCAGCAAAACAGCAATCATGGCTCCCTCCACGGCTCCCTCGACGCCTGCCTCCACGGCCACGGCCCGGTGGGCGCCCTAGCCACCCTCCCCTTAATCCAATGCCTCCGGCCATGGTCTAGCGGTGGTGTGGAGAAGAACGGTGGGGAAGAAGGCAGCGTCAGTGTACTCGACTGGCCGGCCGCAGCCCGTTTAAAAAGACCTGATGGCATTGGATGCCGACGTGGAGGTCCAAGTGCCGATATTGAAGTGACCTCGCTATGCGTGGGGCGGCACAACAGGCTGGCAATGCCAGGACGTTGAGCGAAGCGACGGGGCGGCGTAGCAGAATTGGCCAGGCGGCGCGCCCAACCTTTGACCAGCATCGCTCTTGCCCATTGAGTCGCTGCCATGCGGGGCCTAGACCCACCCGGGAGGACATGGGCGGACAGCGCCTGTCCGCGCCGACGCATCGGTGACCCAAATTTGGTAGACCGATGCGTCGGGCCGGGCGCATCGGACCGGTTGCGTCGCATCGCTAGAGCGTGTGCAACCGGTGGGCCGGTCCAGTCGGACCAGATCAGACGCGCGTGGACACGATGCGTCGGCCCGCTGAAGATGCCCTAAAAGTCTGAATCCTCTGATTTACTTTACTCCATGGTAATAATTCAGTGCAGCTGGAACTGCTGGTATCGAAATTCAGTGCAGCTGTCTGGATCGATTTCAGATTGCTCTGGATCTATGCTCTCCTTGTGGCTTCGCTCCACCATCGCTCCAGATCAGGGGCCGGGAGTGAGTGCATTGCTGTAAAGATTTGGTCATATCCATCCACTCCACGGAAAAGGGTGGCTCGCCGTTCGCGCCTTTGGCGTTTGCACCACAAAGATACTATAGCACGTATGCCAAACCTTATCTAGATTACTAGATTAGGATCCTTTTCTTCCAAAGCACAACTACCTTTCCTTTCCATTTTCACCAAAATTTTGTGATTCATGCACCACGGGAGCAAAGAGTAAAGACTACCGTGCTCTTTTTCCGGCGATTTTTTTTTAAATATTGCACTTTTTTGTAGCAATTTCAGACGTAGCATTAGGATACTATCAATTGCAAAAATAGTGCATTGTCGTATCGGCCAGACGCAATACGGGCTTGTCGCATTGGCCGGATTCGATTAGTGAGCTGTCGTGGCCGGCGGACGCGACTGCAGGGGAGTGTCAAATCTCCTGCATGCCGTGCGCTGCTATCGCATCCGGCCGGTGCCTTTTCTTACAGTCGCGTGCGCCGGACGCGATAAGCTGGCAGGCTTTGGACAAAGTGGTCTGCACCCCCGGCCACGCAGCATCGGCTCCATTTTCCTCCTAGCCTCTGCGTGTGTTAGAGTTCTTTGGTGCTGCTGCCTGTTCTAGCTCTCTTCTTCTCTAATCTTATTTCCTTCGATTTTGAGAGCATTTTTTGATCAAATTAAGTGAGATTTGTTGCAAGAAGTAGATGATAGCATCTCCACTCACACGACCGACGAGGCCCCCGGCAGGCGTTTTTTTCATCCGGACGGCGTAAATCGGCCCAGTCGCGCCCCTGGATCCTCGTTTTCGCCCGGATCTGGGTCTTCATCCATCCGGCGAGCCTAGGCTATCCCCGGCCTTCCAGGGCGCGCTCGGGGACTCCGGACGAAAGAAACTGGCGCGAAAAGGCGGGGAAAATTCGCGCGCGTTCCCGCGGGTCGTGTGGCCCCGACCTGTCGGCGAGAGTAGGCGGTCGTCGTTCTCATCGTCTCGTCTTCCGCGCATCATCTTCCCCGCACGCATCGTCTTCCGCGCGCTGTAAAGGCTGCCATCGATGGTCGGCCAGCCACACGGCGAGGCGAGTTAATGCCAGCGCGGCTATATAACGTGGCCTACCGCGTCTGGCCGGCCACATTCGCCAGCCATCTTCCCCATTCGACCAGAGCACCTCGCCCACTCGCCCACTCCGACGATCCTCGAGCTTGAGCCAATGGCGAACCATTCCGACGACGGCGACCGCGCCTCGCCGCAACAGCGGCGCCCTCGTCATCCGCGAGGGAGGGGCGCGCACCGCGTCGCCGCCGCACCGTCGCAAGGCGACGAAGAAGGACGCCGCCCACAAGGCCGCGTCCGACCTCGTCGAGGAGGAGGCGAGGCGCGCCGAGGAGGCGGCGACGGAGGAGGCGATCAAGCGCTCCCTCCATGACGTCGTCCCCGCCGAGAACACCATGCCTCTCGACGCAGCACTGGAGTGGTCTCGGCGGGAATGGGAGCGGGAGGAGCGGGAGCAGCAGCGGCGGCTGCTGGACCTGGCCGCCGCCCAGCGTCGCGCCGCAGCCGCCACTCTTCCTCGTCGCGGCGCGCCCCCCGTCGTCAAGCTAGAGGAGTCCAGCGACGATGAGCTCTACCGCCCAACGCCGCCTCGTCTACTTTGTATTTGAATTCAAATCGTGTCATGGGCTCGCCGTTGGAAACATGGGCCTCCCCAGGCCAAAATTTACATCCATCCGGCGCTAAATAGCGCTAGCGCCGGATTCCGGCACTCAGTACTATCGAACGGCCCCTAACAGGTATGGATGGACGACGCCTCCGCCACGAGGACCACCACGTGCTCCGCGCCGTCGTTGATCTATGTGATCTTTGTATCCTAATAATTTGTATGCATATTCGCATTAGACATATATTTGTAAGCATGTTTGCAGTTCTCATTGTACTACTAGCTGATGTATGAAACTCATTGTACTACTATCCGATGATGTATGAGACACATATATTTGTCACGATTTATTTTCCACTGAATAATTTCCGACTTTTTGTTCCCGTCAATTCTTTTCCGCTTTTTCTTTCCCGCCAAATTATTTCCCGCTTGTTGTTTCCCGCCAACTTCATTCCCGCTGTATCACGCAATTTATTTTTATTGGCGGTAATACCGATGTAGCACGTAATTTTTATATTAATATAATATAAATATGACTTCTAAAAATAACTAAGAAATATTACTCTAACAAAAACACCCGATATATTTGTTGTGACTAAAAACTCTCAAAAATTATAAAATAACGAGTCGTCGGGTGCACGTTGCCTTAAACGGATTGCTGGGTCGTGAACGGGGTGCGCCTAGCCGGCAGGGACTAATCCCGTCCGCCGGCTGCGATAGGATCCCCTCGCATGGGCCAGTCGCGACTGCAGGCCGAACATGGTCGGGCTCATCACCTGAAAAGTAATCGCATCCGGCGCTTGAGATTAGTACTTCTCGCGTCTGCCAGATGCGACGGTGGCCTAGTTTTGATATTCTCTGCTAATGAATACTAGTTCTGAAAATGCTAAAAAAAAGTGCACTGTTAAAAAAAAAATCGCCCTTTTCCGTGAATCCGGGCGTGGCAGTCTCTTCTTTCCGGAACTGTTTTGTTGGCAAGCCCAGAAGGTCGACGGCGGCCATTCCGTTACCACCTGACATCTGTCGACGCGTCATGAGACTGGCAAGCGCACCATTATCCGCTGCAGGATGCACGATAGCTCACTTGCATCACGATTCTCAAGACACAACACTGAAAGATATAGGATTTTGCAGCCAGAAAAGAAAGAAATAGGATCAAAGTGCCAAGTAATCTTTGATTCTATAGAACTGGAATGCTACAGAAATTTGCATCAAGCATCACTGATTGACCTTGCGAACCATGCATGCAAAGAATATGGCCATGTGATTTGTGTTACAGATGCAGACTAAGATTTCCAACGCTGTGCTTGAAATTGTAACAATTAATTTAATTCTAAATTTTTAAAATGTATGCCATGAATGCCCATGACAGATAATATTTCGCGGGAATATATCGTGCTTAGGACATATTTTGTAAAGCTTCGAAATAATATAAACAACACTCCCTTGGCTAAATTTTCAGGTTTCCCTGTTAGTTGAAAAAGTATTGGACCAAATGGTTCTCTATATCTTTATGTCATATAGAAGCAAAATCATCACAGGTAAGTATTCTTCCAATTTACTTTATTTATCATTCATCATGTTCGTTTCGGAAATGCACTTTTATCTTGAAACACAAGAGAAGACACAAGTGTTTCTCTTTTCCAACATTCTTAAATTGTGAGCGTTAGAAGTGAAGCACTCCATCGGCATCACTAATGATCAATTGAGTGAACCGTACGAGTAGCCAATTTATAACCAAGCTCCAAATATGAATACTAGTACAATAATCATAGAAACCAGATGTAAATTGTGTCTCTTCATAACACAATTTGCATAGCCGGTGGTTGGGTGACCCTCTACGCTTGAAACGGTCATCCTCATCCTATGCATGTAGCAGGAGCCCTAGCCTTTCCAAAACGTATCTCGGTGAACTGAGTAGTCAAGCTTAATTCCCTGAGTAAGCAAGCATAGGAACTCCATGAAATGTTGCCCGAAATCTGGTCAGAGTTCAGACGATTCATATGTAGAGAGTTCACATCACAAGAAGTAAAATGGTGAATATCGACCTCGACAAAAGCATCAACTGTACGTCGACGTACATTGCAAGGATGGACAACTAGCACAGTAATTGCAGGAGAACGACTTCGCAGTGAGAAGTCTCGTGTTTTACGTTACCCCCCGTCAATGGGAACCTGACAAGGTTAATGACCTTTCCGCGGTCTACGTACAGGCACATAGACACTGGCCAGCCGAAAATTACAAAATTCGAAGTAGACCTGTTTTTTTTTGGGAAAAAAAACAGCCGTTCAAAGACCATGTCTACTTCGAATCCACCGCCTCAGCACCCACGCCGTCCTGCGCCCACTCGGAGTCAGCCACGTCAGCGGCATGACGCGTCACTCAGCCGCCAGGCTGGACGACGACTCGGCACCCAGCGACCTCTCGTAAACCGTGCCCGAAAAGCCCACGCTCGATGACATGTGGGCCGTCGGCCTGGCACTGACACCCAGAGATGCGTTACGTGAGTAGCAGTTTACGTGACGCGACGTGCCTCGCTGGGCTGGCAGCAGCGCACGCTGGTCCTACCGGAGAAGACTAGAGGGCTAGAGGAGGCTGTGCCTCCAAGCAAAGCAACCGGATGCCCAAACTGCCCCTAGCGCGGAGCGCGGGAACGGCAGTTTTCATAGGCTTTTTCCCTATCGTCGTCACGGTCGGATCAAGGCGTGGCCCCGCTGGGACGCATTGATATTTTCGCAGTGCCATTTCAGTAACTTCACCATCCACGGAAGCAAGTATGGGTCAATTCTGCAGCCGCCGCCGCTTTGACCTAGCAGCCGCCTCCAAGCTTCGCCTCCTCCATAGATCGGTTCCCCCTCCTCCGGCCGGCTTCGCCGGTGTCGGGAGGGGTGGGGAACCCGATCTATGGGTGGAGATTTCAATAAAAGTAGTATTTTCCAAAGAATAGGTTAGTGTTTTGGTAGCCATCTTCGTTTTCTTCTACGTCAATGGAGATGTCATCGTTCATAATAAGTGACTTTCAGCTCTTCGTTCGGCGACGAGATCTTCTTCCCTACGTCAATGGTGGTGCTGTAAGATTACAGTTTTTTAGGTACGGTCTTCAAGATCTTGCTTCGCCAGATTGGTTTTGGATTGTTTCTCCTGGTTGCCGCGAGGAGGGTTATCCTCGCAATATTTGTCCCGACTGCTACGTCTTCGACAATGGTCATTCGTACGCTCGGCTTTCCAGCGACGTTGATAAGGCTGTTCGGTTTCTCTTCCCTGGAATACTGGTGTTGGTACTCTTGCCGATGTGGTATGATTGCTTTAATGGTTGCGTGCGTGCACGTAGCCTTGGCACTGCGGCTCAAATTAAAAAAAAGGGAGAACCACTATTGGTATTTACAGGTTTATGGTTTGGTATCTGTGCCATTATCTTTTGGCTGGCTTCAGGAAAATATAAGATTGTGTCATGGAAGAAGAAGAGTTTGAAGGCCTCGAAGATTAGCTCGTTTTTTCTTAGACTTTATTTTGTAATCGCTGGAGACAGCTTATATATCTCTACTATGTACCGTTCGTTGCTATAATATATCATGGTATTGTTTCAAAAAAAAAAAAAGTATGGGTCAATTCTGGCGACGCCATCCACACGCATACACGCGTTCGGTGAAGCCACTCGAGTGCCACGGCAACGTAGCAGAAAAGCGGTTGATTTAGATAAAGTTTTGATGAATTTGTTCGTGACTTTGCTTCTTTGGATTGTCTAGGGGTTGCTGATTCAGCGGTTGAATTGGAAAGTCTGGTCATACCCACATCCGTACCTCAACGTTGAAGTGCAATTGTATATAGAGAGGATTGCAACAAATATTATAAAAGTAAAAACAATTTATAGTAGTAATAAATATGAGACTAAAACATTAGTACTCCCTCCGATCACTATTACCAATCGCTAATATGGATGTATCTAGACATATTTTACTTTTAGATATATTCATACTCACTAGAGACAATTAATAGTAGTCAGAGGGGTAATAATATTTATGAAGCTTCAGTCGATAGGATTTTTTTTTTTAAAAATGACCTCTTGCAATTTGGCAATTTGTTTCTCCAATTAACAGTTTAACACTCATGTGCCGGATCTCGCAAGCGTGTTTTTTATGCATTTACTTTGATTCGGTTGTTAATGCGGAAAGTCATGTTGCCAAGACTCCATCAATCGACTAAACATATTGCCGTTTTGCGATGCCCCTACTCAGAAATAATTTTATGTTTCAAACCAAATAATATCACTTGCAAGGTGTGTATTTTATCCATGTGAACCCCAAATAGGGTTGAAGCCTTGTTCATTAAGATCAGGCCACCTTTATTATTGACGCGCTCAAATAGGTTTTGAACCTGTCGCAATGTCACTAGACATACGTATGCTCACAATCATGCTCTCAAGTCTCAACACTTTCTTGAGCTATTGGGAACCAGGTTGAGGTTGAAAATGAAAGACAACTTATGGACTAAATTTCCACTTACTGGAGTTGATACGTTTTATTTTCATTAGGTGTTGTGGCTTGCCTGTTGAAAGATGAAATGTATCTAGTTAAAACTTGATCTAGGCCGTCTGATTGACTTGAGTTATATTTATGAATGCTAATGTGATGTATAAGGTTCCTTTTTTTGTGTAAACTAGTTGATGTATAAGGTTCCTTTTTGTGTATGCAAAAGCCTCAAATTTGATATTGCATTTTTTCTCAACACGTCACTTTATAGTAGTTGACACTAATGTGATAAGTAGTCCTTCTAAATTGTATCTTACATTAGGACAAGTAGTCATTCAAAAATGACTTGGAACAATCTGTTTTTACTAGAATTTTAATGGTGATTTTTTAAAATAAACTTGCTAAGTTTATAAGTATCACCATCCGCATCCTTACACATGATAACCTTAATTCAGTCCGCGTATGACTATTTTTTTTGTCACGAAAATCATCAAGGAGAGCTAGCAAATCCATACGTACAATGTTCTAGAAATTTTGGTATATGTCGGCATTGAAGCCAACAGTTCTCTGACTTCATTAGTTTACATACCCAAAACAACTTTCCAAGGTAATCTAGGCAAGTAGATTTTATTGTCACATTTTTTTACTAACATCACTAGTATCAAAATCCACATGTGTGTTGTGGTTTCCAACTCAAACACTTGTTAAAATCAGTGATGTGTCCTTTTACCATATGTTGCCATTGAGTGACACCGTCTTGCTGATTCAAGCTAACAATCATGCTTTCCCTCTTTCTCACATTTGCTTTTGCGTGATAATATTAAGTATTATCATCACCCTTGAGTAGTTATTTTTCTCCGAATCTCTACATCACTTAATTTCCTCATCTTAAAAAATAATTTTGAGTTTTATTGGCATTTTTGCCAAAGAAGTTTAGCTTCAGTAGACAAGCCCCCTAACTATCTGTCTCCCCAAGTTTGTCCAATATTTCACATTTTTAGATATATATTTTTTCAAGTGCCCTTCAAAAATTTCCGTTATATATTTTTTAGTTTCCTTTCCAAATCCTCAAGTATATTCTTGCTACATATCTAAGTTTTCCCTTCCTACATGTTTTGGTGCAATAGATAGCTATGCGTTATTATGAAGAAGAAAGTGAAGACTTGGATGGAAAGCACACTTGAACTTTGAGTAAAGTGGTTGTAGGCCTGTACTTTTTATCCTTATACCCAATTCTCCATTCTTCTCTATATATAGTGTCTTATAAAGAACTTTCTGTTGGGGTTCGAAGCAGAAAACAAAAAATTTCCTACACACATAGCCCATGATCTATCTATGTGTATTGGAGGAATGATGGTTGATTTTACTGCGAAAATATGTGCATCTATAAGAGGCCAAATTTAGCACCTTGACTTCAAATTAAGATAGGCATGAACAAAAACTATACAAATAACAACTCATAATAGGATTCAAAAAACTTGAGTTGCATTACGGAGACGTGCGTTGCACGTGCACACTAACTAGTTTATAATAAATCATTGTAATCTGAAAAAAAGTGAATACTATGCTGCAAATGGAATTAATTTGGAAAAATAAAAATAAATGCACGAAACGTCAGCAAATGTCGCGCGGATCGAATTCAAAGGCGCCAATCCTGCGCAAATTATCCAACTCGAACCTCTCCGCTCACCCCGCATTTCAAAACGGCGACATTTAGGGTGTGTTTGGTAGCCCGGGCCATCCGAGAGTAGCTATTCCTTCTCATACAAGCTCACTTTAGCTAAGTTGGGTTGAGATTTTGCAGTGTGTTTGGTAGGTCGGGTCGGTTGAGATATTCCGAGCTGAGATGTTGTTTGGTATGTCGGGTCTGTTGAGATAAAAAATACAATGCAATTAGATCCCTATTTACAAAATCAAAAGCAATCAGGTCCTTGGATACAAAATAAAAAGCAATCAGGTCCCTGGATACAAAAATAAAAAGCAATCGGGTCCCTGTGAGACAAACTCCGGCGAGGGCACTCCGGCGAGGTAGCGGCATTGTCTGGGGCGGAGTTAAGTCTGGCGGCGCTATCCGTCAAGCTAGCGGTGCCGTCCGGGGCGGAGCTGGGCCTGGCGGCGCTGGCCATGGCGGCGTCGGCTCTGCCAGCTTTGTCCGTGGCCGGCGCGGGCTGGTGCTGGCCGACGCGAGCTGGTGCTGCCTGGTGCTGGCCGGCGTGGGCTGGTGCTGCCTTGTGCTGGCCGGCGCGGGCTGGTGCTGCCTGGTGGTGGCCGACGCGGGCTGGTGCTGCCTGCACGAGACGCGCTCGCAGATGCGCGAGATGCGGTCGCAGATGCGCGAGATGCGGTCGCAGGCCGGCGGCTGGTGGCGGAGGCCGGCGGCGGCGGCTGGTGGCGGAGGCCGGCGGCTGGTGGCAGAGGCCGGCGGCTGGGGAGAGTTCCGGTCAGAGAGAGAGAGAGAGCGCTCGCGAGAGAGAGAGCATTTTTGGGGGAGAACTGAGGGCTCGGGCACGAGACCCCTGTGGGAGCGAGGCGCGGGGCGGAGGCGCGGGGTGGATTTCGGCTGAGTCCAGCCCTGCCCAAGTGCGAAGCTCGAATCGAGCTTCTCTACCAGGCAGGGCTGAGGGGCATTTTTCGGTTGGACTGGGCACTGCCCGACTCAGTCGACCCGGGCTAACAAACAGCGAAATTGCTAGAATTCTTGGTTGGGATGGGAATATCTGAGTGCGGCCGGGCTACCAAACACACCCTTATGGTTTCCTCGTCAAAACGGAGGGAAAGCAAAACCATGAGCCGTCGCGGGCCCACCACGTGTCCCTACCGGCCCACTAATCGCTCGCCCACTTTTACCTGAGCCCCGCCCCGTCCACAAACCTCAAAGCAAAACCACCCCCTTCCCTCGTCGCGGCGCACGACAATCACGACGCGGACGGTGGAAAAAACTAGGCATCACTGCTGCTGTTACCAGTGCCCATTTCCATCTCGCCCCTCTTTTCTGGCTTAGCTTCTTTTTTAAAAGCAAGGCCCCTAGCACTAGCAGAGCAGGCGAGGCGACCGAAGATAACGGGGTGGCGACATATAATAACATAAAATAATAATAAGACGGAAACCGAAGGTAGAAAAGCCAAGGAAAAGCCGCGGAAATTTTTTGTAGTGGGGGAGGCGGGAGGAGTGAAATGGGAGAAAGGGGAGGGGGCGTGAGGCAACAGTGCGTTTCTTGTGCCCAGCCACGGACTTTGGCAGCCATTCAATGCTCCACCAAACGCTCATCCTTTCTTCCCCCATTTCCTTCCCACCCCTCTCCCCTTCCCTTTCCCCACCGCCTCTCCTCCCGGCCTCCGACGCCAAAACCACTGCCGCCGCCACCACCACCGCAGACCTCCTCTCCCCAGCAGCCATGCCGTCCTACGCGCACCACCACAGCTCTCTGGTAAGGAGGGAACGGGCCGGCGAACAAAACGAGAGAGAGCATCTTTTTTCTTTTATTGGGTTTTCTTTTTTCTTGTTTATTCTTGCGTGAGAAGGAAAACGGGCGTTCTCTTTCTTCTTCAACTTGCGGTTCTTGGTTTTCTGGAATTGGGAATTCATGATTTTCCTGTGTGTGCGCCTTTCCGGCCGCGAAGGACGAGAGGATGGACGCGCTCAAGGGCAGCAGCCGCCAGGAGGAGTCGGCCGACGACGTCGCCGCCGCCGCCGCCGAGGCGCCCGCCGCCTGGGGCTTCGCCGACAAGGACGGCTTCTCCGTCGAGGACCTGCTGGACCTCGAGGAGTTCTGCGAGGGCGAGGCCGAGGCCGACAAGGACGACGCCGCCGACGTGCACGTGGACACGCCGCCGACGCCGGCCGCCGCCGCGAAAGACGACAAGTGCAACGACGGCTCGCAGCAGTCCGTCGTGTCCTTCGACCTCGCGCCTCCTGCGCCTCCGGCGCCGGAGATAGTTGACCTGCCGGTGAGGACCTTTCTTTGACCGCTTCTTCTATCGCCACGAATACGTGGCTTTCCTTTTGTCGCATGCATGTCTGGAATTAATTTGTGCCCTCCCTTGGAACTTCCGCAGGCGCACGACGCCGAGGAGCTGGAGTGGGTGTCGCGCATCATGGACGACTCGCTCTCCGAGCTGCCGCCGCAGCCGGCGCCGCCCGCCTCGATGATGGCGGCGGCGCGCCCGCCGCAGCCGCAGCACCGGCCGATGCTGCTGCAGCAGCGGCGCCCGCAGGACGGGGCGTACCGCGCGCTGCCCATGCCGTCGTCGCTGTCCGACCCCTTGCGGACGCCGACCATCTGCGCGCTGTCGACGGAGGCGCTGGTGCCGGTCAAGGCGAAGCGCAGCAAGCGGTCGCGCGCGTCGGCGTGGTCGCTCTCGGGCGGGCCGTACGACTCGGCGTCCTCCTCGACGTCGTCCTCGTCCTGCTCCTCGTCGGCCTCCTTCTCGCCCTACTTCCTGCTGGACGCGGCGCAGTTCGGCGGCGCCTCGGACATGCTGCTGGAGGAGTACAAGTACAACCTGCTCGCCCCGCCGCCGAAGAAGTCCAAGCACGGCAAGAGCTTCAAGGGCAAGAAGCGCGGCCGCAAGCCGAGGCACCTCCCGCCCAACCCCGCCGCCATGGGGTCCCCCACCCCGAGCGACCGCCGCTGCAGCCACTGCGGCGTGCAGAAGACCCCGCAGTGGCGTGCGGGTCCAGAGGGCGCCAAGACGCTCTGCAACGCCTGCGGCGTCCGCTACAAGTCCGGGCGGCTCCTCCCGGAGTACCGCCCCGCGTGCAGCCCGACGTACGTCAGCGCCATCCACTCCAACTCCCACCGCAAGGTGCTCGAGATGAGGCGCAAGAAGGAGGACGACCCCCCTCTCATCATCAGAGGCCCCGGCGCCGCCGCCGCGCCGTTCGCCGTCGCCTCCTTCTAGCTAAGCTAGCGAGCGAGCTAGCTGTACATTTTCCCGGCCGTATTAGTCTTTGTACCGTACTTTGAACTCTTTTTCCCGTTTCTTTTTCTTCTAGTATCGTCTTGCTATTAGAAAATCCGGCTGGATTAATTAGAGTCTAGGTGGAGGTTTAGGTCATGTTAGATTTAGGAAGAACTCGGCTTTGCTCCCTCCAGCTCCACCTTTATTAGTTCGTTAGTACAACTAGACCAGTAGTACTGCTGCTACAGCAGTGGTAGCAGTGCAGCATTAGCTCAGAACTTTATTTCTACCTTTTGCACAAGAGTTTTTTTCTACTCTATGAGCTAGCTACTCGAGTGAGCATGTTTGATTCCAAGTACGATCAATCAGGGATGAAGAATCCGATGATGATCAACCTTCACTTTGGGACTTTGGGGCGAAGGAAATGAGGAGGGGCAACCAGTCTCCGTCTTCTCCTTGTTTGCCTTGTTCCAGGAGAAGAGAAGAGAAGAGAAGAGAGCAACGTTTCAGGAAACAGGTGTTTGTTGCGTGCACCCTAGGTTGCTACATCACATGATGCTGTCACCTGTAACAGTATGCTTTAGTTCGGAGCAGACAGTTGAGAAGCTTTGGGATAGCGAGATGTAGAAGCAAGCCAGTAGCAGTAGATGTAGTAGACGGAGATGGACAACGCTGCAAGCAACCATGCTTTGGAAGTAATGGAGTTGGAAAGCAGCTTGTTAAAATTCTCTCTTGCAATGAATCATATGCAGCAGCGGTGTGTACTAGGACCCGTACCTGTTTGAAAAGACGAACATTTACTGCTCAGCTTGCCCTGTCCGAATGCTCAGCCACAGCGTCGGCTTCCGTGCGCGCTCGGGTTCGTAATTTACTACTCCTATCGCAGAGCCTAGGTGCGGCTGCTGCAGTGGGATGCTTCTTCTCCCCTCGTGATTCAGCACCGCCATGACCCCATGCTTCGTGCCCGCGACGCCGCCGCGCGCGGCGCGAGAAGGTTTGAAATTTCAGCGGCGAGATTTTTTCTCCGGCGACGACGTAGCGAGCACCGCACGCACTTGTCCGTGGTGCGGTTCGATTGGACCGGCTCCAACCAACCAAAGTATTATTTCCGACCTAACCAGAGGCCGTAATGGGGCACTGGCTGACGTGGTGACGCCGACGGCGACCCGTCGCTGCCTGCTGCCTCGCTTTGCGCTGCACTACCCGGCTCCGGCGCCCAGCCAGCCAGCCACCTCCTCTCCGGTGGCTCCCACACTAACCCCATGACTCGTTTGTTTATCTTAAGCAGCCACGCAATCGCTTTAGTTTGTTCCTTTCTTCCCTTCCGCTCCTTCTTAATCATCTTCTCTTCTTTAAGAGCCATCCATCTTTGGATTGCTTCTTTCGGGTTTAGTTATGCCTGCTGTTCTGTTTCTATCTCGGCCGCGTAATTGCGCATCTATTGGCATGCCCTGTGCAGTGCGCTGGACGCGGCTTCAGTGACTTCATGTTACGGAGTCTCACAGCGCCTTACCTCCAGGATCTACCGTCAAGTCGCGATCTGATGGACCAGAACGATTGAGGCAAAATATGCTAGCTGTTATCCATCAGATAACTTCAAATGTTTTTCATTCATTAACCGTTTGTCCAAATGAGCTGAAACTTTCCCAGATTGGATCTTACAAAGACTACGATTTACTGGATTTTTTTCAATTTTTTCTGGAAACTTAGAATTTCGAGTTCAAATTTCAAACAAAAACTTAAACTGCTGAGTATTCACAAACGGTATGCTCAAATTGAGTGAAACTTTCCCAGATACGATAATATGGTGTGTATGATTTACTGTAATTTTTTCAGAATTTTCTGGGTAGTTTGAATTTCGAGCCATTTCAAATATTTAGCCCATTACAGCAGCATATTGGCACTATTTAAAAGCACTAAATATTGGAAGGTAGTTACATATCACTCATATTTTGTAGCTACAACTTTCAATGAACAAAATACTACAATTAGCACCTCAAAATACATGCAGGCCTTTCCACTTGTACAATTAGGCCTCAATGGGTATGAGATATCTCCTCGTGCCGCACTGGGGTGCGGCACCTGGAGCGACCAACGCGCTGCCAGCTGATGTTGTTTAATGGTGCCTAGTTGACGAGGGAGATTATTCTTCTGTGTTCCCTGGCAACGGCGCCAGAAAAACAGCTGATGCTCCTGATTGATGTGGGAGCTTGGCAGTCCTTGTGCGTGGTGAATAACCAGCCCGTTGGGAACCCCAAGAGGAAGGTGTGATAAGTATAGCAGCTGGTTTTCCCTCAGTTAAGAAACCAAGGTTTATCGTTCTTGGAGAGGAGAGACAAACGACTGAAGGTGATGCTTGCTAGATTGCGACAGCTTCAGACAATTTATATATGACGCCTCGTCCAAGCTTTGCTTACTAGCTGCAACGCGGAACCTGCACACAACACAACCAAGTACTTCGTTCCCAACTTGCGATGAGGTTGTCAATCTCACCGGTTTGCTTGAAACAAAGGTTATAAGCGTATCGAGTGAAAAACAATAGAGTATGCGAGTAAAGTAAACAGTGCGAGTAAATTAAACAGGTGATAGCAATATGATGGAAATAGGACCGGGATCCACAGTTCACTAGTGGTGTCTCTCCATAAGATAAATAACACATGCTGGGTAAATAAATTACAGTTGGGCAATTGATAGAATAAAGATAAACGTGATATGTCAAGAAGATCACTATGAGATTTACTCTGGGCATTACAACAAAATACATAGACCGCCATCCAACTGCATCTATGACTAATAATCCACTTGTGGCGAATCAATCCGAGAACTCCACAAGTATGAAGTTGCGAACAACAGATAATTGCATTAAGCAAAGTGAGTAATGTAAACAAAGCATATGCCCTTGAGCATATGAATGTTGTTTTCTCCCTAGTAGCAACAGCACATCTACAACCTTAGAGGTTTCTGTCACTCCCCCACGTTAAATAGAGGCATGAACCCACTATCGAGCATAAATACCCCCTCTTGGAGTCACTAGCAACTACTCGGCCAAGATAGCTACTAACAACGGAGAGCATGCAAGATCATAAACAACATAGAGATAACAAAAGATAATATTCAGTACAGCAACTCAATCATAAACACCAATATTCATCGGATCCCAACAAACCAAACATGTAGAATTACATAACGATGATCTCAATCATGTAGGGCAGCTCATGAGATCTAAACATGAAGCACATGGTGGAGAAGATAACCATCTAGCTACTGCTATGGACCCATGGTCCAAGGTAGACTACTCACTCATCGCTCCGGAGGCAAGCATGGCGATGAAGAAGACCTCCGGTGGCGATTCCCCTCTTTGGCAGGGTGTCGGGAAGAGCTTCTGGACCCTCCCGATCTTTGGGTCGACGGCGGCGGCGGATCGCGATGTGTTCTGGAAAAGTGATCGGGTACTTAGGTTTTTTCCGTCGGGGGGTCTTTATAGGCGAAGGAGCGATGTCAGAGGAGGGGCCAGGCGCCCTCACACCAGGGTGGCGCGGCCCAGGGCCTGGCCGCGCCAGCCCTGTGTGTGGGGCCCTGGTGGCCCCCCTCCTACTCTCCTTCGGATCTCTGGAAGCTTCCGGGAAAAATAAGACTTCAGAAACTTGTTTCGTCTAATTCCGAGAATATTTCCTGTGTATCACTTCTGAAACACAAAAACAGCAGAAAACATGGAACTGGCACTGTGGCAACTCGTTAATAGGTTAGTTCCAAAAAATGCATAAAAGTGCCACAAAGTGTAACGAAACAGTAGGCAAATGGTGTAAAAACAAGCATGGAGCATAAAAAATTATAGATACGTTGGAGACGTATCAAGCATCCCCAAGCTTAACTCCTGCTCGTCCTCGAGTAGGTAAGTGATAACAAAAGAATAATTTTTGAGGTGACATGCACCTACACAATCTTGATCACATATGTAAGCATTTGTGAGCTGGGATCATAAGAACTTAAACATGGGCATGAAAGATATAATCTTGACAATAAGAACTTAGCAACCATGTTGTAAACATGCAAATGAACACAAACAAAAGATCATGAAAATGAAACAATGAAAGTCAAACGTGTGTTCAAATCATAAGGAAAAACATACAAATGGTTTTCAGCTTGTCCTTCAAAGAGAGCAAAACATAAATGCATAGGACACCTTCAAATTTAAGAGGGCGACTAGATACAAATAATTTGAGAACAAGTGAAACCAATAATATGAATCAATCAATGAACTTTGGGACGATGCATATTACACTAAGAATGACAACTATGCTCTCTTAATGGTGCATAAAGAAAGAAGGTGGTGACTCAACATAAAAGTAAAATAAAGGCCCTTCGCAGAGGGAAGCAGTGATTGCAAGTTTTATAACCTTCAAAAATTATTGTACTTACCGGCTTTGAGCTCTCATTGCCCCCATCATAAGCATCTTGAATGGTTAAAGTTAATGCGAGAACAATTATGATGCATATGCTTGACAAATCATAAGTTGAAAACCTCGTGCCCCGTGAATACGAGTACCCCAATCTTATGCTACTTTACTTAGAGTCCCAAGCAAGGCTCTTGTCATTGTAAATATATGCATATCATTGAGAACCGCCAATGGGGTACCTCCGTGCCCGATGACATGGAACAAACCCACACCAAAATGACAGGACAAGCAGACAATGAACACCTCGACATCTCTTTTATTTGCCTGTTGTTTAGCTTTTTATTGTGAGATGCGTCGTCGAATGTTCACCATGGGTATGCTGCAAATTTCCACCATGAATTATGCATGGCTTAGATTAGCGGCCCGGCGTTTCCCTAACACATATACAAACTCCATAATCCCCACAAGATTCCCAATTCATTTCACACCGCGGGCATCCATAAACAAAAGATCACGATATCAACTCAAATAAGAAGTGCAATGTTGAAAGCTTGCCCATGACTGCATGGCTGGGCTAGTCTCCAACTTACAACTTGCAAGCATAACAACTCAACATAAGAGACCACAATGTTAAATTTTTAAGAACAGGAAAAAGTAAAGTGTGCCTTCCGGTTCGTGAGAGCTTTACTGACCGAATTTCGCATAACACCGGTAAGAGTTTAATTTGAAGAGAAAATAAAAGCAAGTCAAATTTACTTGGAATAGCAAATTGCTAGTAGGTATGTATGGTGGAAACTTTGGAAAACTTTGGCTTTTAGGAGTTGGATGCACGAGTAGAGCTCATACTCAGTACAAGGCGAGGGCTAGCAAAAGACTGGGAGCGACCAACTAAGAGAGCAATAATGGCCATAATCATGCAAAGCGACAAAACAACATTAAAAGAAGCATAAGATGGCATCAAAAGTCAAAAACTAAATGATCATAGAGGCTATTGGCGACTTTGTAAGAGTCTAACATGTGTGAGCATGCGCCAAGTCAACCCAAATAAAGCATCAAGGAGAAAACCAAAATAATGCTTCCATACAATAAAAACAACGCATGATTTTTTCAAAGGCTCATTAAGCAATCTCAGTTATTTGAGACAAGTCATGCTACAGCAAAACCACTAAGCATACTATCAAAAAGACATCAAGCATGACATGAAAAAGCCTAAGCCGCAATCTACACAAGCTCCTTCTTGTACCACTATTTTGCATGAAGCTTTTTCTCTTTTCCAACACCATTTGAAATTTTTAAAGACACCTCTTTTGATGAAAACCAATAAAGATCAGAGGCAAAAATACACCTTGATGAAAACATATGACAAGGTCTGAACGCAAATCAAGGTGAAAATGAAAACCAAAAGCAGCAGCAGAAAAAGAAGAACACCCGGTGAAATTGTAAGAGTGAAAAAACAGAGTGTTCTTTGCAAATGAAAACGAGGCAACTTCTCCAAAGGAAATTTGTTGGGGTCCAACCATTTATTGCAGCAAACAAACAAACTAAACTAACTAAGAAAACTAAAACAACTGACGCTCCAAGAAAAACACATAGTGCATGAAGCAATAAAAATATAGCGTCTTGAAAGGTGACGTGATTTTTGCCGATGAAGAAGGGGTGCCTCGGGGGCATCCCCAAGCTTTGACGCTTGTACTTCTTGGATATTTCTTGGGGTGATGCATGGGCATCCCCAAGCTTGAGCTTTTTTCCATTCTTCAACTCATCTCATCATTCTCCAATCCCTACACTTGAAAACTTTCTTCATACAAAACTAAACACAATTCTATTAGCAACATTAGTGCAAGCATAACATATAATCAACCTCCTTTTGCTTCAGGTTTCAACACAAAACCACCACATATATTGCAAATACTACTGTAGCAACCTCCTAAAAAGTTCCGTGATCAAAAGAACTCAAAAGAAAGCGATAAAGTGGCAAACACAAATATTGGCAGAAATCTGTCAAAACTGAACAGCTGACAAATGTCGAATTTTTGAGGGATTTTCTCTTGCTCAAATCAAAAAGTGTTCAACTAACAAAAGTTTGGATATAACCTAGGGCATATGCACAAGAAATGGCAGGTCCAAAATATATACAGAGAATTTATACGAATTTTTACGGTGCAGCAGCAAAAACAGTTTCAGGACAGCAACATCCCCAAATCTTTACCTCACTCAAATTAGAGGCTTCTCTTGGCACAAAAACGAAATAAACAAGATAAGGAGCGGTCATTACAGTAGTAATGACTTCCAAGACTCAAATAAAAGAAAAAGTACTGAAAATAAAACATTGGGTTATCTCCCAAGAGTGCTTTTCTTTAACGCCTTTGAGCTAGGCGCAGAAAATTGCGAATCAAGTAACGATGAAAGGGGGATCAGGATCCACTATAGGAATAAAGAAATGAATACTATCCAATTGAGGTTTTGAGTATCCCTTGTAGTCACGCTTTGGTACATTATTTTCATCAAAAAGATTTTCAGGACAAATCCAACTAGTATTAGCTACCAAGGCATTATGAATTCCTACAAGCTTACAAGGTATTGGCAATCTAGAATCTTCGTTGGGTGTACCAACAATTTCAACAGGCGAGCCAAGCTTATTAAACTTCTTAAAAACTTTCCTAGCCTCAATTGCAACATCTCTAAATTCTATGCGCAAAGTTTCTATGATAAAAGCTTTATTTTCGGGATCCTCAATTTCATGGAGCTTAAGGAACATGTATTGCATGAAAGGATTAAGACTAGCAAACCTAGTTTCCAACATGTGAATTAAATAAGCAGAAGCAACTTCATAACTAGGAGCTAGCTCAACCAAAGATTTTTCCTCAACTTCCTTATGCATACTAATGTGATTAAAGAACTCCTCAATGTTACTTTTGCCAATAATCGAACCACTACCTACTGAGAGGTCCTCCAGAACATACTTAGGGATCAACATGATAAACTAAAAGTAAAGAAATAACAACTACCAAGGATTCTAATATTTTCGGGTTTTTGATATAAAACGATGCAGGTAAAATAAATAAAGTAAAGCAAAACAATAACAAAGTAAAGGATGTGCATGCGAAAACTCCCCTCGCAGAAGTCTTCTACTTCCTCCCCGGCAACGGCGCTAGAAAAACAGCTGATGCTGTTTAATGGTGCCTAGTTGACGAGAGAGATTATTCTTCTGTGTTCCCCGGCAACGGCGCCAGAAAAACAGCTGATGCTCCTGATTGATGTGGGAGCATGGCAGTCCTTGTGCGTGGTGAATAACCAGCCCGTTGGGAACCACAAGAGGAAGGTGTGATGAGTATAGCAGCTGGTTTTCCCTCAGTTAAGAAACCAAGCTTTATCGTTCTTGGGGAGGAGAGACAAACGACTGAAGGTGATGCTTGCTAGCTTGCGACAGCTTCGGACAATTTATATATGGCGCCTCGTCCAAGCTTTGCTTGCTAGCTGCAACGCGGAACCTGCACACAACACAACCAAGTACTTCGTTCCCAACTTGCGATGAGGTTGTCAATCTCACCGGTTTGCTTGAAACAAAGGTTATGAGCGTATCGAGTGGAAAACAATAGAGTATGCGAGTAAAGTAAACAGTGCGAGTAAAGTAAACAGGTGATAGCAATATGATGGAAATAGGACCGGGATCCACAGTTCACTAGTGGTGTCTCTCCATAAGATAAATAACACATGCTGGGTAAACAAATTACAGTTGGGCAATTGATAGAATAAAGATAAACATGATATGTCAAGAAGATCACTATGAGATTTACTCTGGGCATTACAACAAAATACATAGACCGCCATACAACTGCATCTATGACTAATAATCCACTTGTGGCGAATCAATCCGAGAACTCCACAAGTATTAAGTTGTGAACAACAAATAATTGCATTAAGCAAAGTGTGTAATGTAAACAAAGCATATGCCCTTGAGCATATGAATGTTGTTTTCTCCCTAGTAGCAACATCACATCTACAACCTTAGAGGTTTCTGTCACTCCCCCAGGTTAAATAGAGGCATGAACCCACTATCAAGCATAAATACCCCCTCTTGGAGTCAGTACCAACTACTCGGCCAAGATAGCTACTAACAACGGAGAGCATGCAAGATCATAAACAACATAGAGATAACAAAAGATAATATTCAGTACAGCAACTCAATCATAAACACCAATATTTATCGGATCCCAACAAACCAAACATGTAGAATTACATAACGGTGATCTCAATCATGTAGGGCAGCTCATGAGATCTAAACATGAAGCACATGGTGGAGAAGACAACCATCTAGCTACTGCTATGGACCCATGGTCCAAGGTAGACTACTCACTCATCGCTCCGGAGGCAAGCATGGCGATGAAGAAGACCTCCGGTGGCGATTCCCCTCTCCGGCAGGGTGCTGAGAAGAGCTTCTGGACCCTCCCGATCTTCAGGTCGACGGCGGCGGCGGATCGCGATATGTTCTGGAAAAGTGATCGGGTACTTAGGTTTTTTCCGTCGAGGGGTCTTTATAGGCGAAGGGGCGATGTCAGAGGAGGGGCCAGGCGCCCTCACACCAGGGTGGCGCGGCCTAGGGCCTGGCCGCACCAGCCCTATGTGTGGGGCCCTGGTGGCCCCCCTCCTACTCTCCTTCAGATCTCTGGAAGCTTCCGGGGAAAATAAGACTTTAGGAACTTGTTTCGTCCAATTCTGAGAATATTTCCCGTGTATCACTTCTGAAACACAAAAACAGCAGAAAACAGGGAACTGGCACTGTGGCAACTCGTTAATAGGTTAGTTCCGGAAAATGCATAAAAGTGCC
This sequence comes from Dactylis glomerata, assembly GCA_007115705.1. Classification (NCBI taxonomy): domain Eukaryota; kingdom Viridiplantae; phylum Streptophyta; class Magnoliopsida; order Poales; family Poaceae; genus Dactylis; species Dactylis glomerata. The sequence continues at coordinate 84,922 of QXEO01000770.1, read as the reverse complement.
ACGAAGTGTAACGAAACAGTAGGCAAATGGTGTAAAAACAAGCATGGAGCATCAAAAATTATAGATACGTTGGAGACGTATCACTAGCAGCCTCCCCCAACGCCGGCTCCCCTCGCCGCCGCTGCCGCCGGCCCTTGCCGCGGCGGCGGCGGGCCTGGCTGCCGAAGGTGGCCGGGGGTTGGTGGGCGGCGACGAGATGACTGGAGCTGCTGGGGCGGCGACGGGCAGCTCGTCGAGGCGCGACGGCCGGGGCGGCGTCCCTGGGTCGTGGTGGTGGCGGATCCGGCGACCTTGCGTCCGGATCTGGAGGGGAGGTGGGCCGGCGGCTTGCTAGCTTCCCGGTGCGCCCTGCTTGGTGGGAGAGGCTCGTCCCGACGGACGCCGATGCAGCTGGGTTCCCGGCGCGTTCCCACGAGCGCCGGCTTCTTGGTGTGGTCGTGCTTCGGCAAGGCACGGCTTGTGGCTCCGGCACTGGGTGCTCTGCTCTTCAGCGTCCCGGCACGGCGACGGGAGGGGACATGGACTTCGTCCATCTGCCTGTTCCCGGCGAGATGGGGCGGCTGCACGACGGGTCCCGGTGGCCGGTGCTTGAGCCGGGCGATGGTCAGGAAGGGGCGACGATGGTGGCTGCGGCGAAGATGCTCTGCGGCAGCCTGGGGCGCTTCGGCTGGCGGCTTCGGGCGGGCCCGATCTGGGCTCGGCCTGGGCTGGGCGGGCCGCGGTCGATGCTGGCGCTGGCCGGCTGCTTCGCGCCGGATCTCGAGCAGGAGGTGGCTGCCCCTGCATCTGCGGGTGCGGCGTGGAGGCCCGATCCCGCCGAAGAAGAGGATGCCGGGGCGGCGGCCTCGGGTGTGCGGGCTTTCTCGTCGCTGCTGCGGCGTGAGCGCGTTTGGCGGGAAGCAACGCGGCGTGAGGTGCTGCGGTGCGGTCTCCCGCAGTGGTGGTGGTGGTGGTGGGTGGCGGCGTGTTGCAGGGTTTGCTCGGCTACGGCGAGTTTGGCGGTTAGGCGGCGACGACTTTGGGTTCGGTGAGCTCCGGGTGAAAGCCTTGCAATGACTTCGGTCATTGCCGACGATGATGGCATCCTAGGATGCACCTCCACTCCATGGAGGCATCGTTGGGGATTCCCTTCACCTCCCTCGTCGTTTGTGCCTCGGGCTCTTCGGGTGAAAATCCAAGTTTCGGCCTTGGTCGAAGCGGGCGTCGGCGGCGTCATCGTCGCTTCCCCTTGGGGGCGTCGCCTTTGGAGGTCCGGTGTTTCGTCTGCTCGTTTTGGCCCGTGTCGCTCTGCATCTACCTCGTCGGCTAGGCGTGTGCGCGGCCCTGGGGCCGGTGTGGAGGTCGGAGTGGCGGCTCCGGACTTTTTCTTCGCTTCGTTGGTGTCGACTTTGGTCGCTTCACTAGTAGGAAAACCCTTATAGGTGGGATGCAATTCTGTGGCGCACTAGCCAGCAGTGCGCCACAGAAAATAATTCTGTGGCGCACCTGGAAGGGTGCGCCACAAAAATACAACATTTCTGTGGCGCATCAGAAGGCCATGCACCACAGAATTTGGGTGGGGCCCACTCCATGCCAGCCCCAATCATTGGTTCCACTAATTCTGTGGCGCACTGGATGTGATGCGCCACAGAATTAGTACATTCTGTGGCGCATAAGGTCTGGTGCGCCACAGAATTAGGACATTCTGTGGCGCATCTGGTTTGGTGCGCCACAGAATTAGGACATTCTGTGGAGCACTTGACCAGATGCGCCACAGAATTAGCTCGTCCCACACCTTTAAAGTGCCAACCTCCCACACCTCCCACACTCCCAAGCCATTCATCTTCCTCTCCTCCATCTAGATCTAGCTCTAGCTCCCTTCCCTCTCATCCCATTTTGGCCATAGTTTTCACTTTCTTTGGTACTTATTGTACTTACTTTGGTTGATACATAATTGGCGGTGAGGAGAAGCCTCTCCATACTCTCTCCTCCTCTCCAACTCATCGATCACGGTCTCGTCTCGGTATCGAATCTACAAGGTGAGTATTTGGAGGGGACATGCATGCGCATGTCGATCTTGTGTATGGATGATTGTTGCACGTGAAGCGCTTGTGTGTGTGTGTGTGCCGGTGTGGTGCATGGATGTTTGTCGAGACGTTGATTCATTTCCGTTTCGGCAAATTTTTGTACTACCCATACGTCCTACCTTTAGGAGAGGTCATGCCGAATTTTTCCGCTCTATGTATACCTTTAGGAGAGGTCCATGCATGTGTGTGCATGTGTTGCGGTTCTAATTTTCTGCTCTATGTGTACCATTTGCAGACAACCATGGTCCTCTCGATGAGTTCCGCTTGAATTAGTAGATACAAGAAAGACGCGAAGGAGGACATGATTCGGAACAATAGGCGCCAGATAAGATGTCCTTGTCGATCATGCAAACTCGAGCGCTGGATCAACCTTGATTCCGGACAACTGGAGGAGCACCTGCTGAGGCGCGGTTTCATGCAGGACAACCAGGCGCGGCCGGCCCCAACAAATGGTGCGCATGAAGACCTTGGTGGCGAGCGAGATGACGAAGCACCACATGTCGGTGGAGAATATCATCATGAAGAAGAAGTCGGCGGAGAAGATCATCATGAAGTAGAAGTTGCCGGCGGAGAAGATCATGATGAAGAAGAAGATTCTGGCGCGACTCCGCTAATTTCGGCCTTGCGGGACTCTCATGTTCAAGATCTGCTCCTCCATGAGACGAGCAACGACAGAGCTGCAGCCAGAGAGAGAGCCAAGCTGGCGCAAATGGAGAAAGACGGGATGACTCTGATATTTCCTGGGTGCCGTCCGCAGGATACGCGCTTGCATGTAACGCTTGATTGTCTGCAGATGAAGACGCAGAACAAATGGACCGATTCCAGCTTCAGCAAGAACATGAAATTCTGGCACGATCGTCTCCCAGAGGGGAACACATTGCCAAGTAGTATCGAGGAGGCCAAGAAAGTTGTGTGCCCTCTTGACCTACCGCACGAAAGATACCACGCCTGCATCAATGATTGCGTGATTTATCGGGGGAAGTACAAGGACATGACCACATGTCCTGTGTGCGGCCACGGACGGTACAAGGTTGGGAACAAGAAGGTACCTCGAAAAGTGGTATGGTACTTTCCTATCACTCCCCGTCTGCAGCGGTATTTCGTGGACCCTAAGGAAGCAAAGCTCATGCAATGGCACGTGGAAAGGGAGAAGCCCGAAGAAGATCCGGAGATGGGCTATATGCTGACACACCCTTCAGACGCTGGCCAGTGGGAAGCATTGGACATCGCCTTCCCTAGGTTCGGGGGCGACGGAAGGAACATCAGGCTGGGTATGAGCACCGATGGACTCAATCCGTTCGGCAACCAGAGTAGCACGCATAGCACCTGGCCTGTGTTTGTATGGCCTTACAACCTACCCCCGTGGCTGTGCACCAAGCAAAGGTACATACACCTGAGTATTCTCATTCAGGGGCTGAAACAACCAGGTGTCGACATGCATTTGTATCTCGGGCTGCTGAAAGAGGAGTTAGACACGTTGTGGAAGACGCCACCCCGTACGTGGGATGCCTACAGTAGAACTTATTTCGATATGAGAGCCGCGTTGATCACGACGGTCACGGACTATCCTGGTTGCGCATACGTATCTGCCCAGGTCAGCCACGGATTCTGTGGCTGTGTGAAGTGCATGGACGAGACCCCGCATCTACAGCTACCAAGGGATCCCGGGTCCTCGAAAACCGTGTACCCAGGTGCTCGAAGGTGGCTTCGCTTGGATCACCCGTGGAGAAAACGCGCTGATCTGTTCAATGGTAAAGATGAGCCCGATGGACCCCCGCGACAGAGGAGCGGTGCAGAAATCGACAATCTTCTAAAAAATTGGAAGGAGTGCCCAGCGCCGGGAAAGAAGCGACTGAAGCCAGAGCCGCTGCTCGGTGTATGGAAAGCGAGGTCTATTTTCCACGACTTGGAGTACTGGAAGGTCCTCCACACGCCCCACAGCCTCGATGTCATGCACATTACGAAGAACGTTACCGAGAGTCTGCTTGGCACTCTTTGCAACTCGGAAAAGTCCAAGGATGGGCCGAAAGCAAGATACGATCTGAAACATTTTGGCATCAGAAAAGCTCTTCAAGCCCCCGATACTGATGACAACAACGATGATGATGATGATGATCAGACGGAAGGGACTCAACGTCTCCGCAAAAGGGCTAAGACGAACGCGGTGGTGCTTCCCGCTGCCTGCTTCACAATGAGTCCAGAGGAGCTCGAGCAGTTTTTCAGGTGCCTCCTACGAGTGAAACTTCCGCACGGTTACTCGGGGAATATAAGCAGATATCTAGACGTAGCGAAGAAGAGGTTCACCGGGATGAAGTCTCACGATTGTCACGTGCTCATGACGCAGATACTTCCCGTTGCGATACGAGGGATAATGGACGAGCACGTCCGTGATACGCTGTTTGGCCTTTGCAACTTCTTTGACGTTATCACCAGGAAGTCGATCGGCGTGAGGCAGCTCAAGATGCTACAGGATGAGATCGTGGTGATACTATGTGAGCTTGAGATTTACTTCCCGCCCGCATTCTGTGATATATGCGTCCATCTCCTTCTCCATGTCGTTGATGACATCAGGCAGCTCGGCCCGACGTTCCTCCACAACATGATGCCTTTCGAAAGGCAGAACTGTGTCATGAAAGGATACGTTCGCAACAGGGCCCGTCCAGACGCAAGCATGGCCAAGGGGTTCCTAACCTACGAGTGCATCTCCTTCTGCCAGAATTATCTAAGCACCGAGGACGACCATGATCATGTTGGTCTGCCCAGCAGGACGCACCTCGGCAGGCTCGCTGGAGTCGGTCACCGCGAGGGCTACCGCTCAGTCCATGTGGGCATTGTCAATCGACGCGACGAATTTGAAAGGGCTCACCGGGTCGCGCTACAACACTTAAAATTGGTCGAACCTTTTGTGCAAGAGCACAAAAGCATAATCGAGCAGAATTACATCGATATGGGCCGGCCAAGGAAGATGGGAGACGTAACCAAAGAGCACAACTCCAGCTTCACGCTTTGGTTTAAGCAAAGTCAACTACTTCAAGCACAGAGCAGAAGGCCTTCTACCGAAGATGAAAAACTCATATACACCTTATCACAGGGCCCTGGGCATAATGTAAGGACCTATCAGGGGTACGACATCAACGGTTACAGATTCTACACCGAGGAAAAGGACAGAAATAGTGAAAATCAAAACTCAGGAGTAACTATGCTATCATACGCCGATGACGAGACTAGTATCAAGGAAAGATTTTTCGGAAGGATCGAGGAGATATGGGAGCTCAATTACTGTGGAGAGACGGTGCCAATGTTCCGTGTGAGATGGGCCAAGAAGGTCGAAAAAGAAGGCCGATATTTCACCACCATGGTTATACCAGATGCCAAATCGAAGAACGCATCCGCGAAAAATGAGCCATGGGTACTCGGTAGCCAAGTTGACCAATGCTTCTTCATCACCGACCCGTCGAGGCCTAGCCGTGTTGTCATGAGGAGGGGCAAGAGAAGCATCATAGGAATGGAAGGAGACGCAAATGAGGAAGACTTGGACAAGAACGGTGACCCGAAGATCGAGGAGGAATTCGACAAGCACTTCGACATGCCTACTACTAGTAAAGTAAGAAGGAAGACCTCCCTACCTACTAAAGGTTGTCCGTTCACACGAAGAAATCTCAAGGTGGCCGGCATAAAGTATTCAACCGCCAACAAGAAGGGCAAGAAGATCGTGAAGAAACGCTAAGCTAGCTCGGAACCGGACGGAGAAGACTTTTTTGGTGTGTGTGATCGAGACTTTTTTGTGTATGCACATTCCAAAGCATAAGTCTTATATTTTTAGAAACTATCGACAACTATAATATTATATAGACATCATATGAAAATTTGGTCAAACTTCATGTTCTTTGAATTTTTAGAAAAAATATAAGCCTTATTCATTGAAACAGAGGGAGTAATAACTATAATAATTAAAAAAGGAAATAAATTCTGTGGCGCATCTACTAGTGGGATGCGCCACAGAATTCGCTAATTCTGTGGCGCATCCCACCAGTAGATGCGCCACAGAATATTGACACTTAGTAAAACTGGGGATCGATCCCCTCCCCCGCGCACTGCTTCTTCTCTCTCTGTTCCCCTCCACTGAGCCGGCCGCAAACCCTAGATAGCCGCCGGAGACTCCTCGCTCCACCCTCCACCCTCTCGCTCTCGTCGTTGTTGAAGGAGACGTCGTCGTCGCGCCGCCGTCCCTGCAGAGGAGGAGCCCCGCCGCCCCCGAAGAGGAGGAGCCCCGCGGTCCCCGGTAGAAGATCGGATCCCCGTCGTCGCGCCGCCGCCCCTGCAGAGGAACACGCCGCGACACCGTCTGTTCGGCGAGAGCACCACGCGACGGCCCCTGTTCGGCGGCGCCATCTCCACCACCTTCCCCGCCCGATTCTAGGTATGCCCTTCTCCCGACGGCCCCTGTTCATGAAGCTGGTAAACTGATACTGCCTGAGGACCTCGAACACCTCGCAAGTGGACCAATGATCAGTTTGCAGCAAAATATTCAGTTTCTAGAGAGCCTCCTTCTTCAAGACAAGGATCCAAATTACCCGGTGTTCACGGTCAAGGTGCCAGCAGCAGACCCGAACTTCGTCCAAGCATACCCCGCGGATATCTTCTTCATAGCGTTCGAGGACGTCTTCAATCTATTTCACTGGAAACGGCTCGACTATAACTTGGTTCACCTATACGCGATCAATCTTAAGATGAAGATCAAGAGAGAGAGAGACCCCCCAATGTCGCGGTAGCGGATCCCTACTACATGCGCGATAGCCAGCTGGTGGATGGCTCAAGCACACGGACCGCGGCGGTGCGGTACCTCCAGAGCTTCATGCTCATGAACAAAGAGAAGAACACCATTCTTCTGCCTGTCTTTCCCGAGTAAGTACACATTCGCTCTCGGCCGACGTAACTTATGCTTATATATTTCTTCCATTGCCGATCATTTCCAACATTCCATTTAAATTGCATGTGTTGAGCAGGGACACATACTGCACACTCGTCGTTCTTTGCCCGAAGTGGTCACTAGCCCAGTACTTCGACTCGTCGAGTACAACGACGAAGAAAGACTACAACAGAATAAGGAGTGTTCTCGATGAGGCTATCCTTTTCTACTCCAAAAATGGAGGCGTCTTCCACGAGAAGGGGAAATTTATCAGGCCGGACACTAAAGAGCAGGGGTTTAAGCACGTGATCAACTTCCCTTGCATCAAGCAGCCAGATGACAGCATGAAGGAGGCCTTCTATGTCCTCCATCACCTTAAAGGGTTTGTCGCGGATGCAGAGATGATGCGTCTGCCACCTAGTAAGCGAGACCCCAAAAAATGGCGGGGGAGATCAGCGATGCTGATCTTAGAGAAGACTTCCATCGCATCCAAGTAAAGCTATCAGAAATTATCGTAGAAGATGTATGCAACAGATCGGGGCTCTTACACCAACTCAGAGGGTTGTGTAAGAGGGATATAGAAGAACGCCTACATAGGCAGGGTGATGGAAGGACGTGGACGACGAAGGACATGTACAAACCATTCCCGGAGCCCATGAACAAGACGTCTCGTTGATCGAGAGGCCGGTGTGCCTACTGTGTTGTAAATAAACTTGCTTAGTGTCGTTGTTGGACTTCAATTACTATTGTAGTCGATGTCGTTGAACTTGATTACTTATGTGATACCGATGCTATATGACTTTTAGGTTTATTATTATTTCCTTGCTTTAATTCTTGTGAATATGTATGCATGTGAACCCTCTAATTCTTTCCATTGCATTATATACTAATATGCCTTGTGTCCATAGAGATGACGTGGTACGTCGTGTTCGAGGGGCGGGTTCCAGGAGTCTATGAGGAGTGGACGGACTGCAAGGAACAGGTGCACAAGTTCAGCGGCAACTGCTACAAAGGCTACCTGACTCAACAAGAGGCGGTTGCCAAGTGGAGGAAGCACCAGTCGAACAAGAGCAAGATGAAGACCTTCATTGTGCTCTCGCTCTTGCTCACCATCGTCGGAGCGGTACTCTATTTCATCCTAGTGTAGGCGGCGGCCGGTGTCACTTCATTTGTATCTTGAGATGATGCACTTAATTTGCATGGATTATGAGTTCTATGGAGATATATATGTATGATGAGTTGTATATGCATGGAGCTATATGAAATCTGTTAATATTCTATATGAAATGAGTTGTATATGGAGATATATAATTTTGCTATATGAAATCTGTTGATATATCTGTATACTGCTATATTATATCTATTTAAACCTGTATATCTACACCAGACAGAATAAGTTCTGTATAAAACCTGTAATATTTCTGTGGCGCACTAAAATGTAATTCTGTGGCGCACCTAATTCTGTGGCGCACCAAGCCATCATGCGCCACAAAATTACTTAATTCTGTGGCGCATTAGGGCTTGGTGCGCCACAGAATTAAGGAATTCTGTGGCGCATGTACTGGTGCGCCACAGAATTCTTATTTTTGTGGCGAAGATTCTGTGGAGCACCACCCATGCGCCACAGAATGCATATATGGGTGCGCCACAGAAGAGGTTTTCCCTACTAGTGCTTGGGTGACAAGGTCATCGGCCTTGCAGGGACGCGGTCTTGGGACCGGTGTGTGTGTTGCTGAGGTTTGGTTGTCAGAGCGGCGGCTCCGGGAGAGGTTGTTGTTGAGCGTCGTCTCTTGCTGCTTTGGCGCATGAGTCGTCGGCTTGTGTGGGACGCGGCCTCGGGGCCGGTGTGTGGCGTTGTGTTGTACGGTTTTTGGCCAGTTTCCCTTATTAACTGTCCATTCTCTTCTTCTTAATGAAATGGCAGAGCTTTTGCCCATTCAAAAAAAAAGGCCTCAAAAGACTATAGTTAACTCCTAAAGTACCATGTGACCAACATCTACAAACTAGAATATATTTTCATCATAAAAACAACCATCGGAAGTAGTAGGAGGAGCTGTGAGGAGCTGGGTAAAACTCAACATCACATTGTGGTTTTCATTCTCCACATTGGCTTCATTCTTGCGGCCATCATCTTCCACTTCAACTTGTGGTTCTACATCACCATTTTTCTTCGGTTGCTACCAACAAAAGTTCAACTAGTTAGTTTATTAATGAATAAATAAATGAGTTGTTATGTGTAAAATAGAACATACCTTTGCTCCTTTTTTGGTTGAAACAGCGGGTTTAGTTGCCTTGCGCTTGCCCTTAAGCAACTTGTCAAGCCAAGATTTTTTTCTCCTCAAATTTTTGGATTGAACTTCCTTTTTCTTCAGCCGCGCTGCTCTTAGCAAGTCTTCGTTTTGTTGCACATTTGGATCAATATTTTCCTGGTCTTTACTTGGTTCATTCATAGCACTACTACATGCATTTAGTTTTTCCTCCAACTGTGCACCAACACAATCAAGAGCATTTTCTAGTAACAAACAACAGTCCGTAGAGTAGGCTACCTTGTATGCCATAGTATGGAATTTATGAGATAGTTCCTTGTACCGAAGCATAGCATCTAGTTTTGGATTTTCTACCACATTCCTTCCTTGCTTGTCCAATATGCTTCTAGTCCATCTCTTCAAGACATAATGTGTTGGTAATGTTTTTATGTTCATCAAATCAAGAACTTTTAGTCCATGTCCACACAATATTCCTGTCCTTTCAAACATTCCACAAGCAGCAGAGACTGGCAAGGACGTGTTGCGTAAAGAGCTGCCATGTGCTGTAGACTCCTGTTCCCGCTTTGCTACTACCAATGCTTGATGCTCTCGCGCCGTCGCGCGAAAATGGCAAAGGCATTGTTCCTATGGTGGCAGAGTTTCTAGCTATGTTCGCACAAGTTCACAATACAAACGGTTTTTTAGAACGAAATTTGAAACATGGAAATAGTGAAACAATCCCGAGGATATATAATGGCTTACGGTGGACACCTTTTTTTAGTTGGACATTTTATCACAGGGTGACATTGTCCTTACTTTATGTTGTAGGACGTAATGGCTGTAACTTTGTAGATGGAGTAATGAGGATGAGGACGTGTTCGATGGAAGTCTAAATCCACGAAAATTTTGTTTTTCAAAAAGAAATCCACGAAATTCTCAAATCTTGCTCACAGGGATCCTCCATTTTGGCCGATGGAGCTCAGAACAATCGGCAGAGCTTCCATTTTAGATTGATTTTAATATACAAATAGTGCAAAAAATGGGAAAAATATAGTGAAACAATCTGGACAACCATATTATGCTGTGACCCATTTGGCTATATTGGGCATGGAGGTTGTACTCGCACACGCTAGTTGGAGGAGCTCGCGACCTCTGTGTGACAACCATTCGCAATAAACTCGTGTGGCGCCCAAAGAATGGATATAAGTCGATACCTCGTCATAGGGGTAGATAGTCCATGTCGTGATGTTGTAGGACTTGACGTTTTAGGGGTGGCAGGTCCTAGTTTCCCGAGAGGGCCTCCTTCAAGGGTTTCGACTAATATGGGTTGAAGTAGGCTGGCTTGACTGCTCTTAGGTCGATTGTCAATCAATGAGCAAAATCTATGTGAAGTTGCCGATAAACGGAAGCAGGGACAAAGATTCGAGGAGATATAAGTAAATTGTATTGATAATGCTTCTATTGTGTGATGGATTCCAATCAAACCATCACCCCTCACATATTTATGTGGCGGTTGGTCTGTTTAGGACGACTTCTTCAAGTTACAATACAAAAAGGCTAGCCTAACTCTAGTAAAAAACTAGGAAGATTCATCTCCGACTTCATACTAGATCGGGCCAACTCCTGTTCAAAGACACCTTATCCTTCTGCGTTGGAGTAGAGTCCGTCTAGTATTTCTGGTAGAACTGACTTAATCTTGGTCTCCTGGGCATAATCCGATTTCCATCTTTTGGCCTTTATCATCGTAGCTTATAGATTCTTCTGGTTAAAGCACATTTCTTCTATGTTCGAGCCATTCCCTTCTTTGAGGTCATCCCTAAACCCGACTCAATAACGGACACGTCCATCTTGGTCTTCAGTCTTCAACATACACACTTCACTCAACCGACACTTGGGCTAAAATGGGTGCTAACATCTGCTCCCTTATTTGGCAAAATTAGAATACTACAAAATACTTAGAGTAGAGCTACTAAGTGCTATGCTTGAACTCATCGGCCCTTGCTAACATTGATATATGTATATCGTCCATATGTGCGTGTAGGTGGATGGCGAGATGAGTGGAATATCTTGAAGTAACGTCCACCGATGGCTCGGGGCAGTAGAATCCCTTCCATGGTTTACACCATATATGACTTGTTGGGTACTACCCTTGATACTTCAAACAGTGACCATTTACCAAATTTCCGAGTTCTTCTAGACTAAGTTGCCCACTTGGATGCCCTTAAGCCAGACTTTCTTGTTGTATGTTATGGCTACCAAAAACTTCGCCTTCTCGATATTCAAGGCCATCAAAAGTCTATCTGCAACCTCATCAATATTATCCATGATTAGATTATAATGCTCCTTTGCCAATAGATCGTTCTGCTTATCAAAGCTCAAGGTGGCCAGATTCACCTCAACACTCAAGATGGCCTCTTGTCCATAGAATAACTAGAGTGGAGTAACCTTTCTAGCCCTGAGATTCTATGAGTTTACAATGCGTCAAACAAAAATTCATGCCACCTACTAGGATGGTCCTAGGTTTTTCTCGCTGATCGGTTTGATCAAGATCTTGTTACTTGACTCCACTTGTTTGTTGGCTTGAGCATAGTATTGAGATGAGTTAAGTATATTCATTCCAAGTGACTCGGTAAAATGTTTCACCTCATTTGCCACAAGGATTTGACTTGATTTGTAGTTAGAGTCCGCGGGATGTGGAAGTTGTGAACAATGCGATCATATCCTTATGGGTCATGTTTGCGAGAGATACATACCATTTTGTAAAGTAATTAGTCGCCACCTATACAAACCGATGCCCATTTTCAGAAACCGGCTCACGTGATTTTAAAACGTTAGAATAGGATACATAAAAGATTTGGATATCAGGCCATGTCGAATCCAATATGCATTTAAATCCTTGAAATCAGACAAGTCTCATAAAAAAAATCTAAGGAGTATAATGCAACGAAGAAATATCCAATCCAATGTGCTACTAGCACGGTAGCACCACTATATTGGTGGCAAGCAGGCGGAGAGACCGAGATGGCGCTGGGTTTGTTTAAAGTGGAGTGCCCGGGAATTTTGGTTACGAGGAGGGTTTGGACGGATCGTGAGAAGTCGCAGTCGGCCGGCCGGCGCGGATAAGGCGACGACGGGCCACGGCCACGGGCGGGAATCATGCTGCTGCAACTGCACCGCACTGCGCACCGAATCCAACAGTCATCGATTCCCGAATTTTCTAAGGAAGAAGAAAAACAATAAATCCCCGTCACGTGAGCCCACAGTCCGGGTCCACCGCGTCGGCGCGCGTCCGGTCGTGGGCATTCAAAACCCTTCACGCGAAAGTCGGTCGTCCCCGAGTCCTTGCTACGTACTCAAACGAATGAATGGCGTAGCGGTACGGCTGCCGCGTATTGAGCAGCTCTGCGTGTACTGTGACCAACTGACCACCTTCCACCTAGTAATGGAGTTCCCGTATTCTTCTTGATTTTTTGGGAGAGTATCCGGGTCCATTATAGTAGAAGTTAACAAATTATACAAAATATTCCAAACATAATAAAAATTACATCAAAATCCTTAGACTAATGAACGACCGCTACTTCTGCTCCGACGTGCTGCTATTCAGGATGAAAGTGGCGGCGGCGTCCAATGGAACCGCATACGTCACCCACCAAAAAACCTGTATGTGGCTGTCGCGGCAAATTGCTAAAATTAAGTGGTTAAAATGGACATAACCGTATAATCCGGTGGAGCCGGCGGCGTGAACTCTGACAGAGAGTTTTGCTCCCTTTTCCCCTCTCCTCCAGAAGCGAAAAGAGAGGCGACGGGAGATCCGGTGATTGTCCTTCGTTGGTTGTCCCGACGACAGCCGTGGCGGCGTATGGGAGATGCTTACCAGTTACCAGTGTAGGGTTCATGGTCAGAGGTGGTAGATCCGGTGATTCTCCTTCGACTTCATCGGACGGAGCAACTGGAGTTGGAGCCGACGAGCATGGGGATGAATCCCGGTCAACGCGCCACATGGGCAATGGCCTTCCCGTTCTCGGCAGGCTTCTTATTCGACTCACAAAGCCTGTCAATCTCAGTCGATGCTTCGATGTCTGCTCGTGGGATAGAGTTTTCTCGCGCCTTCCTCAGGCGGTGTCTCGGCGTTCGTGGAGGGTGGCCATGGGCGCTGGTTCTCGTGTCCACAGGGACCCCAAGGGGCTTTTTTGTATTTTTTCTTTCTTTAGGGTCTTTTGTGCGTATGTACTAGGACACCAGTAGTCTGTAGACTGTAGTGCCTTCAGGCTGTTTCGGTGTATATGACGTGTACCTGTTCCTTTGCCGAATAATTAACATGCAGTTGAACCAAAAAAAAGAGCTGCAGCCGCGAGAATGCGAGACAGCAGTGAGCGGCGTCGTGGCGCCATCAAGCCGCAAAAAGTCTCAAATGGCCTGCCACATAACCGGGTTAATAAATATGTGGCGGAAGCGGCTGGCGCCGCATCGACCAGCGGACCAACCACTTTCATCCTGAGCTGCTATTGCGCTTAGCCAGCCTAACACTGTTTATGGCAGTTGGAAAGTTTTCGTGCACATGCTCGTAAGAACAAGCATATTAGAGCCGAAGACATCGTCGTTGAACTCCTGAGTAGATCCAAATATCCTGACATAGAACATGTAATATACTTAGCTAATATGAGATCAACCACTACATGGGAGCGATGATTAGATCCTGCTCTTTTCAACGTCATCGACAAGATCGTCACCAACAAGGTGGTCGAGAAGATGAGAAAACCTTATTCTTTTTTTGCGCGATGTCGCCATAGCCACTGTAGCTTATTTATCGGTTGACGAAGCTCTAACTTTAGGATCAAAATATAGCGTCAAGCGCAGGGCCAATGCCCCCCCCCCCCCTCCCCTCTCGCCGCCGCCACTGACGAAGCGGCAAGCAGAGGAGCTGGGAACTCGTCGATGTCAACGGAGGAGATGACGGCGGGTAGGGTTTTTAATGAGATGGACAAAAACACTGCTGTATTTTTCTTGATTCAGTTTCCCTCTCGCTGGAAGGGTAATGTGCCGTGCACTTGGCATCAGTTTCGTTCTTGGTGCAAGGCCGGCATATCGGCCGTAAGCACTTTGTTTTTTTAAGCGACAAGCTGACATGCTAGACGTGGTAGTGCAGCGTATTTTAAGCAAAGGATGATCGAAACTGCGGAGAGATTCGAGTTTACTCGGAGAGTCCCTGAGCTTTGTCTCTTGCGCCACTCCCACTTCCGAAGAAAAGAGGAAGGACTGTGGCTGATTGACGAGCTCTGTTTCAGAGGAGGAAGAAGTAGTACCGGCGAGCGAATTCAGAGCTAATTTCCCGGTGCTTGCTAGTGGTTCGTGCCTTGCTTTTCCTCTCGGCCATACAAGTGTCATCTTATATACTATTTTTTTGAACGGGAAGTGTCATCTTATATATTCCATTGTTCGGGTAGATTGGAACGGAAAACGTAAGTACAAAACGGAACTAGACGTCGAGCCCACCACGCAGGCAAGGAAGAGCTTTGGCCCGCCGCGTGTGCAGTAGATGAATCATACTGAATCCGAGCGTTGCGCGACCCACAATTGCTGGTTGGTTCTGGGATGCCCACTACACGATCGGCCACATGAATGGTGGCTCAATAATGCACATTTCACCATCGCGGAGTTGCTCAAAATGGAGAGCGCAGCGCAGCGCAATGCGCATGATGCATATCCAGCTCTTGCAGGTTCCAGCTGCTCTACAGCCTACAGGAGTGTGTGCCAAAAAAAAAAATGCTCTAAAGGAGTAGTAGTCGGCCAAACCAAACCAAACACACTGCTCGATGGTCGATAGATATAGCAGCTCGTGGCCTTGCTCCGCACGACACACGCGGAATGGTTGGGCTACCGGAGAGCAGCATCATGTGCGCTGCGTACTGACGATTCGTCGCAACAAGTCAAAAGAAGAGCGTCACGCCTGGCTCCCTTGCTGGTTTCAGCGTCCATCCAGCCAGCCATCGCACCCCTACGCTGCTAGTCGAGTGCTCTACCGCCCTGCCCTGTACATACATAGGAGTAGAATAAACCGGCGGGTGTTCAGGCTTTTCTCGCCGTTGATTCCGTGCCGCAGCTGCAAACCCAGAGCAGCATGTGATGATCCGGGAAAGCGAGGAAGGCGATAGGCTTGCAGCGCACAAGGCGTGCTGGAACAAGAAGAAAGAGAGCATTGGAATGATAAGTGCTGGGCGAAAGCGCGGCACCTGGTTATTAGTACAAGGATGGAGCAATGATTAGGGCGGGTTACTTAACAAAGATGAGTCAGTGATAGAGTCGCGGCCGGACCAGGTATATTTGGAGCGGCGTGCGCCATGTTTTCTTTTCCTTGAGCTACGTACACTGGTGAAAGAGAAGGCCTGCACACAGAGGAGGAATCGGGCATGATGGATCATGGCGGAAAGATGGGTACGGCCTGCGCCCTGCTTTTGGATTCGGGTGCTCTCACTCACTCACACACACTGGCGCGAGCTCGGTCTCGCTCACTCTGATGACTGATGAGTCGCTGTGGACTGTGGTGGTGGAGTGCTGGAGTGTGTGTGCGATGTGCGGCCCTGTCTGCTCTTTCCCGTTCGGTCTCGTCCTGTTTGTCCTCTCCGATGGCGCTCGCTTTTGACCACCACCCCCTCCTTGCGAGCGAGGACACACGCTGGGCATGGACGTATACCAAAATCCGACACAATTCAAATAAACTTAAAGCCGACACGCACCATAAGATTGATCTCAATACAGCAAGTGCTATGCCACACTTTCACCACCCACCAGCTCCATCCACTCACCAGTCACTAGATCCGGAAACCTTTCAAGAGCGCCAAGCAGTGTAGCTAGGAGGTTCGGTTCATGATTAGACCAAACTCAGATTTGTAACACACAGATGCTCGGACTGAGGTAAGAACACGGATTCCCATGTCTTCTTGAGCCTGTTTAAAACCATGTTAGCTCAGTGTGGATTTTGACGTACTCAAGGTCATCGACACCCAATATTGTAAACCTTATTAAGCGTACAAGTTTAGTTGGTTCATGATCAAGACTTTCAAAATCGCCCAGGTCAGAGGGATAAAAGGCAGATGGTTGTAACTTTAGTTTTGTTGATAGCCCCCCCCCCCCCCCCCTATAAAAATCATACATTTAGTTTAATTTTGTGTATGCTTTAAGTTCTCAATATATTAATTATTAGTTCGATTATCACTCTCTTATAAACATTCTACAATTTAGTTCAATCGTATTCTCAAAGCTTTATGTTCCTAGTATTTTTTTGCGGGGATGTTTCTAGTGAATTAACCTCTATATTTAATTTTATGGTAAATGGTTTTACTTGCTAAAAACAAGCAGGAGCTTGTGTCTATATGTATGGTTTATTATTAAAGTCGATGTCGACGCATTGTCAAGTTCAAAGATAACCCAAGTTGTCCAAATTACCGTGGTTTATTATTAAAGTCGATGTCGACGCATTGTCAAGTTCAAAGATAACCCAAGTTGTCCAAATTACCGTAGTAGCTAGAACATATAAACAAACAAGGATGTAAACGATTATATCTATGCTTACACCTCTCGCACCAGAAACTACTATCAAGATATTTTATAAAGCATATGATTTTAGGGAGTTGTGCTAACATATATAAGGTTATTCAAATATAAACACCCCCCCAAATATATACACAAAAATTTACACAAGTGACATGAATGAATCGTTATTTCTTATCATTTTCTAGGGAGAGTTACTTAATGTTCTAAGTCCCAACTACGAAGAATAACTTCTCCAACAAAATATTGTTTAAATTTAGCATTATATGTATATTTCCAACCAAAAATGTTAATAAGGTAATTTAAAAATACTACAATTATTTTTACCAAGGTTGTGATGTGGCTGTGTTAGAAAATTTGCCACTTAAGTTTTGTACTTTTATAAAATGTACACAGTATAACATAGTATAAAATTTTGATATAAATACTATTTGTTTTAACTATAGGAAAGTGGACTATTTTATAAGCCCACTTAAGAGATTACGGGGATGGAGACGCCGGGGGAGCAAGCAGGCCAGAGGCATAGGGGTCGGGGTGGACAAATAGGTCATGGACGGTGGAGACGCTGGACTACGAGAGGCCCCCGATGTCGGACTCGATCTGCGGTGTGGATTCCGTTCTTGAAGCTCTCCCATGACAGCTTTAACCTGAACTTGGATTCAGTTAACGCCCACCTGCGTGGTGTGGGATGTATGCCGCACGGCGACTCGACTCGATGAAGCATCCTGCACCAGAGGCGCGTGTGCAGGCAAGGCATCATTGACGCTGCGGTGCAGCTCCTGATCATGCACACGAGTAGTATTCTTCAGGCTAATCCATCATTGTTGGTCACCCCACTTACGCAGCAGGAATCAAGTCAAGCAGTTTGACCGAAGATTACAAGCTAGGTGTAGCTGCTCCAAGCGTGTATGCTTAACCTCAACTTGGCTATAGTTTTTAAGAGATGTTTTTCTAGAGAGTTTTTCAAGAGACGTTTGTGAAATTAATCTACCCATTATCTCTACTAATAATATTATTATAGATATGGTGGCTGTCACAAGTACACTTTCAATCCACAAAAAGTACGCTTTTGTCCGATGCCCTCCCACCAAATCACTTAGACCACCGTACCGCTTCGCCCATCGTCCACAGATAAGAAAATAAAACATTTCGAGAAGCTTGCCGGCGACGCAAAAGTGGTCGTGGTAGAGTGGCCAGCCGGCGGCGGAGGAAGCCCAGCATCGGCTAGAGGCAACAGGAGGGAAGGTCACGATGGCCTTCACTGGGAGGAGGCGGAGCGGTGAGCCGGCAGTAGAGCTGAGGAGGGACAGCGCGATAGCGCCCACAGACCTCGTCCAGCACCAGGGCGGGCTCTGAGGTTGAAAACGCTGTAGAGGAGAGAGGGGTAGAGGAGGACATTGAGGGGGTAGCCGTCGGTCCAGTGGCAGCATCGCTGCCAGGGCGTGCATAGTGTTGGTGAGGGCGGGCATCGCCTCAGACTCTGAAGGCTTTATCTGCCGGAAGAGGACGATGGAATTGGGCCTCCTTCCAACTTGTGGAAGTCGAAACTGGGGCGTTCCGATCTGTTTGTAATTTAGTAAATTGTCACTGCATTTTTTGGTTCAACCCCTCAACTCATGCATGTGGCTGACAGTCAGTTAGTACCAACTGGCTTATTAGCGATCTAGCTTGTGAATTGATAACTTGATAATGTGCATAGTGGAGATCATTTTCCGACTGACCCCAACTTTCTTCATCGACTACCAATATCTTTGCTTCGCTGCTGAAGTAGTACATAATCTCCAAGCTAAGCTCAGTATAGCAGGTGTTAAAACAACACTTGCAAGAGGGCAGGTGCCTGTGCATATTTTTTTCGCTTGGCTGGCACCTTCTCCTTGCAATAAAAAATACCGAATCCCTTGCGATGGATGTGATGCATGTACTATAGTGTAATGGCTATTATATCACTTCCTAAAAAACTGCAGAATCCACCGACGCATATCTGACCATGCATCGAGGTATTGATAGTACCAATTTCAGGTACGGCAACAGGTATTGACAGTACCAATTGCAGGTACGGTGTTGCCGTGTTGGTAGAGCAAAGCCAACCAGATAATGAATTTGGTGCCCAAGCTGGAGCTCTTTATTTTAAAATTTTAAAAATGACAATTTTAAGTTTCAAAAGTTTCTGAAAAAATATGTACATAGATAATGATGTATAGTTCAAATGTGTAATATCTTACTACAAAATGTTTTGTACTCCGGGCTACACAAAAAATATAAAATCTGACTAGGTTTAAAGGTGCACTATTCACACATCTATAATCTTGTCTTTTTTGTGTAGAGTAGAGTACACTATATTTGGCATTGAGACTTTGCAGATTTGATAGTATACATCATTGCTTACATGTCAATATTTTTTATGATCTTTTTAATATTCAAAATTACATTTTTTAAAATGTTTAAATTTAAGGGATGCAGTGTGACCGGGACCGGGAGTCAAAATGACGCTCTCAAAGCCAACCCATTATAAACATTTAGAAGGTACTTGCAGCGTTCAAATTAATCTCTTTGCAGGTTTGATCAAATTTGATCTAGATACACATGTATCTAGATGCTTTTTAATGTACAAGTTTGCTAATTTTAGAAAAAAACTACAAAAAATTAATTTGAAATGGTAAGAGAGTAGAAATCACGTAAGACATGAATATGATAAAGCTCGATGTAACAATTTCACGTCAACATATTTTATTTAGATCCTTCAAAAACTAGCTTGACGTGAACATATTAATGATACTAAAATAATGATTTTTATATTTATTTAAACTAACCAGGAATTTTGTTTATCCGTAGCAACGCACGGGTATTATGCTAGTATGTTTCTAATATGTAATCCACTATCTTTTCTATGTGAACCTCTATTGTTTTGTTGACTGAACTGCGTGAGTATATGTTTATATAATTCATATCACGGCAGAAGGCCATACATTTTGGCAGACACATAAATGCATAAACTAAGCTACTAGTAGAAAGGATGATACTCACAACGCAAAATACTACTCCCTCCACTCACTATTATAAGGCATTTTAGATACTTTAATATGAACTAGATATAAACCAAACCTACACGCTAAAACACGTCAAGAATCATTCTAAAAAAAACAATAGTGTACAGATGCGCAAACGTGATGGGCAGTCGGCCGAGGTTGTTATCAGTGACACGAAGGGCGGCTAGCTCCCCGCGCCATTGAAGGGGTCAGTCAATCGCATGTGCAATAACCTAACGGATTTCTGCTTACTCGATCGCCATGGATACGAGTGCTGCTGGTTCGGTAGCTCACCAAAAGTGAGCTCACTCTGCCTAAAAGCATGAGCGCGCTAGCTGCATGACACAGGCGCAGTTAGGCACGGAGTGGTTGCTGCTATGAAGTAAGATTTGGTACACTTTTTATTTCACGGGGAGGTAAAGCGTCTTTTGGAGGTGTCGATATGACCGACTATGGAAAATGAATCGTGCAGCATGCATCATAATTAAGCAGTCACAAACCAACCAACAAAAAGACTACGGGACCTCAAAGTTTCTGTTCATGTATCTGCGGTAATCAGTGTCTAGTAGAAAGAGGGAGCAATTATAGTTCCTTTTAAATACCGCTAATTTCCAGTAGTAATCAGAACGGGTGTTTGGTCTAGTGGTATGATTCTCGCTTCGGGTGCGAGAGGTCCCGAGTTCGATTCTCGGAACACCCCCATTTGTTTTGGTTTAACTTTTATTTTGCTATTTATGGCATTCTACTTTTTTCTAGGAAACCATTCTGGATTCAGTATCTATTCTCTGCTTACGCGGGCCCGCTCGATGGCCAAAGCCCACCCAATTTAGCTGAAGTGCCTTTTTTTTATTCGATTGGCTATCCAGGGGACCATGACGTTGGCCTCACAAGTCACAGCACTGATGTAAAACCTGTTTTAGTAGTATACAGCCATTTTGTTTTACCTTTGGTGGCTTGGTACAGAAATTTCTCTTTTGATGTTTTGCCGAAGTCTATCCGAAAAAAACTTTCTACTGATGTTATTTGATTAATAAAGCTGTGATGTTCTCTAAATAAAAAAACTTTGATGTACCCGGTTGGAACATTGGGCTTTGGAGGTAGGATACGGCCAAGAATCGGACGACGGTATACAAGGTGCTATGGCGCACAGAATCGTTCTGTTTAGGCCTTTATTAGGGTGTGTCTCTCCGCTAGACGGTACTGCAGTCTAGTCTACCTGCCCACAGGATCGGGATCGTTCCGTTTACGGCAACGTTGATGTGCCTGGACCAAACGTTGATTTCCACGCCATCCTGCTCCATGACAAATCAGGATCTTCTTCCTGCTGAAATGGGATAATCCTTGTGCGGAGGATAATAGATTGGCTGGCTGAACAATCTTCCCAGTGTCAGATGCTATACCATGGTGGTGACTTCCAGCATCCAAGTCTCCTCAGTATGGCCAAATTGCAATGGGCGTATTTTTCTTCAGGTTTCACACTGCACATTCACGCACCTTGTCCCAGGGAAAATATATTATGTACAGAAGGTGATGAACTGCACCAAGCGAGAAATTCATCGGTTCAAACAGCAAGCACAAAGCTTGCCAATGGCCAATTCAGTGTTTCGAAATGTTTGCCGTACAATATCTTTACAACCTGACTTAACAGGACAAAAAATTAAATATATACACATGACTTAAATTAAGAAATATTACCTCCGTTCCAAAATATAAGCCTTTTTTTTAGAAATCTAGCTTTCTAAAAATTCTTACATTTCAGTACAGAGGTAGTATACTATACTGCACTTAGGAGACTACTAGTAGAGGAGGGGGCGAGACAAACACCTATACCTATGTTCATGTGGAGACCTCTTAGAAAATGTGTGGAACTTTGCCCGCTAGAACACGCTCGCGCCTCTCAACATAAGCATGTGGGAACCATCCTGCTTTTCCCTTGCATTCGCCTTCCGCCCAACCATTGCTTGATATCTGAGGTCGGACAAGACAGCATCAGATTCAGGTAGGCCGCAATGCCGCAATGCCGCATAATGGTATATGTATAGGTTCTAGGACCACTTAAGAGAGAAGACTTGGATCCATTACTAACTCAGGAGAACCGTAGAAAACCAAGATATGAAAAATATTATTACCTTTCGGACGATAACAATGTCGCCAACTGACAAGTTAAGCTCAAACTCACTCTCAGCCTTGAAGGTATCGAGGGCCTGCATCACAAGGAATATAAAACTTATATTTAATAGGAATCCCAGATAGTGACAGCTTCATATATATTTGGCATGATATTTTTCATATAGGAATATGCCCCACCTCTCCCAGGAAGAAATCCACAGAGTTGACTGACTGATCAGCAGAAGTGGACGCAAACATGTCATTAACTTCATCATATGATGGTGGTGGTGGCATATAACTTTCTGCTGCAGGGGTTGGAGGTGCTTCGATTTTTTGGCGCTCAGACACCATCTAGCAATTAATATATAATTATTAAATTGGCGGTGCCAATTAAAAGGCTAAGATATACTAAGATATAAATTTAAGCAAATGTAACAAATGATGAAGTCTCATACGTACTTCTTCCTCCAAATGGTCAAGGATCTCCAGAACTTTCTGATGGTAACTTCTCTCGGCCTCAACCTTTGTGCCAGAGCAAAAATGTCAGCAACCACATAATTTTCTGACGAAATGTGCATAACAAAATGTTGAAATGACTGTTACTGTTGATGGTTACCATTGCAATGAGACGTTGTAATGTCAATCTTTGCTGCTGCCCCTCTACAGCAGCCATTGCTGAAACAGCTTCCTTTCCTAATCCCACCATATTTGACTTCAGTTCTTCAAGTTTATACTCAGCTGCTTCCAACTTTGATATCACTTCTCCATTCCCAGCTGATTCTCTTACTCTGTTTTGGCGTCTTGAAACTTCAACGACCTACGAAAGGCAAAAGTAAGCAAGATAAATAGTGATGTTCGCCTGTTGGACTAAAGAAACGATGTATCCCCAAAGTGCAAGAATGTGACTAACTAGATTAAATTACATCATCTGACATCTGACATTGTAATAAGATGCTGAATAAAGTTTTCGATGCAACAGAAGCTTATCAGAACTACTGACGCTAAATATTTAGTCAGGCATTGAACAGTATGAACTGGCGAATTTGCATGATTGGAACCCCCCCTTCAGAGAAGGCTGAATTAATTCCATACACACTGTAACAGTGTGATGGTTCCTGTACCCAAAAATAACAAATGTGCAGGTGTCAAATTCTATGGAACTAAGTGGTTGTTTGGATAGCTGAGATTAGCAGCCTGATTTTTAAGAGTTTTATACTGATTTTTAGGAAAATCAGTGTTACTAAAATTTTGGTTGAGAATTAGTTTAGAGGAAATTGCGTTTCGATTGAAACCGTCAAATACCGGTTTGTACTATCCTTTGTTGGGATAACAGTTACCGATTCAGCTAGTCTGGTACTCCCAACCTCGAGCCGAATGATAAAGGTGCATGCTTGTTCAACCTAGCTGCAGCCACTGCTCTCCTGGAGTCCTCCCCACCGACGATTGCCACCGTTGCCCATCTCCAAGGGAGCAAACAACTAATATCGGATGCCATGTCTGCAAGAAAAGCTCATCGAGCGGCATGGCATCGCTAAACCGTGCTCAACGGCTCACCGCACAGTACTAGGACGCTACGAGTGTCACTCCTTGACGCGGGCGCGCCGGGACACTGGAAGCTAGCTCCCTCAATGTTCCAGCACCCCGTGCTTACCGCTCCTCGATGTGCCCAACGCAGGCTCCTTAAAGAGCCGGCTCGCTGCGATGCCTGCGGCTAGCTCCCCTTGACGCCCTAGGATGCCATGCTTGCTGCTCCTCAACGAGGCCAATGCAAGACTCCTTGACAGAGGCCGGCCGAATGCGCCGGGATACGTCGGTCAGCAGCCAGTTAAATTTTCGGTGATTTGAAGAAGGCCCTCCTCTTGGCATACAAACATTAAAAAATGGTGTGGTGGTCGGCGGCAGCAAGAAGGCGCCCACGAATTGGTTGAGAAAAGAACAGGCTGGAACGAGTTAGTTCGATTGAGTAAGTGCAAATCTCGTTTTTGGACAACTGAGTGATAGTCATTTTTCTCAAACCCGGAATCTGAGCTTTCCCAGTACTAACTTTTCTATATCCACGGAATTTTCATGGTAGCCAAACAAGGTTTTATTTTGTTACAATTTCTCTGGTTTGTAGAATTCAGGGTTCTATCCCACGTATCCAAACAACCCTTAAGCCAGTTCAAGGAGTCTCGACATATTCGTCATTTTACTCTACACATATAATTTTCTCAACTATGCATCTATAAGACTTGCAGTATATAAATACATGCAGTAGAAGCATGAAGTAAACATGATATAATAGTGTTGAGGTGTGGACCATATAGCTTATGTAGCTCTTGAATAAGTGTTGTCCTGAACTTCCAAAATAACTACAAGGGCATTGTTACAGAATTACTTCTAACCTCAAGAATACAATTTCATAAATGCAAGCAAAATTTGTTACCTGAGCATCAGCTTCTTGCCTCATTCTGTCATATCTCTGGGCTAGATGTCTAGCATCCTCTAGTGGGGCGCCCATTACCATTGCACGTAGCGGCTCAGCCACCTAGAATTCAACAATTAATTACACACTATCAGACATACTCTACCCTGGTTGCACACTTGGATGTAAGAACATAAATAGTATATCTTTCCAGTTATATTCTGTTATACAATCTATCAGAAGCCAAATATCCTTAGAAATTGCAGGAATAATGCATTTTCCACCATGTATCATGTATCCTAGCAATTGATTTAACCATTTACAGGAGTTATGCATATGAGTTAATTAAAACTGTGTGCATTCAAATTTAGCAGCCATCCGTATCATAAGTGTCGCATGGTAAACAGCACATCTAGCGGTTGGAGAACATACCTGTGTACCAAATGCTTTAAGCATGTTCCCTCGTTCCTTTTCTATGAGTGAACGTGCCTTTCCAAAGTATGTAGCAGCTCTGGATAAAGTATTACCGCTAGTACATGTGTTTTCAACGCCGTATTTCTGGCTATCGTCCGACAATTTGTTGCCTACAAATGTTGATTGCACAGCAAATCAGCATACATTAATGCAAATATGGAATTATAAATATAGCGTACCAGTTGTAATACTAGGATCAACATTACTACCAATATATAATTGGAGGAACATACCTATCTCCACTTGCTTAGATCCTGTCACTATGTAGCCCTCCACGCCCCGAACAATGTCCCTTTGAAAATGCTGGCAAAAGATGCCAATGTTTTGATCAAAAGGAAACAAGGTAGAAAGAAATGAGATGATATAATTGTGTTACTCGTACTTTGGCAGCACGTGTGGATAAGTAAAGTTTTTCCAATCTCTGGTGTAGTTTAACTTCTGATTCGTCTGTAAATGGATTATCAGAATTTCCATAGGCACCAGCCCCGAACTGCTTAAATACCCCCTGCAATGGTACAGATAGTTACAATGCTATTTTACTTCATAGCAGGGTATATACATTTACAAAACAGCTATTTTATTGAAGTACATATCATACAGTACGTGTGGCCGATAAAACATAGTAATCCCTATTCAGTATAGAGGTTACAGCTCTCTTTGTTTTGCAGGAAGTACAGGTAACAGCAAGGTAATTCAGCGTTGCAATGTATGAGAGGCAGACTTCAAATTAGGGTGCTGCTGAATTTCCTTAGCACGGCGCAAGCATGAGTACAATAATACTGATATGTGTAGTTTCAGTATGACATATTAAAAATTCACCTCAGAAACTGAGATCGCCTTACTCAGATAGTAGTTCTTATCATAATTTCACTAAAACATTCACATGGTTTATATAATGATGCATACCAATTAGTACAAGTGAGTATTTTTGTAAAGGACTAGAGTCTTAATACTGAACCATCATCCGCATTTCCAAACAGCATAGTTATCTTGAAGGCGAACAGAATCATGATATATTTTTGCAGCCTTCTTAGCCCTACAATACCCATAACCTGAGTAGTAAATTTAACTCTTTGGCTTTGTAGGATCATCCTCCATTTAAGCAAGAAGATGAGAATCGATCAGGTTGGTATTAATCGAAACCATGTACCAGGAACGATTATGCTCATGCAGTTCTTTATTTCGACAAGCAATCATGACTGAAAAGCAATTCTTTGATCTAAACCCATACATACGTCATAGTAACCAGCCTCTCTATTTTTAACTGTAAAAACACCGATTTCTTTCAGGAAAACAACCAATTTGATCACACCTCTGCCTCTGTACTCCTTTCTATCAATTCATTTCTCCGGTTCCCGGCATCAATATAGCTGCCAAGACCAAACCGTGTGTACAGATAAATCCTATGCAAACACTCTGCCTCTCCAGCAACAGCAAAGACACAAAAATCAGGCACCAAGTCAAGTCAACCACTACATCTAATCACCAAACAACCACGGTGTCACCGTCGGTGCGCGTTCAGTCCAGATCGGTCCGGAAATTCGTGAGAGGCGATCAGGAGAGACGGGCTAACCTGGCGCGCGACCTGCTCCTTGAGCCTGGAGGCCTGCTTCCACAGGGCCTCCATGGGCGGATTCGCGGGCGAGCGGGCGGCGCGGCAGACGGATGGGGGGTCTGGGAGGACGGCCGGACCGGGCGGGTCGCGACGGAGACGACCGACGGGTCGCGGCGCCTTCGGTTTTCTGACGAGACGGACGAGGCCGCTTGCGGCTTCGTTCCTCCGATGTTCTGGTGGTGGTTGGCGGCCGTGCCTGCCAGGCTTCCCCCGCTAGCTGGAACCGCGTCGCCGACGCCCCCGGAACAATAAAACGGTTCTGCCGGCCAGGCCCACTTGGCGGTGGGCGTGGGTCCGGGCCCACTTGGCGGTGGGCGTCAATGTTGGGCGGAGGACGACGCCTCCGTGGGCCGGCCGTGGGTTCGTTTGTAGTACTAGTCAGGAATATGGCATTAGAATTTGTAATCCTGATTGTTAAATGTGCTCACAATGCACTATCAGTTCCTCTTATTTTGATTTAAACAGAAATACAGAGTTCATATTCTGAGGTAGTTCAAGAAATTCTAATTGAGGTTTATTTTATTCGCCAAGTGGGTGCTCTTAGCAATGTAATTTAAAATCTGAACACAATATTACTGAAAATTCCTGTGCATTCAGTTTTTAATAGAAAGGTGGAACTGATATTTTGGGGTAGTCGAATAAATTATTTCTGATTTTATTTTCTGGAATTTCCAACCGTTGATTTAGGTCTCACATTTAAAACTGGAAGTTCAATTTTTTTGCTAATTTTTCATTTAAGGATGTTTGGGAATATATGATAAACTAATTTGTACATCCAAAATCAGAAGAAATATGAAGTAGTTGTTTGCGGCATTTCAGGCTAGCACCTTGAGACATGTAAGCGTGAGATAATTCAATAGTCTTACAGTGCATATAGTAGCTAAATCAATACGTGAAACATGGATAGACACGCTTATCTTGCTGGGTACATTCTTTCTGATTTCTGAATAACACAGACGAAAAGATAACATTATATATTCTTGCTGCCTTTTTGAACTCAGCATGCATGTAACCAACTGAAAAGGAGCAAATGTTGCCCAAGAGTAGAAAAATCTATGGAGTAGCAAAGTATCATCTGAAATCATTTGGATTAGCCAACACAAATTTTAGGATGGATACCCTGATGGAATAGCAAAGTTTCCTCTAGAGTAGAGAAGAGCCCTCTGAAATCATTTGGGTTAGCCATTAGGGTACCTTACTTCATGTAGATCGAACTCAATGTTGAAATAAAAAATTACGTAGAAATCATTTGGGAGAAACATGAGGGATCTGTGAGCACACCAGGAGTCGGCACAGTGGCATACCGACATCACCCGGTTTTATACATAAGCAGATTCCGTCTTCCAGAGAACACATCCTGGTTTGGGACCCTTGGAACCGCGAAACCCTTACACTTCAGCTCGGTGGCTGAACCCTGCATAAATTTGCAAACATGAAAAACATTTCTATCCATGGTAATGCAACATTAGCAATAAACTTATATGACTAACCTATACAGCATAAGCTCTATTCTTTGAGGTTTTCAAGATATAACAACAGAAGGGAGATCATATATTAATATTCAGTTTCTACAGTTTTTTCCCAAATAAAATTGTATAGCTTAACCATGCAACATCACACCCACTTTGTCCTTCTAGATCTTCAGGATATATAGAACAACAGAAGCAAGAAGAAATGTTAGTATTCAGTTTCTGCACTTCCTGCCCAAAATCATTCTAGGTTTCAACTTCATTTCATAATATGTTGACAAAGATTGAATTTATTATGTTGTTTATTACATATAGTATGTTGAGGTTATCAACTTTAGGCCTGCCTATCGGGTTGTTGACCATCACTGAAAATTCGCCTGATTGACAAATCAGGCTAATGATATCCGACAATACTAAAACACATGGACTATATTTACCAGAAGAAATTAAAAATTAAATTAAATTACCTAAAGTAAAAAAAACTTCATACATGCTGATAGCGAGGGAACAAAGAGAATGACAACTGGATCTTGTTACACCTATTGCTGCAGAGCCTCCGCTGGGAATTGGTTGGGAAAAATCAGAGGGCAAGGACTGTGGACAAAAGTACAACAGATGAATGCTTTCGCTTTGGGACAGTTGTGACCTGATGGGTGTGAATGCCTTCTTGATAGAGCGCGAGTTATTCAGGATGATACATTCAATTATATCCAAAGTGGAGTTACTTTCAAGCACTAAACCTTAATGTAGTAGTGCTGCAATCCTGCAGGCCTAAGTCATGTTGATTGACAGATCGAAGCCTATCATGGATAAGATCAAAAGCAAGCTTTGATTTTTTAGATTATTCTTTTATTACCCTCTCATATCTTCATGCTACGCAGAGTAGACTGTTTATCGATACAGTAGCAACAGACAATGTACCAAGAACAAGATAGAACATGTCTGCATACAACCAAATAAATTACACCAAGTTGAGTTGATTGAGTAGCTACTTTTCAAAACAGACAGTGAATGGTTGCAATGAACTCAAAACATCACTAGTCTCAGTAATTGCCACTTCGAAGCAAGCAAGGTCAAAATACATATAAACAAGTGAGATTCGAGTACTTGAGAGATGTTTCTCAAACTCAAGCTAGGCTATACCTATACTGCACATGGGGATACTATAACAAGAAAACATACTGCAGCAGAGCAAAGTTAGGCTTTAGTATTTGTTTGAACAGATTTAGAATAAACGGATGTTCAAGCATGTCCTCATGAGTATGCTTTGTACATTCCAAACCATTAGGCATACACAAGTAATTGGGATGGCTTTTTCAAAGGAACCTCATGATGCAGAATAAATTCCCAATGGAAATTACTACTTCCTAAACACAAAAAAGTGCATGAATGTAACATCCCAGCGTTTAGGACAAAACGGGGGTAGAATCAGGGTTTGTGCATTTCATTCATGCATCTGAAAACCTGGAAAATTTTCGCGCAAGTTATTTAAAACACAAAGCGACTGGAGTTCCTCTCGTTCTGATGTTTAGTTAAGTACATCAGAGTGAGTGCGAAGAATTTCGGCATGACCTTTGTTGAATTATTGATTTAGGGGGAAAGAATTTGAATTCAACATTTAAATTTGAAAAAAAATCAACTAAAATTTGAATTAAGTAATTGAATTAATGAACATTACAAAAATTGAATATAAGAGTAAGTTTTGGATAATGTCTTTCTTACAAATGAATAGAGTATTATATTACAAATCTCAATAATGAGATTAATTACAAAAAGGAATGAATATTACAAATGAATAAACAAAAATCCTAACTAATATTTAATCTTGTCATCATCCTCATCCCTACAAAAAAGAAGTAACAAAGACAAGAAATATGTTTGTTTGATTAATATGTTTGCCTCCATATTTTTGGAGGCAATTTAATTTATTAAACTTAGTTAGAGAATTTTGGAAGAACTCCTAAATTCTATATCCTAGAACTAGAGAGCATCATTTTAATAAATAACCAATTCTGGAAAAGGGTCCATAACTCATAAACTTGAAGTGATAGGCATTTCAAAGGCAGGCAACCAACATCAGATTTAAAACAAATAGTAGCATTAGTAGACAACTTATGACACCCTCTAAATTCTAGCTAAGTTTAAAGTAATAAAATCCAAATCAATTAATATTAAAATTCATACTTAACATGATATTGGTTAAGCAGAAATAAGAGGTCACCAAAATCCATTTAGCAAAATCAGTATTATTTGGACAACCAGAATTACAAGTGGCAGTACCAAAATAATTCACCATCCAAGATAATCATGGACACAGCCGTGGCTTGCTTCATAAGGTAAGCAGGTCAAGTGGAGATTTTGCACTAGTAGTAGATAAACATCACAGAGGCAGCCGCACCACCACACACCCATCCATTTCATTCACCATCTCATCTCACCTCATCTCAAGCACACCAAGTACAGCTCCCAAACATCACCACAAAATCCCAGCAACATAGATCAGCCATCATGGTCACATAGAGGAGCACCAAGAGCTGATCAAGAGGAGGAACAGGGTTGCCAGGAAGGAGGAGCAAGGCGACCAGCCGAACCAGATCAAGCAGGACAAAGATACTGATACGTCTCCAACGTATCTATAATTTTTGATGCTCCATGCTTGTTTTAACACCATTTGCTTAGTATTTCGTTACACTTCGTGGCACTTTTATGCATTTTCCGGAACTAACCTATTAACAAGTCGCCATAGTGCCAGTTCCCTGTTTTCTGCTGTTTTTGTGTTTCAGAAAAGTTACACAGGAAATATTCTCGGAATTGGACGAAACCAAAGCCAGTCGCCCAGAATTTCACCGAAGCTTCTAGAGAACTGAAGAGGAGATGGAGTGGGGCCACGAGGGCCCCAGACAACAGGGTGGCGTGGCCAGGAGCTGGGCCGCGCCCCCTATGTGTGAGGTCGCCTCGGTCCACTCCTGACGATGCCCCTTCGCCTATAAAGACCCCCCGACGGGGAAAACCTAAATCCCCGATCACTTTTCCAGAACACATCGCGATCCGCCGCCGCCGTCGACCCGAAGATCGGGAGGGTCCAGAAGCTCTTCCCGGCACCCTGCCGGAGAGGGGAATCACCACCGAAGGTCTTCTTCATCGCCATGCTTGCCTCCGGAGCGATGAGTGAGTAGTCTACCTTGGACTATGGGTCCATAGCAGTAGCTAGATGGTTGTCTTCTCCACCATGTGCTTCATGTTTATATCTCATGAGCTGCCTTACATGATTGAGATCACCGTTATGTAATTCTACATGTTTGGTTTGTTGGGATCCGATGAATATTGGTGTTATGCTTGAGTTGAAGTACTGAAATTTATCTTATGTTATCTCTATGTTGTTTATGATCTTGCATGCTCTCCGTTGTTAGTAGCTATCTTGGCCAAGTAGTTGCTAGTGACTCCAAGAGGGGGTATTTATGCTCGATAGTGGGTTCATGCCTCTATTTAATCTGGGGGAGTGACAGAAACCTCTAAGGTTGTAGATGTGCTGTTGCTACTAGGGGGAAAACAACATTCATATGCTCGAGGGCATATGCTTTGTTTACATTACACACTTTGCTTAATGCAATTATTTGTTGTTCGCAACTTAATACTTGTGGAGTTCTCGGATTGATTCGCCACAAGTGGATTATTAGTCATAGATGCAGTTGGATGGCGGTCTATGTATCTTGTTGTAATGCCCAGAGTAAATCTCATAGTGATCCTCTCGACATATGCATGTTGTCTTTATTCTATCAATTGCCCAACTGTAATTTGTTTACCCACCATGTATTATTTTATCTTATGGAGAGACACCACTAGTGAACTATGGACCCCGGTCCTATTTCCTTTATATTGCTATCACCTGTTTACTTTACTCGCATACTATTATCACTTTCCACTCGATACGCTCATACCCTTTGTTTCAAGCAAACCGGTGAGATTGACAACCTCATCGTAAGTTGGGAACAAAGTATTTGGTTGTGTGTGTGCAGGTTCCACGTTGCTACTGGTTGAAGACGCGCTAACAAGTTATCGTTAACGGCGCCCTTGTTAGAGTATCACGCGGCTAGTGGGCATCACCTTCAGTCGTATTGACATCCTCTTCCTGGACGATTAAACCTTGGTTTCATAACTGAGGGAAAACTTGCTGCTATATTCATCAAAACCTTCTCTTGGGGTTTTCCAACTAGCCGGTCATTTTTACTTCTTCAACTCGGCCCCATCAAGTTCTCTGGCGCCATTGCCGGGGAGGAAGAAGACTTCTGCGAGGGGAGTTTTCGCACGCACATCCTTTACTTTGTTTTAAGTTTTGCTTTTACTTTATTTTTGCTTGCATCGTTTTATCAAAAATACAAAAAAAATAGTTTCTACTATAGCTGTTATTTTTGTTGGTCTGTTATTGTCTTGCTTTATCATGCTTTCTATTAATGGTTGGTTTCTTTGAAACTAAATCTTTTTGGCAAGGTGGGTTCACGGAAGATCAACAAAAATATTACAAGGAACACCGCTTGTCACAAAAAGGGAAACACTTATGGGAACAAATTGATAGATTGTATATCATTGCTAGAAATGTGTGATCTACTTATAATGTTACTTATTGCCTTGATAAATCTTGCTGTTGTAGGAGGTATAAACACCTCCCTTTTCAATGTGAGTATAATGATGATGTTACCATATCTTCTTATATTAATGGAAATTATGACTTTTATGATGTGGAACAAATTGAAGAATTTATTGCTTGGAAGGGTGCATTCGAACTTGCTTATTTGCTTGAAAATACTGATGATGCACCTTATAAATATGAGGTTTATGATATACTTAAATTTTGCTTTGATAATTACAAGGAAGAAAATGGCTATATTCTTAAATATCTTAATAGATGCTCTCCAACGGAAGTGACTAATGCCTTGAAGGAGCCTATGGAAGAAGAAATGGATGAAACTGGAAGCTCATTGGATAAAAAAGAGGAGGAGAGTGATGATCAAGAGGAGGAAGAATGGAGCTACCCATGTCTACCTCCCAATAAGAGTAACTCTTTAACTAATACCTTATTTGATCGCCCACCATGCTTAAAGGAGGGTGAGTGTGGTATTTATATTGTTGAGTTTGTTCATGATGCTACTGAAAATTATTATGAGAGAGGAAAATATGGTTGTTGGAATTTTCATGTTACTAAAACACCTCTCTTTATATTGAAAGTTCTAAAGTTGCTCTTGTTTTATCAACCCATACTTGTTACTATGTGCTTCTTTGATTTATTTTATTACAAGATTCCTATGCATAGGAAGTGGGTTAGACTTAAATGTGTTTTGTATTAGCTCCTTGATGCTCTTTTTGGCTTCCATTCATTTTTTTATGTGAGCATCTTCTCAAATTACTGAGCCTAGCTCAAAGGCGTTAAAGAAAAGCACTCTTGGGAGATAACTCAATGTTTTTACATTCAGTTCTTTTTCTTTTATTTGAGTCTTGGAAGTTATTACTACTGTAATAACCTCTCCTTATCCTTTTTATTTCGTTTTTGTGCCAAGAGAAGCCTCTAATTTGAGCGAGGTAAGATTTGGGGATGTGGCTGTCCTGAAACAGTTTTCGGTGCTGCACCGTAAAAATTCGTGAAAATTCTCTGTATATCTTTTGGACCTGCGATTTCTTGTGCATATGCCCCAGGTTATATCCAAACTTTCATTAGTTGAACACTTTTTGATTTGAGCAACAGAAAACCCTCTAAATTTCGACCTTTGTCAGCTGTTTTGTTTTGACAGATTTCTGCCAATATTTGTGTTTGCCGCTTTATCGCTTTCTTTTTGAGTTCTTTTGATCATGGAACTTTTGGGGAAGTTGCTACAGTAGTATATACTTTATATGTGGTGGTTTTGAGTTGAAACCTTAAGCAAAAAGGGTTGATTCATTGTTATGCTTACACTAATATTGCTAATAGATTTGTGTTTAGTTTTGTATGAACGAAGTTTTCAAGTGTAGGGATCGGAGAGTGATGAGATGAGTTGAAGAACGGACAAAAGCTCAAGCTTGGGGATGCCCATGCATCACCCCAAGAAATATCCAAGAAGTACAAGCATCAAAGCTTGGGGATGCCCCCGAGGAACCCCTTCTTCATCGGCAAAAATCAGGTCACCTTTCAAAACACTATATTTTTATTGGTTCATGCATTATGCGTTTTTCTTGGAGCGTCAGTTGTTTTTAGTTTTAAATTTAGTTTAGTTTTGTTTGCTGCAATAAATGGTTGGACCCCAACAAATTTCTTTTGGAGAAGTTGCCTTGCTTTTCATTTGCCAAGAACACTCCGTTTTTCATTCTTATAATTTCAATGAGTGTTCTTCTCTCTCTAGAACTGCGTTTAGTTTTCGATTTTCGCCTTCATATGTGTTCAGATCTTGTTATATCTTTGCATCAAGGTGTATTTTTGCCTCTGGTCTATATTGGTTTTCATCAAAAGAGGTGGTTATAAAAAGTTTGAATGGTGTTGGAAAAGAGAAAAAGCTTTACGCAAAAAAGTGGTACAAGAAGGAGCTTGTGTAGACTGCGGCTTAGGCTTTTGCATGTCGTGCTTGATGTATTTTTGATAGTATGCTTAGTGGTTTTGCTGTAGCATGACTTGTCTCAAATAACTAAGATTACTTAATGAGCCTTTGAAAAAATCATGCGTTGTTTTTATCGCTTGGAAGCATTATTTTGGGTTTCTCCTTGATGCTTTATTTGGGTTGACTTGGCGCATGCTCACACATGTTAGACTCTTACAAAGTCGCCAATAGCCTCTATGATCATTTAGTTTTTGACTTTTGATGCCATCTTATGCTTCTTTTAATGTTGCTTTGTCGCTTTGCATGATTATGGCCGTTATTGCTCTCTTAGTTGGTCGCTCCCAGTCTTTTGCTAGCCTTCATTTTGTACTGAGTATGAGCTCTACTCATGCATCCAACTCCTAAAAACCAAGTTTTGCCAAAGTGTCCACCATACATACCTATTAGCAATTTGCTATTCCAAAGTACATTTGACTTGCTTTTATCTACTCTTCAAATTAAACTCTTACCAGTGTTATGCGAAAATTGGTCAGTAAAGCTCTCACGAACCAGATGGCACACTTTATTTTTCTCGTTCTTAAAAATTTGACATTGTGGTCTCTTATGTTGAGTTGTTATGCTTGCAAGTTGTAAGTTGGGAATTAGCCCAGCCATGCCGTCATGGGGCAAGCTTTCAACATTGCACTTCTTATTTGAGTTGATATCGTGATCTTTTGTTTATGGATACTCGCGGTGTGAAATGAATTGAGAATCTTGCGGGATCATGGAGTTTGTATATGTGTTAGAGAAACGCCTGGGCCGCCAATCTAAGCCATGCATAATTCATGGTGGAAATTTGCAGCATGCCCAAAGTGGACATTCGACGACGCATCTCAAAATAAAAAGCTATACAAATGGTAAATAAAAGAGATGTCAAGGTGTTCATTGTCTGCTTGTCCTGTCATTTTGATGTGGGCTTGTTCCATGTCATCGAGCACGGAGGTACCCCATTGGCGGTTCTCAATGATATGCGTATAC
This sequence comes from Dactylis glomerata, assembly GCA_007115705.1. NCBI lineage: Eukaryota > Viridiplantae > Streptophyta > Magnoliopsida > Poales > Poaceae > Dactylis > Dactylis glomerata. The sequence continues at coordinate 49,479 of QXEO01000770.1, read as the reverse complement.
TTACAATGACAAGAGCTTGCTTGGGACTCTAAGTAAAGTAGCATGAGGTTTGGGTACTCGTATTCACGGGACACGAGGTTTTCAACTTATGATTTGTCAAGCATATGCAGCATAAGTGTTCTCGCATTAACTTTAATCATTCAAGATGCTTATGATGGGGGCAATGAGAGCTCAAAGCCGGTAAGTACCATAATTTTTGAAGGTTTATAAAACTTGCAATCACTGCTTCCCTCCGCGTAGGGCCTTTCTTTTACTTTTATGTTGAGTCACCACCTTCTACCTTTATGCACCATTAAGAGAGCATAGTTGTCATTCTTAGTATAATGTGCATTGTCTCAAAGTTTTCATTGATTGATTCATATTGTTGGTTTCACTTATTCTCAAATTATTTGTATCTAGTCGCCCTCTTAAACTTGAAGGTGTCCTATGCATTTATGTTTTGCTCTCCATGAAGGACAAGCTGAAAACCATTTGTATGTTTTTCCATATGATTTGAACACACGTTTGACTTTCATTGTTTTATTTTCATGATCTTTTGTTTGAGTTCATTTTCATGTTATAACATGGTTGCTAAGTTTCTTCTATCAAGATTATATCTTTCATGCCCATATTTTAAGTTCTTTTGATCCCAGCGCACAATGCTTACATACATGATCAAGATTGTGTAGGTGCATGTCACCTTAAAAATTATTTCTTTTGTTATCACTTACCTACTCGAGGACGAGTATGAGTTAAGCTTGGGGATGCTGATACGTCTCCAACGTATCCATAATTTTTGATGCTCCATGCTTGTTTTAACACCATTTGCTTAGTGTTTCGTTACACTTCGTGGCACTTTTGTGTATTTTCTGGAACTAACCTATTAACAAGTCGCCACAGTGCCAGTTCCCTGTTTTCTGCTGTTTTTGTGTTTCAGAAAAGTTACACAGGAAATATATTCTCGGAATTGGACGAAACCAAAGCTAGTCGCCCAGAATTTCACCGAAGCTTCCAGAGAACCGAAGAGGAGACGGAGTGGGGCCATGAGGGCCCCACACAACAGGGTGGCGCGGCCAGGGGCTGGGCCGCGCCCCCTATGTGTGAGGTCGCCTCAGTCCACTCCTGACGATGCCCCTTCGCCTATAAAGACCCCCTGATACGTCCAAAACGTATATACTTTCCCGAACACTTTTGCTATTGTTTCTCCTCTAATTTGTGTGTTTTGAATGCAACTAACACGGACTGACGCTGTTTTCAGCAAAATTGCTCCGGTGTCTCGTTTTTGTGCAAAAATCCAACTTCCAGTAAAAATTCGGGAAAAATCATGAAAAATCCTATTTCACCAGAAGACCCACGGAGCCAGAAGACGGGACGGAGAGAAGGCTCGAGGGGCCCTCACACACTGGTGGCGCGGCCCAGCCCTGGCCGCGCCACCCTGGCGTGAGGAGGACCCGGCCATCCTCTCGGCCTTCCCTCTCGCCTACATATACCCTCTGACGACATAATATCGGGGAGACGACGTTTTTCCCAGATAGACTTCCGCTGCGCCGCCGCCATTAGAAACCGCGATTTGGAACCAGAAACTCCGTTCTGGCACCCTGCCGGGACGGGGATTCGGAGGAGATCTTCATCACCATCATCACCGACGCTCCTCCATCAACCATCCATGATTCCCCCATCCATGTGTGAGTAATTCCCCCGCTGTAGGTGAGGGGATGGTAGGGATTGGATGAGATCATTCATGTAATTTGATATGAGATTGTTAGGGCATAGTGCCTAGTATCTTTATTTAGTGCCTATGACATTGTTGCAACTTGTTGTGCTTAATGCTTGTCACTTTGGGCCCGAGTGCCATGATTTCAGATCTGAACATGTTATTATTTCTATGATGATACTTGTTGCTTATGGTCTTACCTACAAGTTGTATACACATATTGTTGTCCGGAACCTGAGGCCCCAAAGTGACAGAAATTGGGATAACCGGAGGGGATGGCTATGATGTGAGGATCACATGTGTTCACCGAGTGCTAATGCTTTGCTCCGGTACTTTATTAAAAGGAGTACCTTAATTACCAGTAGTTTCCCTTGAGGCCCTGCTGCAACAGGCTGGTAGGACAAAAGATGTCGTGCAAGTTTCTCCTTGTGAGCACGTACGACTATATACGGAACACATGCCTATGATTGTTTGTACTAGGATGCTTTATCATTATTTATCTGCAATGCCCATGTCTCATTGATTTCATGAATTATCTTATCCATGCAACGCCTGTAATCCATCCCTATGCCTACAATATTTGTTCCTACTGTTTACAACTGTTACTATTACCGCTGCTATTTTACTACTGCTGTTACTGTTTCACTAGTGTCACCACTATAAAACTGTTGCTACTGATAAACCACTGCGAGCGAGACTGTTTCCAGGTGCAGCTGAATTGACAACTCATCTATTAAGGCTTACATATATTCTTTGGCTCCCCTTGTGTCGAATCAATAAATTTAGGTAATACTTTCCTCGAAGACTGTTGCGATCCCCTATACTTGTGGGTCATCAAGACTATTTTCTGGCGCCGTTGCCGGGGAGCATAGCTTTATTTGTAAGTTCACTTGGTATTCATATTATTCGCTGCAATCCTCTTCATCATGGGTAAACCTCGTGATGGAAAAGTTCCTATATTGCCATCCACTACAAGAAGAGGTACGACTCTCAACACCTCTGTTGCTCTTGATTCGCCATCTGTTATGAGTAAGTTGCTTACACCACCACACCCACACGCTACTGCTACTACTTCTGCTAAGATTGAAAATGCCACTGATAATTTAGATGATGCTTCTACTGTGCTTGATGAGAGTGGTTCACTAGGTTCCTTTTTAGATGCTATTATTGCTAGAGCTAAGTTGGGAAACACCACTGTTACACCTGTTAGTTCACCTGAGTCTAGGGAATGTTCTAGTGATGATTATGATGCTGATGCTTATATTGAGCTTAATAATGATTTTATTGCTGAAGCACGTGCTGCTCGTAATGCTGGTAATGTTAAAGAACTTCTTGCAAGACGTTCTGTTAGATATAATTTGTCTCATGATCCTAAGTTTGCTGCTTCTCCCATAAATATTAGAGACAAGGATTATGATTTCTCTATTGATTTATCTTACATATCTATTGTTGAGAAAACTCCTTTTTGTGGTACTAAAGATGAGAGTGCTATGGGGCACATGAATGAGCTTTCTACTTTGAGTAATTTGTTTTCTGATGATATTAAGCTCCGCACTTACTTTGTTGCTAAGATTTTTCCTTTCTCGTTGAAAGATGCTGCTAAAACTTGGTTTAATAGCTTGTCTCCTGGATCTCTTACTAGTCCTATTGCTTTGGTTAATGCTTTCTTTCAGAAATATTTTCCTGCTAGTGCTCAACATGCTGCTGTGCAGAAAATCTTTGATTTTAAACAGGGAAAATGAGAGATATTGCCTGAATCTTGGACAAGGTTTTGTTCTTTATTTAGAGCTTTGCCTAAAGAACCATTGCCTAAAAATGAACTCCTTGATATATTTTATAATGGACTAACGGATGAATCTAAGTCATATTTGGATAGTTGTGCTGGTTGTGTTTTCAGGGAAAGAACTCCGGCTGAAGCTGAAGAATTAATGGCTAAAATAAGCCGGAATCATGATGATTGGACTTTAGTTGAGCCAACACCAGCACCAACCCCTGCGCCATCTACAGAGCCTATGCCGAAGAAGAGAGGGATGATTGAATTAAATGATGAAGTTATGAAGGAAGCTAAGAAATCTCTTAAGGAGAAAGGTATTAAGGCCGAAGATGTGAAGAATTTACCCCCTATAGAAGAATTATGTAAGCCAATCCCTCACTCATCTACTATTGAGGTACACTCTCTCCAACACTTTGATGAAAGAGATATTCCTTATACTAAACCTCCTGATCAATGCTTAGATGAGTTTGATAATTTTATTATTAAGCAAGAAAATTTTAATAGAATGGTGCATAATCATCTGTTGGAAAATTCTAGAGCTATTAACAAGTTGCAGGATATTGTGGAGAGAACCGCCAATGATGTGAAGATACTTGTTAAACATTTTCAAATGGTTCAAACACAAATTGATCAGCTTACCAAGGTGCAAAAAGACTTGCTAGTTAATGCCGCAAGAGAGAAGCAAGCATGTGAAATACGCACAAGAAGTGGCGCTGCTACTCAAGATCCATTATATCCCGAAGGACATCCTAAGAGGGTTGAGCAAGATTCTCAACGCACTTCAAATGATGTTATTCCTTCTAAGAAGAAGAAGAAGAAGCATAAAAGAACTGCAGAATCCTCTGATGCAGGTAAAGATCCTAACAGTGTTTCTATTTCTGATGCTAAAACTGAACCAGGAGATGCTTCCGATAAAGAAAAAGTTGAAGAAGAACCAGAGAAGATTGATAAAAATGCAAAGTACACCAAAGAAGATTTCATTGCCAACAAGCATGGTAAAGAGAGAGAACCTTGGGTACAGAAACCAATGCCTTTTCCTAGTAAGAAACACAAGTCCAAGGAAGAAGAACACTACAACAGGTTTCGTGAATGGATGAGACCTTTATTTTTGCAAATTCCTTTGACTGATGCTATTAGAATGCCTCCTTATGCAAAGTATATGAAAGATATTGTCACTAACAAAAGGAAAATTCCTAGTGAGGAAATTTCCACTTTACTTGCTAATTATTCTTTTGATGGTAAAGTACCGGAGAAGCTTGGAGATCCAGGTATACCTACTATTCCTTGCTCCATTAAAAATAACTATGTTAGAACTGCTTTATGTGATTTGGGAGCTGGAGTTAGTGTCATGCCTTTTTCTCTTTATAAGAGACTTGATCTAGAAAAATTAGTATCAACTGATATATCTTTGCATATGGCTGATAAGTCTACTACTATTCCTATTGGTATATGTGAAAATGTTCCTGTTCAAGTTGCTAACAGTTGTTTGATTTTAACTGACTTTGTTGTGTTGGAGATGCCTGAAGATGATAATATGTCTATTATTCTTGGGAGACCTTTTCTAAACACCACAGGTGCTGTTATTAATTGCAATCAAGGAAAAGTCACTTTTAATGCTAATGACAAAGAGTATACGGTTTATTTTCCCAAGAAGATTGATAGGAAGAATGCTCTAAATTCAATCAAGCATGTTGAGACCATCAAAGTTGGTCAAATCATTTGTTCAGAGCGAAAGCCCAAGGAAGAATATCAAATTGTTATGGTTGGGACTATACCTATCAAAGTTGAGGTAACATAAGGATTTAGTGAAGTGCAAAGTTTTGCCTCATATAAAGTTAGTTTGGGAACAAGACTTGATCAACCTTGTTAACAAAGTGATTTTATATGAACGAAACTTCGTTTTCACCGCATCCACTCCACCTCACTTGTATTTACTTTCATCAATTTTGTTCCTTCAGTTTAGTTGCATGATTAAGAGTATCTCAGAGCTGCTGCATGCTTAGTTTTGATTTGCTTGAAATCTTTTCATCCTAGTTTTTCTGAGTTTTATCGATATGCCAATTTCTGAAAAATCCTCGAAAATAAAGTTTCTCGAAAAATTCCAGAAAATTCTGTATAAATTTTTATGTCAAAAATGGGGCAGAGAGACACCTGGGAGGCACCAGGAGGGGCTGTCATGCCACCTCACACATAGGTGGCGCGGCCCAGTGCTGCGTGTGGTTAACGTGGGAGCAGACTGTCCTTGTGCGTGGTGGATAACCAGCCCGTTGGGAACCCCAAGAGGAAGGTATGATGAGTATAGCAGCTAGTTTTCCCTCAGTTAAGAAACCAAGGTTTAATATCGATCTTGGAGAGGAGAGACAAACGACTGAAGGTGATGCGGAACCTGCACACACACAACCAAGTACTTTGTTCCCAACTTGCAATGAGGTTGTCAATCTCACCGGTTTGCTTGAAACAAAGATTATGAGTGTATCGAGTGGAAAACAATATAGTATGCGAGTAAAGTTAGCAGTACGAGTAAAGTAAACAGGTGATAGCAATATGATGTAAATAGGACCGGGGTCCACAGTTCACTAGTGGTGTCTCTCCATAGATAAAATGACACATGCTGGGTAAACAAATTACAGTTGGGCAATTGATAGAATAAAGATAAACGTGATATGTTAAGAAGATCACTATGAGATTTACTCTGGGCATTACAACAAAATACATAGACCGCCATCCAACTACATCTATGACTAATAATCCACTCCCGGGGATATCAATCCGAACACCCCAGTAGTATTAAGTTGCGAACAACGGATAATTGCATTAAGCAAAGTGTGTAATGTAAACAAAGCATATGCCCTTGAGCATATGAATGTTGTTTTCTCCCTAGTAGCAACAGCACATCTACAACCTTAGAGGTTTCTGTCACTCCCCCAGATTAAATAGAGGCATGAACCCACTATCGAGCATAAATACCCCCTCTTGGAGTCACTAGCAACTACTCGGCCAAGATAGCTACTAACAACGGAGAGCATGCAAGATCATAAACAACATAGAGATAACAAAAGATAATATTCAGTACAGCAACTCAATCATAAACACCAATATTCATTGGATCCCAACAAACCAAACATGTAGAATTACATAACGGTGATCTCAATCATGTAGGGCAACTCATGAGATCTAAACATGAAGCACATGGTGGCGAAGACAACCATCTAGCTACTGGTATGGACCCATAGTCCAAGGTAGACTACTCACTCATCGCTCCGGAGGCAAGCATGGCGATGAAGAAGACCTCCGGTGGTGATTCCCCTCTCCGGCAGGGTGCCGGGAAGAGCTTCTGGACCCTCCCGATCTTCGGGTCGACGGCGGCGGCGGATCGCGATGTGTTCTGGAAAAGTGATCGGGCACTTAGGTTTTTTCCGTCGGGGGGTCTTTATAGGCGAAGGGGCGATGTCAGAGGAGGAGCCAGGCGCCCTCACGCGGGGCCCGCGCGGCGAGGGACCTGGCCGCGCCACCCCTGTGTGTGGGGCCCTGGTGGCCCCCCTCCTACTCCTCTTCGGATCTCTGGAAGCTTCCGGGTAAAATAAGACTTCAGGAACTTGTTTCGTCCAATTCCGAGAATATTTCCTGTGTATCACTTCTGAAACACAAAAACAGCAGAAAACGGGAAACTGGCACTGTGGCAACTCGTTAATAGGTTAGTTCCGGAAAATGCATAAAAGTGCCACTAAGTGTAACGAAACAATAGGCAAATGGTGTAAAAACAAGCATGGAGCATCAAAAATTATAGATACGTTGGAGACGTATCAAGCATCCCCAAGCTTAACTCCTGCTCGTCCTCGAGTAGGTAAGTGATAACAAAGAATAATTTTTGAGGTGACATGCACCTACACAATTTTGATCATATATGTAAGCGTTTGTGAGCTGGGATCATAAGAACTTAAAACATGGGCATGAAGATATAATCATGACAATAAGAACTTAGCAACCATGTTGTAAACATGTAAATGAACACAAACAAAAGATCATGAAAATGAAACAATGAAAGTCAAACGTGTGTTCAAATCATAAGAAAAACATACAAATGGTTTTCAGCTTGTCCTTCAAAGAGAGCAAAACATAAATGCATAGGACACCTTCAAGTTTAAGAGGGCGACTAGATACAAATAATTTAAGAACAACTGAAACCAACAATATGAATCAATCAATGAACTTTGGGACAATGCATATCACACTAAGAATGACAACTATGCTCTCTTAATGGTGCATAAAGAAAGAAGGTGGTGACTCAACATAAAAGTAAAAGAAAGGCCCTTCGCAGAGGGAAGCAGTGATTGCAAGTTTTATAACCTTCAAAAATTATGGTACTTACCGGCTTTGAGCTCTCATTGCCCCCATCATAAGCATCTTGAATGGTTAAAGTTAATGCGAGAACAATTATGATGCATATGCTTGACAAATCATAAGTTGAAGACCTCGTGCCCCATGAATACGAGTACCCAAACCTCATGCTACTTTACTTAGAGTCCCAAGCAAGGCGCTTGTCATTGTAAGTATATGCATATCATTGAGAACCGCCAATGGGGTACATCCGTGCCCGATGACATGGAACAAGCCCACACCAAAATGACAGGACAAGCAGACAATGAACACCTCGACATCTCTTTTATTTGCCTTTTGTTTAGCTTTTTATTGTGAGATGCGTCGTCGAATGTTCACCATGGGTATGCTGCAAATTTCCACCATGAATTATGCATGGCTTAGATTGGCGGCCTGGCGTTTCCCTAACACATATACAAACTCCATGATCCCCACAAGATTCCCAATTCATTTCACACCGCGGGCATCCATAAACAAAAGATCACGATATCAACTCAAATAAGAAGTGCAATGTTGAAAGCTTGCCCCATGACAGCATGGATGGGCCAGAATCCAACTTATAACTTGCAAGCATAACAACTCAACATAAGAGACCACAATGTCAAATTTTTAAGAACAGGAAAAAGTAAAGTGTGCCTTCCGGTTCATGAGAGCTTTACTGACCGAATTTCGCATAACACTGGTAAGAGTTTAATTTGAAGAGAAAATAAAAGCAAGTCAAATTTACTTGGAATAGCAAATTGCTAGTAGGTATGTATGGTGGACACTTTGGAAAACTTTGGCTTTTAGGAGTTGGATGCACGAGTAGAGCTCATACTCAGTACAAGGCGAGGGCTAGCAAAAGACTGGGAGCGACCAACTAAGAGAGCAATAATGGCCATAATCATGCAAAGCGACAAAGCGACATTAAAAGAAGCATAAGATGGCATCAAAAGTCAAAAACTAAATGATCATGAAGGCTATTGGCGACTTTGTAAGAGTCTAACATGTGTGAGCATGCGCCAAGTCAACCCAAATAAAGCATCAAGGAGAAAACCAAAATAATGCTTCCATACAATAAAAACAACGCATGATTTTTTCAAAGGCTCATTAAGCAATCTCAGTTATTTGAGACAAGTCATGCTACAGCAAAACCACTAAGCATACTATCAAAAAGACATCAAGCATGACATGAAAAAGCCTAAGCCGCAGTCTACACAAGCTCCTTCTTGTACCACTATTTTGCACAAAGCTTTTTCTCTTTTCCAACACCATTTGAAATTTTTAAAGACACCTCTTTTGATGAAAACCAATAAAGATCAGAGGAAAAAATACACCTTGATGAAAATATATGACAAGGTCTGAATTCAAATCAAGGCGAAAACGAAAACCAAAAGCAGTAGCAGAAAAAGAAGAACGCTCGATTTTTAATAAGAGTGAAAACTAGAGCGTTCTTTGCAAATGAAAACGAGTACATCTCCTCCAAAAGAAATTTGTTGGGGTCCAACCATTTATTGCAGAAAACAAACAAACTAAACCAACTAAGAAAACTAAAACAACTGACGCTCCAAGAAAAACACATAGTGCATGAAGCAATAAAATTATAGTGTTTTGAAAGGTGACCTAATTTTTGCCGACGATGAAGGGGTGCCTCGGGGGCATCCCCAAGCTTTGACGCTTGTACTTCTTGGATATTTCTTAGGGTGATGCATGGGCATCCCCAAGCTTGAGCTTTTGTCCATTCTTCAACTCATCTCATCATTCTCCAATCCCTACACTTGAAAACTTCCTTCATACAAAACTAAACACAATTCTATTAGCAACATTAGTGTAAGCATAACATATAATCAACCTCTTTTTGCTTCAGGTTTCAACTCAAAACCACCACATATATAGCAAATGCTACTGTAGCAACCTCCCAAAAAGTTCCGTGATCAAAAGAACTCAAAAGAAAGCGATAAAGTGGCAAACACAAATATTGGCAGAAATCTGTCAAAATTGAACAGCTGACAAAGGCCGAATTTTTGAGGGATTTTTTGTTGCTCAAATCAAAAAGTGTTAAACTAACACAAGTTTGGATATAACCTGGGGCATATGCACAAGAAATCGCAGGTCCAAAAGATAAACAGATAATTTATACGAATTTTTACGGTGCAGCACCAAAAACAGTTTCAGGACAACAACATCCCCAAATCTTTACCTCACTCAAATTAGAGGCTTCTCTTGGCACAAAAATGAAATAAACAAGATAAGGAGCGGTCATTACAGTAGTAATAACTTCTAAGACTCAAATAAAAGAAAAAGTGCTGAAAATAAAACATTGGGTTATCTCCCAAGAGTGCTTTTCTTTAGCGCCTTTGAGCTAGGCGCAGAAAATTGCGAATCAAGTAATATCAAGTGATGAAGCATCAAGCTCATAATTTGCTCTAAGAATAGAGTCAAAAGGTAATTTCTTTCTTTTCCTAGGGAAGTGTTCCATACATTTCTTTAGTGGGAATTGATATTTGATGGTGCCTTCCCTCATATCAATGATGGCACCTACAGTTCGAAGAAAGGGTCTTCCCAAAATAATAGGACATGAAGCATGGCATTCAACGTCCATAACAAGAAAATCAACGGGAACAAGGTTATTGTTAACCACAATAAGAACATCATTAATCCTTCCCAAAGGTTTCTTCTTAGCAACATCAGCAATAGGAACATCAAAATAACACTTTTCAAGCGGTGGTAAATCAAGCATGTCATAAGTCTTTCTAGGCATGATAGAAATACTAGCACCTAGATCACATAAAGCATGGCAATCATAACCATTAACATGCATATCAATGATGGGTTCCCAACCATCTTCTAACTTCTTGGGAACAGAGGCTTTTTGCTTCAACTTTTCATCCCTAATCTTTATGAGAGCATTGGTAATATGCTTAGTAAAAGCAATATTTAAAGAACTAGCATTGGGAGTCAAAGCAAGCTTTTGCAAGAACAAAATAACTTCAGATATATTGCAGCCATCAACATCAAAATCATTAAAAGAAATAGAGCTATCATCTCCCACACTCCGAAAAATTTCAGCACCCTTTTGAGAAAAAGTTTTGGCAGTTTTAGGCTTTTTAACACAAGGAGTGGGAGTTTTCTCTACACCAATCAAAGTAAGAGGATTGCTAGCAGTAGGAGCAATATCATTAGAGGTAGTAATAGTACATACCTTCATCTCTCTAGCCATCTCATCTTCTCTTTCCCACCTGGCATGCAATTCCGCTAACAATCTAATATTTTCATCAATTCCAACTTGAATAGCATTAGCGGTAGCAAAAACATTGTTCTATTTCACATCATTAGGCAACACTTTTAATTTCAGAATTTCAACATCATGAGCAAGGCTATCAACTTTAGAAGCAAGAATATCAATTTTGCCTAACTTTTCCTCAACAGACTTGTTAAAAGCAGTTTGCTTACCGATGAAGTCCTTGAGCATTACCTCAAGCTCGGAGGGCGCGGCCCTAGTGTTGTTGTAGGAATTACCATAAGAACTACCATAACCATTACCATTGGTAGAAGGATATGGCCTATAATTGTTACTAGCAAAATTGTTCCTATAAGCATTGTTGTTAAAATTATTGTTTCTAATGAAATTCACGTCAACATGCTCTTCTTGAGCAACCAAAGAGGCCAAAGGAACATTATTAGGATCAACATGAGTCCTATCATTAGCAAGCATAGCCATAATGGTATCAATCTTATCACTTAAGGAAGAGGTTTCCTCAACAGAATTTACCTTCTTACCTTGTGGAGCTCTCTCGGTGTGCCATTCGGAATAATTTACCATCATGTTGTCAAGTAGCTTTGTTGTGGCGCCCAAGGTAAGGGACATAAAAGTGCCTCCAGCAGCTGAATCAAGTAGGTTCCTCGAAGAAAAATTCAGTCCTGCATAAAAAGTTTGGATAATCATCCAAGTAGTCACTCCATGAGTGGGGCAGTTCTTTATCATAGATTTCATTCTTTCCCAAGCTTGAGCAACATGTTCATTATCAAACTGAGTAAACTTCATAATATTGCTATGCAAGGATATAATCTTAGCAGGAGGATAGTATCTACCAATAAAAGCATCCTTACACTTAGCCCATGAATCAATACTGTTCTTAGTCAAAGACAACAACCAATCTTTAGCTTTTCCTCTCAAAGAAAAAGGAAACAACTTGAGCTTAATAATATCACTATCAACATCCTTATATTTCTGCATCTCACATAGCTCAACAAAATTGTTGAGATGAGCTGCAACATCTTTAGTACTAGCACCAGAAAATTGCTCTTTCATAACAAGGTTCAATAAAGCAGGCTTAATCTCATAAAAGTTTGCAGCAGTAGCAGGTGGTCCAATAGGAGTGCAGATAAAATCACTATTGTTTGTGCTAGTAAAGTCACACAACTTGGTGTTTTCAGGATTGGCCATTTCAGCAAAACGAAAGTAAACAAGTAAAAACAACTACCAAGGATTCTAATTTTTTTGGTTTTTTGATATAAAGCAATGCAGGTAAAATAAATAAAGTAAAGCAAAACAATAACAAAGTAAAGGATGTGCGTGCGAAAAACTCCCCTCGCAGAAGTCTTCTACTTCCTCCCCGGCAACGGCGCCAGAAAATTAGCTGATGCGTGTGGTTAACGTGGGAGCAGACTGTCCTTGTGCGTGGTGGATAACCAGCCCGTTGGGAACCCCAAGAGGAAGGTATGATGAGTATAGCAGCTAGTTTTCCCTCAGTTAAGAAACCAAGGTTTAATATCGATCTTGGAGAGGAGAGACAAACGACTGAAGGTGATGCGGAACCTGCACACACACAACCAAGTACTTTGTTCCCAACTTGCAATGAGGTTGTCAATCTCACCGGTTTGCTTGAAACAAAGATTATGAGTGTATCGAGTGGAAAACAATATAGTATGCGAGTAAAGTTAGCAGTACGAGTAAAGTAAACAGGTGATAGCAATATGATGTAAATAGGACCGGGGTCCACAGTTCACTAGTGGTGTCTCTCCATAGATAAAATGACACATGCTGGGTAAACAAATTACAGTTGGGCAATTGATAGAATAAAGATAAACGTGATATGTTAAGAAGATCACTATGAGATTTACTCTGGGCATTACAACAAAATACATAGACCGCCATCCAACTACATCTATGACTAATAATCCACTCCCGGGGATATCAATCCGAACACCCCAGTAGTATTAAGTTGCGAACAACGGATAATTGCATTAAGCAAAGTGTGTAATGTAAACAAAGCATATGCCCTTGAGCATATGAATGTTGTTTTCTCCCTAGTAGGAACAGCACATCTACAACCTTAGAGGTTTCTGTCACTCCCCCAGATTAAATAGAGGCATGAACCCACTATCGAGCATAAATACCCCCTCTTGGAGTCACTAGCAACTACTTGGCCGAGATAGCTACTAACAACAGAGAGCATGCAAGATCATAAACAACATAGAGATAACAAAAGATAATATTCAATACAGCAACTCAATCATAAACACCAATATTCATCGGATCCCAACAAACCAAACATGTAGAATTACATAACGGTGATCTCAATCATGTAGGGCAGCTCATGAGATCTAAACATGAAGCACATGGTGGAGAAGACAACGATCTAGCTACTGCTATGGACCCATAGTCCAAGGTAGACTACTCACTCATCACTCCGGAGGCAAGCATGGCGATGAAAAAGACCTCCGGTGGCGATTCCCCTCTCCGGCAGGGTGCCGGGAAGAGCTTCTGGACCCTCCCGATCTTTGGGTCGACGGCGGCGGCAGATCGCGATGTGTTCTGGAAAAGTGATCGGGCACTTAGGTTTTTTCCGTCGGGGGGTCTTTATAGGCGAAGGGGAGATGTCAGAGGAGGAGCCAGGCGCCCTCACGCGGGGCCCGCGCGGCCAGGGGCCTGGCCGCGCCACCCCTGCGTGTGGGGCCCTGGTGGCCCCCCTCCTACTCCTCTTCGGATCTCTGGAAGCTTCCGGGTAAAATAAGACTTCAGGAACTTGTTTCGTCCAATTCCGAGAATATTTCCTGTGTATCACTTCTGAAACACAAAAACAGCAGAAAACAGGAAACTGGCACTGTGGCAACTCGTTAATAGGTTAGTTCCGGAAAATGCATAAAAGTGCCACTAAGTGTAACGAAACAATAGGCAAATGGTGTAAAAACAAGCATGGAGCATCAAAAATTATAGATACGTTGGAGACGTATCACCTAGCCCTGGCCGCGCCACCCAGGTGTGAGAGGGTCCCACCTGGCCCCTCACTTATCTCTTCCTCCCCTGCTCTTTCTCTCTCCTGAAAACAACGATACACTCAGCTCAAACGCGAGTTCTTGCTGTTCTTCACCTCGATTTTTCGATCTCCTTGCTCAGCCCAACATTTCTGCTGAAATTTGGAACATTTGTTCTCCGGTATGTGACTCCTCCACTTGTCCAAGTAGAATTTCTTTTGGTGAAGTATTTCTTGAGTATTTTAGCTTTGTAGGTGATAGTATAAATGAGTATGCATTCTTGTTCTATTGCTTAGAAAGGTTATTTTGATGCATAATAACTCTCTAGTAACCCACTATAGTAGTTTCCTACACTTGTTTGTCTTTAAATCACTTTTTATGAGTTTGTTAAAAAAAATTCAGAGTAGGGAGATGGACAACTTCACATATGGAGAAGTATTTGAAAGTGATGCACCAAGGTCATCAAGGCCCTCAAGATCCACAGCTCAATATAGGATGTCTTATAATGAGGATCTCATGTCACCAAACCTTGAAGGGGACGATGGAGATGCACATCCATCCACCTTCCCTTGTATTAACTTTTTGAGTGATGCATGGATTCTTGATGATTTCTTGCTCCTTATTAACAGGGTTGGGTTGACTGCTTACATGACAGATGAAAGAGACCAATATGCTATGCTTACAAAGATTTTCGTTGAGAGTTTTAAATTTATTAACGCTCATTTCAATCCTTCCGTTGCATTTAAGATTTATGATAAGTCTATCACCATGCCTTTGGGGAGGCTTTGTTCTATTTTAGGTATTCCCATGTTTGGAACGGCCAAGAGGATACAAAATCACCCCGCTGATTTGTTGGAGCTTTACCGAGGGGTGACCAATGATGATGACCGCACCGCACAGCGTGGCAAGATAAGAAACATTCAGCTCCCAGCTATTAGATATTTTACTTACTATCTTGCAACTAGTGTACTTGGTAGAGAAAACACTAGCAATATCTCCAACTATCATTTAGCTTTTCTAGCTACCGCTCTTGATGTTAGTAAGAAGTATAACCTCGGTGCTATTATTGCTCGTCGCCTAGCCGCTAGGGGACCTATTTATGGAGGTATTATTGCTGCGCGCATTGTTGCTGAGCTAGGACTTTCTATTGCTCCTAATGATGTATTGTTGGCTCCACAGAGGCTTGATCTTGCTGCCATGAAACTCCATCATTTTGTTACTGCTAACTCATGTGCAGGAAAATTAGTTTACAGGATGTTATTTATTGATGGAGAGGAAAGGGAAGTTCCCTTGCCTCAGCCTAACTTGTTCAGCATTCACGTGAGGCCATGGTCGCGCACGAAGGAGGAGTTGGACGATCAGCTTAGGTTGCTTGGTTTCAATATCCAACACGGTGCGGTGGTCCAGGAGGAAGAGGAGGAGCCGGCTTATCACTTCACCACGTACCACTCCGGGGCGTCCTCGAGCTCATATCAGGACGATGGTGCTTCTTCCTCACACTACGGAGGCGCCACCTCATGGCCGAGTTGGGATTGATCTCCACTTAGGCCAAAAGCCTAAGCTTGGGGGAGGTACGTCGACGATTCACTCATCTACATATTATATTTTGTCGGACCTTTGTATATCCATGTTTCACCTTCTCTAGTGTTCTCGTTTTTATTTCCACTTTTCCAAAACACAAAAAGACCAAAAATATTTCCGTTGTTTCTCTCTATTTGGTTCTTTTAAGTTTGCTACCTTTGGTTTGCTTTACTTGCTATTTTCGGTTTGCTATTTGAAAAATCCAAAAATATTTTGCTTTGTTTGCTATTTCCTTCTGCTTTTGTTTCAAAAATCGAAAACCCCAAAAATATTTGTTGTTCTTCTTCGGTTTTGTAAAGTTTGTTGCAGAGTTCAGTCTCCCGTTACTCCATTGGAGCTTGGTATTCACTTTATATTATTCAAGCCACACAAGTGAAGAGCAATAATGACGACATACGACAATCCGAGATGTGGTAAGAGGCTGGTATGAACTCTGTTTGTTTTCATTTTTGTACATATACTCATTTATGTGGACATGCTTAGTCAGTTCATGTAAGGTATATGTTATCTAATGGATGCTTTGTAGTTCTTGCTCTCATATGATTAGTTTCAATTTACTATTAGCTTGTAGCATGTCATGTAGACGCTTGCATGCATTGTTTTATTCATAGTATGGTATGATATTGTGGTATCCTCCTCTGAAAGTTTCATTTGAATCGACTTGGCACATGCTAAAGCATGCATATGACTGAACAAAAAGTCAATTAAGCCTCGATGATCTAAATTGTCTCAGAGTTCTTGTATCATTTTTATGCCTATATTAATTTTGTTTTGTCGCAAGCATGATTATGACAGTTATTGCTCTCTTGATTGTCACTTCCCAGTCTTTTGCTAGCCTTCACTTGTACTGAGTATGAGCTCTACTCGTGCATCCAATTACCAAAAATCAAATCTTCCAAAGAGTCCACTATAAATTCCTATGCATGGTATTTGTAAGCCATTCCAAGTAAATTTTCATGTGCTACCTTTCAAAACTTTCAACTACTTCTCATTTTGTGCCACTGTTTTTAGCTCATGGGAATGTAGTGGTCGGAATTGCTATCTTCCATATTAAATTGAGTACCCCTCGACTAGGCAGCTTCATCTGCTCGTCATTAATTTTGCAAGGGAGCTGGTCAGACCATTATAATCTTAATTTAAAAAGAAAAGAAAAAAAGGCACTCCTCCAATGGAATGTGAAAGTTGGTGGGCACCCGATGGAATCGGTTAGCCATGGTTTGAGAAAGGAAAAAAAGGTGGGGAGGAGTGCCAAAGCTTTATAAAAGAGCACCAATGTGCCAAAATTTCAAAGAACTCGGAACCACTCTCACTTGTTTATTATGGAAGATAGCAAGTCCCCATTGCTAGTCGTTGACATAGAACAACCACCTCTCAAAATAAATTTTTATCTCTGTTTTACAAATGAAAAGCTCTAGCACATGTTAAATCACTACTTCCCTCCGCGAAGGGCCTATCTCTTACTTTTATGTTGAGTCTTCATCTTCTAACTTTTAAGCACTTCTTGAGAGCATAGCTGTTATTCTTAGTGTAATGTGCTTGTCCCAGAACACGGTTAATTGTGGTATAACTTTGATGCTTGTATCTTTGATATTTCTACTTCTATTCTTCTCTTGAACTTCAGAGGTGCCTCAGCATTTATGTTTTGCTCCAAAAATAAAGGCAAGCGGGATACCACTCTTTCATATCATTTATGCATATTACAATCTTGTAGCTTCTTATGTACTTGTTACTTCTTATTAGTGCATTGGCACTCTTTCATAGCTTGCTTGACTATGAGGTGACATTAGTTGCATATTTCTTATTATGAATTGCCTGAGTACTTGATCACATAGTTAGTATATATACATCATATGAGCAAATGTGTTCGTGAAAGTTTCTTTTATCGCTCTCAGTTGTTAACTGAATTGCTTGAGGACAAGCAAATAGCTAAGCTTGGGGGGAGTTGATACGTCCAAAACGTATCTACTTTCCCGAACACTTTTGCTATTGTTTCTCCTCTAATTTGTGTGTTTTAATGCAACTAACAGGGACTGACGCTGTTTTCAGCAGAATTGCTCTGGTGTCTCGTTTTTGTGCAGAAATCCAACTTCCAGTAAAAATTCGGGAAAAATCAAGAAAAATCCTATTTCACCAGAAGACCCACGGAGCCAGAAGACGGGACGGAGAAAAGGCTCGAGGGGCCCTCACACACTGGTGGCGCGGCCCAGCCTTGGCCGCGCCACCCTGGCGTGAGGAGGACCCAGCCGTCCTCTCGGCCTCCCCTCTCGCCTACATATACCCTCTGACGACATAATATCGGGGAGACGGCGTTTTTCCCAGATAGACTTCCGCTGCGCCGCCGCCATCAGAAACCGCGATTCGGAACCAGAAACTCCGTTCTGGCACCCTGCCTTGACGGGGATTCGGAGGAGATCTTCATCACCATCATCACCGACGCTCCTCCATCAACCATCCATGATTCCCCCATCCATGTGTGAGTAATTCCCCCGCTGTAGGTGAGGGGATGGTAGGGATTGGATGAGATCATTTATGTAATTTGATATGAGATTGTTAGGGCATAGTGCCTAGTATCTTTATTTAGTGCCTATGACATTGTTGCAACTTGTTGTGCTTAATGCTTGTCACTTTGGGCCCGAGTGCCATGATTTCAGATCTGAACATGTTTTTATTTCTATGATGATACTTGTTGTTTATGGTCTTACCTACAAGTTGTATACACATATTGTTGTCCGGAACCCGAGGCCCCAAAGTGACAGAAATTGGGATAACCGGAGGGGATGGCTATGATGTGAGGATCACATGTGTTCACCGAGTGCTAATGCTTTGCTCCGGTACTCTATTAAAAGGAGTACCTTAATTACCAGTAGTTTCCCTTGAGGCCCTGCTGCAACAGGCTGGTAGGACAAAAGATGTCGTGCAAGTTTCTCCTTGTGAGCACGTACGACTATATACGGAACACATGCCTATGATTGTTTGTACTAGGATGCTTTATCATTATTTATCTGCAATGCCCATGTCTCATTGATTTCATGAATTATCTTATCCATGCAACGCCTATAATCCATCCCTATGCCTACAGTATTTGTTCCTACTGTTTACAAATGTTACTATTACCGCTGCTATTTTACTACTGCTATTACTGTTTCACTACTGTCACCACTATAAAACTATTGCTACTGATAAACCACTGCGAGCGAGACTGTTTCCCGGTGCAGCTGAATTGACAACTCATCTGTTAAGGCTTACATATATTCTTTGGCTCCCCTTGTGTCGAATCAATAAATTTGGGTAATACTTCCCTCGAAGACTGTTGCGATCCCCTATACTTGTGGGTTATCACCCCCCGACGGGAAAAACCTAAATCCCCGATTACTTTTCCAGAACACATCGCGATCCGCCGCTGCCGTCGACCCAAAGATCAGGAGGGTCCAGAAGCTCTTCCCGGCACCCTGCCGGAGAGGGGAATCGCCACCGGAGGTCTTCTTCATCGCCATGCTTGCCTCCGGAGCGATGAGTGAGTAGTCTATCTTGGACTATGGGTCCATAGCGGTAGGTAGAAGGTTGTCTTCTCCACCATGTGCTTCATGTTTAGATCTCATGAGCTGCCTTACATGATTGAGATCACCGTTATGTAATTCTACATGTTTGGTTTGTTGGGATCCGATGAATATTGGTGTTATGCTTGAGTTGAAGTAGTGAAATTTATCTTATGTTATCTCTATGTTGTTTATGATCTTGCATGCTCTCCGTTGTTAGTAGCTATCTTGGCCAAGTAGTTGCTAGTGACTCCAAGAGGGGGTATTTATGCTCGATAGTGGGTTCATGCCTCTATTTAATCTGGGGGAGTGACAGAAACCTCTAAGGTTGTAGATGTGCTGTTGCTACTAGGGGGAAAACAACATTCATATGCTCGAGGGCATATGCTTTGTTTACATTACACACTTTGCTTAATGCAATTATCTGTTGTTCGCAACTTAATACTTGTGGAGTTCTCGGATTGATTCGCCACAAGTGGATTATTAGTCATAGATGCAGTTGGATGGCGGTCTATGTATCTTGTTGTAATGCCCAGAGTAAATCTCATAGTGATCCTCTCGACATATGCACGTTGTCTTTATTCTATCAATTGCCCAATTGTAATTTGTTTACCCAGCATGTATTATTTTATCTTATGGAGAGACACCACTAGTGAACTATGGACCCCGGTCCTATTTCCTTTATATTGCTATCACCTGTTTACTTTACTCGCATACTATTATCATTTTCCACTCGATACGCTCATACCCTTTGTTTCAAGCAAACCGGTGAGATTGACAACCTCATCGTAAGTTGGGAACAAAGTATTTGGTTGTGTGTGTGCAGGTTCCACGTTGCTACTGGTTGAAGACGCGCTAACAAGTTATCGTTAACGGCGCCCTTGTTAGAGTATCACGCAGCTAGTGGGCATCACCTTCAGTCGTATTGACATCCTCCTCCTGGACGATTAAACCTTGGTTTCATAACTGAGGGAAAACTTGCTGCTATATTCATCAAAACCTTCTCTTGGGGTTTTCCAACTGGCCGGTCATTTTTACTTCTTCAACTCAGCCCCATCAGATACCACAAGCTCAAGATCAAGAAAGAGTAGAAGGGCACCAGAACAAGGCCTGATACCAACTTCATCTCTTCCAAAATTTTAGCAACAAGGTGAACAAATCAAGAACAAGCAGTAGTTTCTGTTCTTATCATCCATAAAAGAAAGTAAGAGGGGCAGTAGGATTACCCTCAGAATGGCATAGAGGTTCTATGCTAGACTCATCACAGGGTAGTAAATCAAATCAAAGCAAGCATCTATTCTTATAAGAAAAAGATTTGCCTTAGTCTTTGCATCACAGGCTAGACCAAGATAGCAAGCTAGAATCTGTTCTTATCAATTTAACTCTATAGCAGTGCTCACTTTGCACATAGCAGCTGCAACCAAAGTCACCATAAGCATCAGAGAAGAATCACTGATCAAAGCAGCCAGCCAAACGTCTCAACTCACTAATATGCATACTCTCCTGGGCACCACAGGAGCTATATAAAAGGATAGCAGCAGTCATATGGGTACAAGCATAATATTCTAGAAGCATCTAGAAAAGGGGCTTGATTAAATCATCACTAAAATAATTGCTTCAGTTCATGTCATAGATCAATTCACTTAAGCAACAGATAAATGGTGGTCATCAAAACCACAGTTCAGTCAAGCAATATAACTGAATACCATTCAATAACCAGCAACCATAGTTAAACGGAATCTTTGCATGAAATTAGCTACAACATGGTAAAAAGCCACCACAGTGAAAGGACGAGATGTCGCCTAGAGGGGGGGTGAATAGGCGTTTTAAAAACAATTACGGAATTGGCTTGAAGGAATGCGGAATTAAACTAACGTTTATTTTCTTCAAGCACAAGACCTAAATATGCTAGGCTCAACTAAGTGCAACAACAACAACTAGAGATAAGCAAGATAGCACAAGATAAATTTCACAAGTGATAAACAAGATATAAGTACTTCAAGCACGAAGGCTATCACAAGGAAATAAACTCGGGTATAGAGATAACCGAGGCACGCGGAGACGAAGATGTATCCCGATGTTCACTTACAAAAAGTAAGCTAATCACCGTTGGAGAGATGCGGGTAACCACGAAGGCCCCCGAACGCCACGAAGGCTCACCTTCTTCTCCGAGTCCCCCACGAAGCTAGGGACCCCTTCTTATGGTTAGCTTTTCCTCCACTCCGGAGATGGCAAGCTCCACAACCACTTCACAACTCCCACGAAGGGGAAGCCCGGGCCTCTTCACAATCTTCCACGAAGAGGACACCGTGGCACAACCACCGAGCCAACTAGGAGGTCACCCTCCAAGAGTAACAAGCTCACGGTCTCTCACTCGAACTAATCGTAATGGAGAGCTCAACACTATGCAAGGATGCAAAGCAAGAACACAAGGGAAAGTGCTCAAATCCTTCTCTCTCAAATCCCACCAAAGCAACAAATGCTATGGAGGAGTTAGAGAGGAAGAACAAGGGTGGAGGTCAACAAATGACACCAAGATCTAGATCCCAAAGGTTCCCCTCACTTAGAGGAGGAATGAGTTGGTGGAGATTGTAGATCTAGATCTCCTCTTCAAAATCCCTCAAAAATATGCAAGAATCATTGGAGGGAAGAGAGAGGGAGCAAGCTCAAGAGAGGCAACAATGGAGGTGAGAGAAAAGCTCAAGAACACTTTAGAACACCTACTAAACCGTTGGGGAAGAAGCCCCCTTTTATAGGGCAAGAAAACTGCCCGTTAGGGAGATTTTTCGGTCATCCCGGAGCAGCCCGGAGCAGCCCGGAGCAGCCCGGAGCAGAGCCCGGAGCAGCTCCGGCCGATACTCCGGAGCGAGTACCCGGCCACTGCTCAGCCCGGAGCAGCCCGGAGCAGCTCCGGACGTCACTCCGGATTTGCAAAACAGCAAAACCACTCATACGAAAAACGCGATAACTTTTGCATCCGAACTCCGTTTTTAGCAAACTTGGACTTTTTGAAAAGCTTAGAAAAAGTACTACAACTTTATGCAGAGAAACACCAAGAAATGTCAAGAGGAAAAATACGAAATATGGAGAGGTGTGAAACCTTCCAAAGTGAAGAACCGGTAAAACCTCTCAACTCGAAAACGCAATAGAAGATGCATTTGGATTCCGTTTTCGATGAACTTGGACTTGTTGGAAAGCTAGCAACAAGCACAAGAACCTCACATGGAGAAACACCAAGAAGCAACAAACTAGGAAGATGCAAAGTATGCAAAGGATTGAGCTCCCTATGACGATGTGATCAAGTTACCCAACCGAAAGCCCCTCTTGATAGTGCGGCTATCTATCCTATAACCCGGTCTCCCAACAAACACCTTGAGACCGGTAAAAGGAAAACCTAGCAAGGACATACCTTTGCCTTGAGCATCCCGCTTGATCTTGATGATGATGCTTCATGCTCTCATCAAGCCGGAATGCTTCACTTGATCATTGTTGCTTCGTGAAGACTTTAATTTGCTCCCCCATAAACCATTATGGGGTAGCTTTGTTAACACTCATCTTCACAAGTCCATTATCACCAAATGGACGACAAGCCTCAAACATATGATCTTCTTGAGATGCTTATCTTGAACTTTCACAACTCAACCTTGATAAAGAACATCATTTGATTTCATTCTCCCATGGGCCATATTGAATCCTTCTTTTGACGTAAGCCCATGGGAAGATACTTGATTCCACTATTCTCTCTTCATCTTGGTCATATTGGATTCATCTCTTCTATTCAATGATCTTGATGCCAATACTTAAGATATATCTTTATCTTCATGGCATCCAAGCCTTGAATCCAACACATGGACTTCAAGCAATTCCTATGAACAATTCCTTCATAAAAATCTCAATGAAAACATTAGTCCATAGGGATTGTCATTAATTACCAAAAACACACTTAGGGGCAATTGACCCTTACACACAACATCACAACCAATCTAGTACCATAACAGTAACCATCAATTGGCATCACAGCTTCACAAGATGAACCAATACAGCTACCACCGGTAATAATTCATAACAGCATCTTGCACAACCAAGGACACCATAGCTAGAGGAGAATTTAAGGGGAACTCACAGTGCTTCAGAAGTTGGCAGTGAGGCGACGCCGGGGTTGCTGGAGCAACGCCGTCCCACCGGCGTTGAGGTCGGAGCATGAAGGCGCCTCGGCAGCAGGTCGCGGTCGCCTGGGTTGCAGCCACGTTGCCGTCCCGCAGGTGCCGTGGGATCAGCATGGTCGAGAAGTTCCGTGGCGGAGCCACGGCAAGCATCGGTACCCAGGGAGGCCAGCGGCGACCGAAGCGGTCGGGTCACTGCTAGGGTTCTGAAACGGGGCATAGAGCTCGCCGTAGCCGAGCCGCAGGAGGAGGCGCTCGGGGAGACCTCGGAGGCGAAATTGGGTGGAGTCACCGGCGGTGGCCGGAGTCGGCCGGCGACCGGCCAGCACCAGGCGGCAGCGGAATCGCCTGGACGGGGGCGTGTGCGTGTGGGGAGAAGTAGAAGAGAAAGTGAGAGAAGGAGGAGGGGGTTGGGCCAAATTAACCAGGCCGGAATGGGCCGGCTGGGCCAAAAAGCTTCGGCCTACCTAAGTGATTAGAGCAGCCCAGTCCGATATATATAAAAAGTATTTGTTCGATTCTAGAATTTCTAGGAAATGTTAATAATACCCAATGAATACTTAAAAATAAACCAAAATGATTTTTGAGTACTACCAATAACATAGTATTTTCAAAACTTATAATCACACCAAAAAGTTGAATAAACTTCACTCATGTTATTTTGACCATTATTTATATGAGGAACCAAATTGCCATATCTTAAATGCCCTAAAAAATTTGCAAATAAAAATTTGAGTAGTTGGTATCATACTTAATAGTTTCATAACATTGAAGTTGCTAGCTTTACAATTCATATGAATAGGTATGAATAAGAGTAGCATGTCATTTAAAGGAATTTCTGAGTACTTAAATCTTTATTAAAACTGGAATACAACACACAAAAGGGGGGTAAACCACTTAAACCCTAATGCATAGCATATGTATGCATCATAGCATGATTTGCCTCTTTAAACATTGTCTTACAAGACAATGATGCTATTTTTCCAGAGCCCAGGGTTCAGGGTTCAACCGAAGCTTTCGATTGCAATACCTTGCAGTCTCAAGGCAAGTTCACTCTTGCCCATGCCTTTTGATTATTTTTATCAAATTACTTGCAAATCTATACCTGTGGTATTACTACTGCAAAAAAAATCAAAAGAGTTCTCTTTTATAAGAAATATGACTAGTGGTTATCGACCCGAGTGGTGATAACCTAGGAGGGCTGGCAAATGGAACCATGGTATGATTGTTGTGGTGGAGGTTCCATTTGCACGGGAAAGTAAAACCTAGGATTAATAACAAATGTCGCTAGTGATTCTTATGCCGTAAATTACGCGTTAACCATAAGACTTGGAATGGGATGAGAAAGTCAGCTAGTTTTTCTTCCTTTCGCATGTCAACGGAGTACCATACCGGAGAGTCAGGATGTAAATCGTTTAGCATTTCCTGACAACAAAGGGTGGGACCCCTAAGTTCCCCCGGTACCTGGTGTCTATGATGGATTGCGGGTATCTCGGGCATGTAAATCGGGGCTTGCGTGTTGGCTATGCTGTAAATCGGGGCTTACCGTTGCCCGAGCAAAGCAAAAGGGTGGGCATGCGGGGTCGTGGAGAAGGGTAGTGATTGGCTTGGATCAATGACTGGGCCCCATACCAAAGTGTATGGACGGGAAAGATCGCCCGGTTGTGCAACAAGGCTTTGATCTCTTATGGGTAAAGCAATGCACCTCTGCAGAGTGTATGAATTGTGGCTTGTCACTCCTTGTTCCGGGAAGGAACTGCGAACATGGCAGGAAAGGAACTCTATGAAGTTCTAGTCAACCTGTGAAGGCTGTCAGGCATAGTTTTCAAAATAAAAGCAACCTCTTGAAGAAATATTTATAAAAACCTGCATGACCTGTGATCATTGATCTATGGTCATAGCTAGTGCATCAAACACTTATCCCTTTTAAATGAACTTGCTGGGTAACGCTCGTTAATCACCCTACTCCCTCTTAACCCTTGCTTAGACTCTGAAGACCAGGAGGAGGAGGCTCTCTACGCGAATGCAACCCAGGAGGAGATCTTCTATGAGGAGCCAGATCTCTCCGGTGGTGTAGAAGGTGAAGATTACAAGATCGTCTACGGTGCAGAAGAGGAAGCCGAGCAGTAGACGAGATAGTACCGTTAGTTTAGCCGAGCAACCTAAAACACTACTAAATAAGTTGCTAAGCTACCCTAGTTCTTAGTTGTACTTTTAGTTATTCTAGAACAGGTATTGTAAGTTGTGAGTCAATGGGGTATCCTCGATGAACCTAAGAGGACCTCGAAGTTGTTGTATATTTGGGCTTGTAATAATAAAAGTTTGTTTGTGGACCCGCAATGTTTCTGTTGTATCACTCTGAGGGATGTAATATTTATGGAATGGAGTTTCATAAGTGTTATATCAACGACTTGCGTACTACAACAATGAGTGGTATGCTGAGTCACTGCAATGAAGATCAACTGCTTCAGCATCATCCAACAATTTGATGCTCATCATCATACCACAAATCACAAAAAAATCATCGCAGTCACTGCCCAAAAATAGACGGCATGTACATCTAGCCCACATATAGGCACACTACACGCATGAAGCAGAACTGACATAAATAAGGTAAAAGCTCCCACCATTTTGCTTCTACCGAGAACCATGAGCTCGTAGGGTTCATCCTGGAAGCAAGCAAGGTCAAATTCGAGCTACGTGGGAGAGAGAGGTAGGGCGGGGCCGGACGCAGACCTTGTCGATCTTCGCGGGGTCTAGTTAGGCGATCAGACCATGGAGGCGGCGGACGTCCTGTCCCGTGCTACTGCAGTGCGGCCTCTTCGGGCGGCACATCACATGGTGAGGGCCATGGCGGTCTCCTGTAGCACCGGCGTCGCTCCTCCAGGACCAGTGCATCGCCTTTGCCGGCAGCCAGTGCCTCCTCGTGGGAGAGGGTGCGAGATTGAGAGGTGGAGAGATCGGCGATGTGCTGAGCCCGTGGATGTGTCGTGCCCGTGTGGTTATCTTCTGTATGAAACTGACTTCGAATAGCAGCTCCCGATCCACCGACAGGCCAGCAAGCAGACCCAAGAGGGACACCACGAAAGCCAGGCACCGCCTCCCCTATAGTGGACCCCGCGATAGCTACTTGCCGATCGACCAGCAACCCCTCACCCCAGGGAACTTAGAGCTCTTCTGAGATGCCATGAAAAAGGACAAAACTCAAACACCTTGCAGGAAACTACGGGAGAAATTGCCACATACAACAAAGGCAGATTCGTTGCGAAAACTCAATTCGGCTTTTGGATGCATATGCTCTCTCTATCTAAAAACATATTTTAAAAGCAGTACTCCGCAATACTTCCACCATTTCTTGAACAACATGGAGTTGTACAGTAGCTTTACACTGACAATCCTTCACCCAGCGCTCACCTAAAAAAACTGACCAAATATTTTACATTTACATATTCACAATCTAAGCGCGTTTGTAAATTTTTACAGAAAATCAATATGTTTTGTGGTGTATGTAAAAAAGAAAAAAATGCCATATGAAATTTCCTATTTTTAGTACCAAATTTTATCTTTTTTACACACACCACATGACAAGTCAATTTGCAGTGCAACGACTTTGTGGACATGTAGCACGTGAAGATGTACGTGCGAATTTCTTGTTTCAATTTTTTAAAATTTTGAAATATGTCAAATATATATTTAAAAAATAGAGAGCATATGTTCCCACAAGCCAAGCCAAAACATCACTCTCGATTTGTTGCTGATTGTAACTCTAAATTAGACTTTGTACACCGTGTGCTATGAGCTGAATCAAATGCCCTGAAGCGTGGTCTCTTGCTGGCCGATACGTTGGGGGTGCTCAAAGGTCAGTTTGAGTTCTGATAATCAGGAGGTGTTGAGGACCCTGCGAAATTTAGGATGACCCTATGACATCACATCATCGATTCTGTGACGATTGTTATCATTTCCCTAACCTGGATTTTTTCAGGACGTTATGGCGTCAGGACCCTATCGCCAGCCGTCGAAATCCGTCAGTGCATCAAGATTGGTGAGATGATTTTGCCAAAAAAGTTCCTGCACATGTTCATATTTTTACTACGAGATCCTCCTCGGTTTTTGGTCGGACGTTGAACTAACAAAAAGTTCTTCAGGAATGAAAGCATGGATCCATCTACTCTAATAAAAGCCGCCCTAAGGTCTTTCTCTCCTTTCTGCTAATCTTGTTGTGATTCTGAATTCTATAGTGGTCAAGTCGATTCATGTAACGAATATACAAAGAATTTGTGTTGTGCATATGTATATACACGTGATGCATTGAATCTGACGGTGGTGTGCCTCGTGGAGTTATTCCTCTTGTGCTGCTGATCGTGGCGTGATTCTGCAGGCTCGTGGCTGGCGCTCTTCAGGCTGAGTCCATCGGCGCCACCATTGTGCACGCCTGACTTTAGTCGGCACTATTTTCCACTCCACCGCCTTACTCACTGCAGGGAGCTCTGCGAGGTATTTATTCGGCATTTCAATGACACCCTCCTCTTCGCCACAAGCGCTCGTCATAGGTATCCTTTTTTTTTGACAAAATGCAGTCGGAGCTGATATTTTATTGATATATAAGTAGAAGATTATAAAAGTGCCGAACCAAAACAGAGAGAAAACTGAAAAATGGACCAGAGAGAAAATTAATAATAACATCTGGAAAGGATTGGTTAAAAGATTGTGAATCCCGGTATAGGAAAAAGGTAACCTGCCAATAACCTCTCTATGATCTCAGATCTCAAGTTTATGGAAAGTGGGCCACAAGAATTTCATGAATCTTCTTGGCTACTGTCAAGAAGAAAATCCTTTCACGAGATCTATGTTGTTCGAATATCCTCAAAATGGGACTATTTTCGAGCATCTTTGCAGTGGCTTATAGAGATGAGATAATGTCCACTGGTGATAAACAACCCACCTTTTGATCCCTTCTACTATCCAGGCAGTGGCGGATCCAGGATTTCATGCTAGGGTGGGGCAACTAGGCATAATTTTTTTTTCAATACCACAAACATAGCATGCAATGGTTGATTCGTGTATAATTTTTCTATAGTTTCGTGTAAAAGCTGCACATCGGAGTGCTATGTACCTACAATAGTCTGAAGATATTGTCTCAGTTATGCATTGTAAAAAGCTATTGCGATATCAGAAGTATACAGAGAGAAAAAAACGCAGGGAGCTAGCACCTAGACATATGAAAGCGGTTAGATGTGCTGCATACATCAGCCGTCGCTCTCCCTGCAGTTTGAGTTGTGTCGCGGCTGCCTGAAACCTCGCCGGCCACCGGCCCGCCGCCGCTAGTTCGTAGTGGGTTGCTAAATCGCTAGGGTAGGCCCCACCCTTCCACCCTGCTGGCTCCGCCCCTGTATCCAGGGACGTGTAAAAGCAAGGCTGAAATTGCTTTGACACGCATGAGGTTGTTTGGTTGGTAGTGGGAAACATAAGCTAGGATATATGGGTCGGGGCTGGTGCTCCGTCTATATGTACTGATTTCTTGCAATAGCCCAGGCAAAATTAGGGGTGTGATTTTCAATGTTGGTTAATGATTCTACCACATTTACTTCTATGCGTTGCTCAACTGTCAAGATGTACCAAGTGTTTGGTTATTATATTATTGTTCCGTTTCCCTGCTCGTGAGACATGATCAATGGTTAGTTGACCACACATAAAGGTGTTTTTTTTAATAGATTCAGAAGATACATATCTTATCTATTTATTTACCTTTGGTCCCGGTTTAGAATATATCAACTAACTTTGCTATTTGCTGTTGGGATGATCACTATAGAAATTTTTATGTCACGCCATTTGTGTTAGCTTCTAACTATGGAACCATATATTACCTCAGATTACATGTTCAGTCTGAAGAGATGTTATATGGTGCTTTTACTTTGCGAGGTTTTGAAGTATGTTGAAAAATAGAATACATTTGCATACACAAGTCGGTGATTTGATGAATATAGGGACTAAAAATACATCTTGCTTGCAAAATTCTCCTAAAAGACTTGTGCTGCTATTTTGATGACACTAATTCATTAATTCTTCTATTACTATAACATTAGAAATTTAGGGTTAATTTGATAACAACAAAAACTTAACCAACCCACTAGCCAATGCAATCTTTGTTTGATATATACTTAACAAAAGCAACACCACCAATCTCCACATATATGCAAGCCTTGATTGTTATTCGGTGCAACTATGCAAGGCTACCATGTGGGGATGTGATAACGGGTCAACGATAAGTGAACAAAGGGGTGAAAGTCGAAGAAACATCCAACAGATTATATTTGCAAAAAATGAAGGTCATAATTATGCACATTGGTGGTAGAATAGGTACAAGGTGAGAGAAATACGGTAGATATGGAAAATCACAATGATTTTATACTCGGTACAAATATTTCTAATATATATGGATCACTGTCCCGTAGCAACGCACGGGCACTTAACTAGTTATTCATAAAGTTCATGTATGAATGTAAATAGATCCGTGCAAACATGCTGCAAGAACAAATGATAAATCCATCCAAGAACTGAAAAGGTTCTTCACATAATTTCAAACAGGACCATACAAGAATCACAAAGATCCATACAATAATGACCAAGATCTGTTAGATACATACAAGAAGGAACAAAAATAAGAACAAAATTTGGCAGATCAGGAACAAAAACAAAAAAAAAGATCAAAGAAATCCCACAGATCTCGCCAAGATCTAGCAGGAGGCGTGGCGGCCTGGCGACGGGGAGGCGGCCGCCAGAGTGCATCCGGCCCGGAGAAGCCGGCCATCGTTGGTGGTCGATGCAGCGCGGCGAACTCCGTCTCGGCGCGGCGATGGCGATGGCTGCCGAAGCGTGCCTCCGTCCCGGCGTGGCGACGCCGATGGCTACCCGAGCGTCCCGGGAGAGAAGGAGGCGGGTGATACGTCTCCAACGTATCTATAATTTTTGATGCTCCATGCTTGTTTTTACACTATTTGCCTATTGTTTCGTTACACTTCGTGGCACTTTTATGCATTTTCCGGAACTAACCTATTAACGAGTTGCCACAGTGCCAGTTTCCTGTTTTCTGCTGTTTTTGTGTTTCAGAAGTGATACACAGGAAATATTCTCGGAATTGGACGAAACAAGTTCCTAAAGTCTTATTTTACCCGGAAGCTTCCAGAGATCCGAAGGAGAGTAGGAGGGGGGCCACCAGGGCCCCACACGCAGGGGTGGCGCGGCCAGGCCCCTGGCCGCGTGGGCCCCGCGTGAGGGCGCCTGGCTCCTCCTCTGACGAGGCCCCTTCGCCTATAAAGACCCCCCGACGGAAAAAACCTAAGTACCCGATCAGATTTCCAGAACACATCGCGATCCGTCGCCACCGTCGACCCGAAGATCGGGAGGGTCCAGAAGCTCTTCCCGGCACCCTGCCGGAGAGGGGAATCGCCACCGGAGGTCTTCTTCATCGCCATGCTTGCCTCCGGAGCGATGAGTGAGTAGTCTACCTTGGACTATGGGTCCATAGTAGTAGCTAGATGGTTGTCTTCTCCACCATGTGCTTCATGTTTAGATCTCATGAGCTGCCCTACATGATTGAGATCACCGTTATGTAATTCTACATGTTTGGTTTGTTGGGATCCGATGAATATTGGTGTTTATGATTAAGTTGCTGTACTGAATTATATCTTTTGTTATCTCTATGTTGTTTATGATCTTGCATGCTCTCCGTTGTTAGTAGCTATCTTGGCCGAGTAGTTGCTAGTGACTCCAAGAGGGGGTATTTATGCTCGATAGTGGGTTCATGCCTCTATTTCACCTGGGGGAGTGACAGAAACCTCTAAGGTGGTAGATATGCTGTTGCTACTAGGGAGAAAACAACATTCATATGCTCCAGGGCATATGCTTTGTTTACATTACACACTTTGCTTAATGCAATTATCTGTTGTTCGCAACTTAATACTTGTGGAGTTCTCGGATTGATTCACCACAAGTGGATTATTAGTCATAGATGCAGTTGGATGGCGGTCTATGTATTTTGTTGTAATGCCTAGAGTAAATCTCATAGTGATCTTCTTGACATATCACGTTTATCTTTATTCTATCAGTTGCCCAACTATAATTTGTTTACCCAGCATGTGTTATTTTATCTATGGAGAGACACCACTAGTGAACTGTGGACCCCGGTCCTATTTACATCATATTGCTATCACCTGTTTACTTTATTCGCACTGTTTACTTTACTCGCATACTATATTGTTTTCCACTCGATACGCTCATAACCTTTGTTTCAAGCAAACCGGTGAGATTGACAACCTCATCGCAAGTTGGGAACAAAGTAGTTGATTGTGTGTGTGCAGGTTCCGCATCACCTTCAGTCGTTTGTCTCTCCTCTCCTGATCGATAAACCTTGGTTTCTTAAACTGAGGGAAAACTAGTTGCTATACTCATCATACCTTCCTCTTGGGGTTCCCAACGGGCTGGTTATTCACCACGCACAAGGACAATCTGCTTCCACGTCAACCACGCAGCAGCGGGGTGCAGGGTGCGGGGTGAGAGGTGGTCGGTGGGAGGGGCATGGGTGGTGGGGGGCGCCGGCCTTGGGAGAGGAGAGGGGCGGCGGCGGCGCCGCTCAGGGGGTCGGGGCTGGGATTATTGGATCTGGCGGGTCTGGTTAGGGTTTCCCATAGGGTTGCCTATATATACCACCGACGACGGGTTAATTTCCATAAAGTGGAAGGTTTTATTTGCAAAATAACCAAAACCGAATCTCCAACAGGATGGATGGTAGGCGATAGCGTCCGGGCGCCCTAAGGGCCTGATTTTCTCATTTTCGTCATTTAGCACATGACTTTTGGAAGTATGTTTCTAGAGAAGCTAACTAAATAACACATGAGTTAGCTAGCAAGGCAAAAACTTATGCATTGTGCCTCTTTTGGATGAATAAACAAGTTTCATACAACAAAGAAATGTGGACGCGCAGGTTATAAGATGACGCAACGAAAATATCTACAAACGACTCTCCATGGGAGAAGATGGCTTGGCTGCAACCTTTCGTGTTCAGGCATTGCATTGTCTATATAAGGTGTCACTGCGCCTACCAAGCTAAGCTTTCGTCAAAAAGGTGTCACTGCTTCCCTTTAGATGTCTGCGATGAAAAAAACTCTACCTACATCATCAAAAAGAATACCCACCACTAATGTGTTTTGATGAAAAAGTTTAATGTTATTTTATATAACTAGCAGGGTGGCCCTCGCAAATGCGAGGAAATTATCTTTAGCGTCTTGAAATTATTAATTGTTTATATTTATGTTTTGAAGGTATTTTTTCCTCCTATTTGTCACATAGATCTCAAAGTTGTAATTTAAATCGTGGCCATAAATTTTAGATCTAACTGTTAAAATAATATATAGATAATATTGATTTTAATACATAATAGATAGATATATTTTGATAAATCATTTCCTATTATTAAACCTATTAGTGGTTAATTTTGGTGACTGTCAACCAAATTTATTTTCTAATGTATGAATAAGTGAATACTTGACATCATCTCACCTTTTCAGTTACCATTATGTTCTAGCTAAGTAGTGTAATATTTTTAAAATCTAAAAATAGTAATTTTGGTGACTGTCGATCAATTTTGTTTTTTAACATATTGACCAGTTAATATTTTACGTCCCACCTTTCCAGTTGTATGTAATAGATAGATAGATTTTGAGAAATCCTTTCCTATTATTAAACCTATTAGTGGTTAATTTTGGTGAATATCAACCAATTTATTTTCTAACGTATGGATCAGTTAATACTTGACATCGTCTCACCTTTTCAGTTGCCATTATGTTCTAGCAAAGTAGTGTAATATTTTTTAAAATCTAAAAATAGTAATTTTGGTGACTGTCGATCAATTTTGTTTTTTAACGTATTGACCTACTTAATACTTGACATCCCATCTTTCCAGTTGCCGTTATGTTCTAGCTAAGTAGTGTGATTCTTTTTAAAATAGAAGACGCACATAGAATAAATTAGTATGACATATGTCTTGGCACTACCATGGATTTCTTTTTTTAACGAATCATTGCACATAGAGTCTTGTAGAAGTACTTCACATCCCATCTTTGTTTTTCCACGTCTTATCTGCTAGGGTACTTCCATTTATATATTTCAATACGTAGCTCTAATATTGAATATGTCAGACCAAAATGCACAATTACTTAATTATATAATTATTTATCTTTTGTTAACCCAAGACGTAAATTTTAGATCTGACTATCAAAATAATTTAGATGATGTGGCTTATGGTGTGTATGTTTAATATCCGGATATTGCTTTTACATGATTACATGAATAACTGGATACCGATCCAAGTATAACCCATATTTTTTACCTCTAAATTACTGCCGTATAATCATCTCTTTGTTCGAATTAGAATCCTATCATGAATAAACTGACACCGGTCCAATTATAACCCATATCTTTCCAATTATAACCCATATCTTTTTACCGCTAAATTACTGCAGTATGTTAATCATCTCTTTGTTCGGATTAGAATCATAAACGCAGGGCCGGATCTATATTGGGTGGGACCCTTGGCTAAGTTAGCGACATGGGCCCTAAGTCTAACGTATATGGGCCCTAAGTTAGCGGCATGGGCCCTAAGGCTGGAGGCATGGCGATCGGCGAGGTTACGATTGTGATCAGCTTTGAGAACCGCGAGGAGTCGAGTTGGCGATGTTGCCCGCAGAGGTACGTGCCGGGCCGGGCCTTAAAGTTTTTTTAGATGTATAGAAATATATATAGAAGGGTATACAAAATTATGGATCACCTCCTGATATGGGCCCCTGGCCGCCGCATAAGGTCGCATAGGCCCAGATCCGGCCCTGCATAAACGGAAGGTACTTCTATTAATTTTATTCCACTACATTACTGCAGTATAACCATCTCTTTGTTCGGATTAGAATCCTAAATAGAAGGTACTTCTATTTTTTCCTACCATGTACAACAGACGTCATGATGCTTAGAATTTTAATGGAAAGCTAATTGTATTTTATTTCCTTGCTCATTGAACTTGCCGACTTATGCTTTGCTAGACACTTTTTTCTCTTGAAAGGGGTCACGTATGAGCCAAGCACATGTATCTATGTTTTGACGGACACTTTTTTCTTTGGAAGTGGTCACGTATGAGCCAAACAGGACATATTGTGTATGTGTACAATATATGTGCTCGTATATGTTACGTAATTTTTTTAAATCTTGACCATTAAATCTATAGATCTAACAGCTAAAATAATTCTAGTGATGTGGGTTACCGTGGTGTCTCTATTTTAGAGCCTCGTATTGTGCTTTTAGTATATAACTAGCATAGTGGCCCTCTTAAATGCGAGGGGCATCGTCAGATTTAGAACAATATGTGAAATAATTTGGGTTATTATCCTGAATATAATATTATCATTGCAGACAATTTTTAATAATCTTTAATTATGATTGAATAACATTACATTATTTTAGACTCCTTTTATACGCGGGTCAAGCTTAAAATTACAAGTAAGGTTCACTTGAGCAAGTGCTAGAAGATGTTTATCTGATATTGTGAATAAGATAGAAAAAATATATAGATTCTAATGGGGCCATGCATTTTCATTTTATTTTGAGGACGTCATTTTACCTCTTATTACTTCTGTCCTAGTTTTATTTTATTTTGTGTGTGCTTATAATATATTTATGTATAGATTATAAATGTTAGAGAATCTTGGCAACTTGTTTTTTAAAATGTCATCTGTTTGGAAACAAATCATCTATTACTTGTTATCTCTTCTCTTTATCTCTATCCCTCTGCTCACTTTTTAAGAAGCTCTCATTTGCATGTATGGGCATCTTAATTAATATTCTTTTCATTAGGCACATGCCGTTTTAAATTTCAAAGGATTAAATACCAGTGGAAAATAGAGGTGAAAATATAATATAAAATAAAACTCCTAATAACTGAACAAATTTACACATGACATGTATTGGAGTACTATGAACATAGTTAATTACGGTTGAAAAATCAATTTCCCATTTCTTAGTCAATAGACTCGAGAACATTGAATGGATTCTAATAAAAATCATGTAACTTTAAACACATTGGTCAGTCGCAAATTAGTTCCTCCTTAGCTTTAAGGTATGTTGCATGATTGAATAAATAATTTTTTATTTCTTAGTTAGTATACTCAAGAACATCGAGTGGCTTCTAAAGTTCTAATAGAAACCATGTAACTTGGAACATATTGCTTCAGCCGCAAATTAGGTTATCCTTAACTTTGAGGTACGGTGGAGGATTTAACAAATAATTTTCTCATTTCTTAGTCAATATACTCGAGAACATCGAGTGGCTTCTAATAGAAATAATGTAATTTGGAACATATTGCATTAGCGACAAATTAGTTTCTCCTTGATTTTAAGGTACATCCATTGATATTTATACCATATTGCAATATTTATAGAGTCAAATTTGAAATTTTGATCACGGTTCGAAGTGCTAGCTAGAATATCACTTATTTTGCTAGCCCATGTACAAACTGTGGCATGAAATTAGCCGTGGGTATAACTGTAGAAGGTTACCTAGATTATGAACCTGCTTGCTGATGGGTGTCTCCATTGGTCTCCATTGCTCATCAAACAATGTGCGCACGATTTACTCTTGAGTAAGTGATAGCTACCTTTGTTGCTCTCCCAGCCTGCTGAATCTAATGGGAGCTGCAAAGGACTATAGAAGCATCGCACTTGGTTATCGAGAGGAGGGTAGCCCTGAGACAGTTACTTGGCACCAAGACAAACACTGCGAATTATCATGTCAATTTAATATCTAGATAGACGCATGATCTTCTCGCACATGAAACGTCTGGGGTAAGGCGTTAGTGTCGACTTCTCACGACCAGGCCATATACGTTATACCAAGAACCGCCCCATACATCCGCATGGCCGCCACTGCGCCACAATAGCGTGTGATGCCTTGATTCCCTTTTTATCTCGTTGCGACTGAGTTCGCATAGTCCAGTGCATCCATGGCGACTCCATGTATCCTGCGAGCCCCCTTCATCTTTTGCAACCTAGAGCATGTCGTCATTGGCCAATAGAGAAAAGAATTGATCTCGGTATGTCGACCTTCAAATGTTGTTCAATCCTGTGTACCAATAATTTTCATGGAAAAGAGCAGGCTGCAGTGAATCTCCGCCTCGACAAGTTAGTTTGTTAATGACCTAAGAAAAAGGCGATCTTGGTATAACGATCTATACCATGCATTTCCTATTTTGGTTTCCATAGCAGACAATGGACCAGAGTACATCGTGAATATCACATAAAGGTGGAGCAAATCGATATGGAGAAATACGATTGCCAACAGCACCCAGAGGCGCACATGAAGGCGGCATGATGAAGATCCGACGTATTTGCTATTTGTTTCTATTTTTGATGCAATCCCAAACACGCATGTTTCCATGAACTCCACATCTCTTTACATGCATACGGGGTTTTTTTTTGAGATCTGGATACTTGGTTGCATGGCTTGGTACATGTTAGACGTGTTACGTGGATTTTTTTTTTTTGAGATCTAGATACATGGACTTGGTTGCACGGTCCAGTTATGTACACAGTTTTTTTTTGGCTGAAAAGTTATGTAGATGTTTTTTTTGGCTGAATAGTTATGTACACGTTGAACGTGTGTTATATGTCACGACTTCTGCGTTACGTAAAGATATTATCTTTAGTTAAATCTTAGCCATAAATATTAGATCTAACTGTCAAAATAATTCTAGTGATGTGGATTAACGTGGTGTCTCTATTTAATTAACTCCGTATTGTGCTTTTAGTATATAATAGATAGATAGATAGATAGATAGAATAGATAGATAGATTTTTCTTTGTAACAAGTGCGCACGGGTCAACGAAGCCCATCACAAGCACTATGTTAAATGTTGTATCCGAAGAAAGCGCGTCAACACATGCTCCATTACAATTATCTATATGAATATAGACTAGAGTGATGTTTCATATGCTCACGATATTTAAATTTTGTTTAAAATATATTTCAATTGACAAAAAATTCAGATAAAAATTTAATGCGTTCATCTCAACATTCTTTGTTCTCACAAAGTTTTTCATCATAATCTCCCTTGTTTTACCTTGGCCGCTTACTCAGTTGCAGCATACACGAAATGTCTTCATGCTCATGGAAAAATTGTAGGAATCTATCGCCTCCTTTGTGTTTGGCTCCTACCGGTGCTCGCTCGTCCACACCAATGTGAAAAAAGGTCTTCTTGCTCTAGGGAATTCTTCGGGACTCGTCACGGGCTCCCTCGCAATGGCACGTGCTGGCGCGCGCTCACCTGTGCCGACCAGGTTGGAGGCGAGGACCGATGTGGTTTGTCTCCGCTCAAAGCGGGTGCAAGGGCACATTATGAATATTTCTTAGTCAAGGGTTGAAGTAATTATATTGTTAAGAATGTCAGTAGGAATAGGGGAGAGGGCGCTGTAGAGTAGTTATTCTACAACCTTTTAAGGGGGCTGATAAAATAGTATCCATTCCTATAAAATAGTGGAAAAATGGTTTTATGTTCAGACCTCTAGCACCGGTTGTGTATTAAACCAATGCTAATGGTCCCTCCAGGGGACCGCAGTGTGATACGTCTCAAACGTATCTATAATTTTTGATGCTCCATGCTTGTTTTACACCATTTGCTTCATGTTTTGTTTACACTTTGTGGCATTTTTATGCGATTTCTGGAACTAACCTACTAACGAGATGCCACAGTGCCAGTTCCCTGTTTTCTGCTGTTTTGTGTTTTAGAAAAGCTACACAGGAAATATTCTCGAAATTGGACAAACCGAAGACCGAAACTCCTATTTTTCCCGGACGAAGGACGTGGACCGAAAGAGAGTCGGAGGGGGGGCCAGAGGGCAGCCTCACCATGAGGGGTGCGCCCCCCTCCTGGTCGCGCCCAGGGGTGGTGAGGCCCCCCTGGTGGCCCTCTGACGCCGCCCCTCCGCCTATTTAAAGCCTCCGTCTCGAAAACCCTAAAACGGTCGGTGTTTTTCCCAGAACAGTTCCGCAGCGACGCCGCCGTCGAAGAAAAATTTCAGGGGATAGAAGTCTCTGTTCCGGCACCCTGCCGGGACGGGAAGTGCCCCCAGAGCCATCTCCATCGGTCTCCATCGCCGTCTCCGCCGTCTCCATCGACCCCATCATCATCTCCATCGTTGTTGTTGCCTCCGATGATGAGGAGGGAGTAGTTCTCCCCCGGGGCTGAGGGCTCTACCGGTAGCTATGTGGTTCACCTCTCTCTCCCATGATGTGATCTTTATGTGATCGTGAGCTTTGTATCTAGTTGAATTGGTAGATGCTATTATTCAGATATTATGCTACTCCCGTGCTTTATTATTGTAATCTCCAGAGATACCTTGTATCATTGTGTGACGGTGACAGTGTGCGCATCATGTGTGTCTTTTTGGTTAATATCTCTATGAATTGTTGGTGTTTGTTGGAACCATCTAGTGCGTTCATGGTGATAGTGTGGGACAATCTAGTTTAGGGAAATATGGACTTTGAGGAGTGCTTCGTAGCCCTACGCATGATTAGTGTTTGTTTTTCATTGGAGAATAGTTTAGAGTGGCATATTGATGTTAGTATCTATTGGTTCAATTATGTTATATTTGTTGAGAGTGTGTCCACTAGTGAAAGTATGATCCCTAGGCCGTGTTTCCAAGCATTGCACACCGTTTCCTTTCAGTTTTGTTACATGTTTGCTTACAGCGATATTAATTTCAGATTACATTTACTACTTATAATCATCACTACTACTTGTATTTCACTATCTCTTTGCCGAACTAGTGCACCTATACATCTAACAAGTGTATTGGGTATGTTGGGGACACAAGAGACTTTCTGTATCGTAATTGCCGGGTTGCTTGAGAGGGATAGCTTTGACCTCTTCCTCCCTGAGTTCGATAAACCTTGGGTGATCCACTTAAGGGAAACTTGCTGCTGTTCTACGAACCTCTGCACTTGGAGGCCCAACACTGTCTACAGGAATAGAAGCGTGCGTAGACATCAAGCTCTTTTCTGGCGCCGTTGCCGGGGAGGTAAGGTAAAAGGTGCTCGCATCCTCTTGTGTGAGTGCTCGGAGTTATTTCCTTTAGATTCTGCAATTATATCTTTTTGTTTCTTGTTTTTATTTTCGCTAGTTAGGCTTAATGGAAAATAAAGAGTTTTATAGTGACTTTCCTGATTTAAGATTTAAAGTGGTTGAAAAACCTTCGGAGCTTATTTCACATAGCAATGTTATTCGTATGAATTCTTTGAACACCGTTATTGCTAATGCTATAGAAAGGTCTAAGCTTGGGGAAGCTGGTTTTGCTAAGCATGATATTTTTAGTTCCCCAGCTTTAGTGGAGAAAGTTTGGTCTGATGATATTTTATCTCCCATATGTGATGTTACTAATGATGTTTGTGATCCTCGTTCTTTTAAAATACCTATTAAAATTGTTGAACGTGTTTTGAATAACCGCTATCTAGGGGATGGAACTGTCCATCCCGGCAATCATTTGCTCTTTATACATGAATTATGCGATTTGTTCAAGTGTGCAGGTATTTCTACAGGTGAAGTTAAGAGGAAGCTATTTTCTTTGTCACTGAAGGGCAGAGCGGTGGAATGGTATAAGACGCTGAATGATGGGCGACCTATTGGTTGGGAGGAAATTGCACCTCTCTTTTATTCTAAATTCTATCCTTGTAATGAGGTTCACAAAGATAGGAATTATATTTATAATATTCACCATCATGATGGAGAAAGCATTGCCCAAGCATGGGGAAGATTGAAGTCACTAATGCTCAAATGTCATATTCATGAGCTTCCCCGTAATATTGTTATTAATAATTTTTATGCAAGGCTTTCAGGATATTACAAGGACTATCAAGATGCATGCTTTGATAACTCTTTCACAAGCAAGGATGTTGACGTCAAGTGGGATCTGCTTGAAACAATTCAAAACAATATTGAAGATTGGGATAGCGACAAAGGTAAAGGATCAGATATAAATTATGAGTATGATTGCATTAAGTCTTTCACTGAAACTGCTAATTTTCATGAGCTTAGTGCTAAATATGGTCTTGATCCTCAAATTATGGTTAATTGCTTTAGAGCCTTTGCTTCCCATATTAATGTTCCTAAGGGAAATGGGGACGTGTATCATGAACCTATTAAGGATACTTGCATAGATAGTGATATTGTTATTGATGATTGCAATAAACATGCTCAAACTTCTGAAAGTACTACTTCTTATAAGCATGTTAATTTTTGTGGAGTACTTAGACCTTGTGAACAGAGTCACGACAAAAACATTATTGTATCGACCACAGGAATGAAGAAACCCAAATGTGGGATGAGGCTCTAGATGAGCTTGGTAAAAAGGTTTGTGAGCTTTATCCTTTTATTTGTGAACTTTGCTATGACAAGGGTCATTTTAATTTTCAATGCTCAGGCCATAATAGTGACACGTGTAATCGAATGAGTACCGCAAGTTTGTATTGTGATGACAAGATCACTCTCAATCAGCATGATGAGCTTACTTTGTTTTTGGGGTGTGAAGAGTTATCTAGAAAAACTTCTTTGGTAGATATGAGCGTTTTTAAAAATATTAGCATCCTGCAGGGTTGTCGTCTTTATTGTGTTAAAGATTGTCGCGTAAATACTTACTTACTTACAAAATGTTATAAAACATGATGTTTTGCCAAGCTATGACAGGACTAATATATGTTTCCATCTTATTAATAGAGAGGAGGAATCCTCCAAAGTTTCTTCTATTGTTTCTGTCAGTAAATCAGATTATGTGGAGAAGATGCCTTTCAAGCCTCTCCCTCCTAAAGAAGAGAGTAAGAAGAAGAAGAAGAGGAGGAGTAAAAGGCGAGAGGAAACGGTATCTTCCCCTAAGCATGTTGCTACTATTATAGATTATGATGATTCTGAACTTGATGATGTTCTTATGCCTGTTACCTATGTTAGTAATCATGATTGGGAAAAGCACTCTACTTTCGATATTGAAAATCTTTTTGGTACCAATTCTAAAAATTATGATGTTAATAATTGATGTACCATTAGTAATATCCATGTTCCTTCCTATGATGATATATTTGATGAATACGCTTTGAAAGATAGCTATTCTATTGCTTATGATGATTACAATGATAAGTATAATATTTTCAGTTCACCTACTATTGAGGAGGAAACAAGGTATGGTTACAATATGCCTCCTATTTTTGATGAATATGGTGATGAGAATAGTTATTTTGGTGAATTTGCTCCTACTACTATTGTTCATGTAGGGAGTATTAATCCTTTTATGCATGTGTCTCATGATAGGGATGTTTTATGTGATAGTTATATTGTTAATTCTATTCATGATGCCACTAAAAGTTATTATGAGAGAGAGAAACATGGTTTTATGGATCTCAACAATATTAACTTTACCCTCTTTATGTTACAAATCTTGAAGTTGCACTTGTTTTATCTATCCATGTTTGTTACTATGTGCTTAGTTGATTTATTTTCTTATAAGATTCCTATGCATAGGAAGTGGTTTAGATTTAAATGTGTTTCATATTTACTTTTTGATGCTCTCTCTTGCTTCAAGTTCTTATATGATGCCTTTGCCTTAAGCTCTTTTATGGCGCCTACATGAGCATCTTTTCAAATTACTATGCCTAGCTCAAAGACGTTAAAGAAAATCACTCTTGGGAGATAACCAAATGTTTTACTTTCAGTACTTTTTATTTTATTTGAGTCTTGGAAGTTATTACTACTATAATGACCGCTCCTTATCCTTTTTATTTCGTTGTTGTGCCAAGGAGAACCTCTAATTTGAGGGAGGTAAGATTTGGGGAAGTTGCTGTCCAGAAACTGATTTCGGTGCTGCACTGTAAAAATTCGTGAAAATTCTCAGAATATCTTTTTGACCTGCGATTTCTTGTGCATATGCCCCAGGTTATCTCCAAACTTCTATTAGTTTTGCACTTTTCGATTTGAGCAACAGAAGGTCCTCGAAAAAATCGACCTTTGTCAGCTGTTCTGTTTTACAGATATCTACCACTATTTGTGTTTGCCTCTCGATCGCCTTCTTTTTTAGTTCTTTTGATCACGGAACTTTTGGGGAAGTTGCTAAAGTAGTATATGCTTTATACGTGGTGTTTTTGAGTTGAGACCTGAACCAAAAAGGGTTGATTCATTATTATGCTTATGCTAACGTTGCTAATAGAATTGTGTGAAGTTTTGTATGAAGGAAGTTTTCATGTGTAGGGATTGGAGAATGATGAGATGAGTTGAAGAATGGACAAAAGCTCAAGCTTGGGGATGCACATGTCACCCCAATAAATATCTAAGAGGTACAAGCGTCAAAGCTTGGGGATGCCCCCGAGGCACCTCTTCTTCATCGGCAAAAATCATGTCACCTTTCAAGACACTATATTTTTATTGCTTCATGCACTATGCGTTTTTCTTGGAGCGTCAGTTGTTTTTGCTTTTAGTTTTATTTTGTTTTGTTTGCTGCAATAAATGGTTTGATCACATCATGTTGTTTTGGAGAGAGACTTATTCCGTTTTTCATTTGCCGAGAACACTCTAGTTTTCACTCTTATCGTTCAATGAGTGTTCTCTTTTTCTCGAACTGCGTTTAGCTTTTGTTTTTCGCCTTAATTTTTGTTCAGATCTTGTTTTATCTTTGCATCAAGGTGTATTTGGACCTCTGGTCTATGTTGATTTTCATCAAAAGAGTTGTTTCAAAAAGGTTTGAATGGTGTTGGAAAAGAGAAAAAGTTTCATGCAAAAAAGTGGTACAAAAAGGAGCTTGTTTAGACTGCGGCTTAGACTTTTGCATGCCATGCTTGATGTCGTTTTGATAGTATGCTTAGTGATTTTTTCCGTAGCATGACTTGTCTCAAATGACTGAGATTGCTTAATGAGTCTTTGAAAAAATCATGTGTTGTTTTTATTTTATGGAAGCATTAATTCGGTTTTCTCCTTGATGCTTTATTTGGGTTGACTTGGCACATGCTTACAACATGTTTGACTCATACAAAGTTGCCATAAGCCTCTATGATCATTTAGTTTTTGACTTTTGATGCCTATGCTTCTCTTAATGATGTTTTGTCGCTATGCATGATTATGGCCGTTATTGCTCTCTTAGTTGGTCGCTCCCAGTCTTTTGCTAGCCCTCATTTTGTACTGAGTATGAGCTCTACTCGTGCATCCAACTCCCAAAAACTAAGTTATTCCAATGTGTACACCATACATACCTATTAGCAATTGCTATTCCAAAGTACATTTGACTTGCTTTTATCTATCCTTCGAATTAAACTTTTTTGGTGTTATGCAAAAATTAGTCAGTAATGCTCTCACGAACCTGATGGCACACTTTACTTTTCTCGCTTTTAAAATTTTAACTTTGTGGCTCTTTTATGTTGACGTTATGCTTGCTAGTTGTAAGTTGGGAATTAGCCAAACCATGCCATCATGGGATAAGCTTTCAACATTGCACTTCTCTTATTTGGGTTGATATCATGATCTTTTGTTTATGGATACTCGCGATGTGAAACAAGTTGGGAATCTTGCGGGATCATGGAGTTTGTATATGTGTTAGAGAAACGCCTAGGCCGCTAATCTAAGCCATGCATCATTCATGGTGGAAATTTACAGCATGCCCATAGTGGACATTCGACGATGCATCTCAAAATAAAAAGCTATACCAATGGTAAATAAAAGAGATGCTGAGGTGTTCATTGTCTGTTTGTCCTATCATTTTGATGTGGGCTTGTTCCATGTCATCGGGCAAGGAGGTACCCCATTGGCGGTTCTCGATGATACGTGTATACTTACAATGACAAGAGCTTGCTTGCGACCCTAAGTCAAGTAGCATGAGATTTGCGTATTCGTACTTCACGGGACACGAGGTTTTCAACTTATGATTTGTCAAGCATATGCTCATAATCGTTTGTAATATCCCAGCATTTAGGATCAAACG
Organism: Dactylis glomerata; assembly: GCA_007115705.1. Classification (NCBI taxonomy): domain Eukaryota; kingdom Viridiplantae; phylum Streptophyta; class Magnoliopsida; order Poales; family Poaceae; genus Dactylis; species Dactylis glomerata. The sequence continues at coordinate 5,076 of QXEO01000770.1, read as the reverse complement.
AAGGGTAGAACTAGGACCTTTGTGCATTCATGCATCTAAAATCTGAGTAAATTTTTTGCAAATTCAAAAACCTGAGAGAGCAAAGCTCCTATCTAATCACCTTTAGAGTTAGAGGTCATTAGAATGTTATGGGTTTTGTTATGATCTCTTGATGTTGTTGTTTAAGTGAATTTGGAATTTCATTTTGATTGTTGAATATTCCCAAATTTGAATTAATAATCATTAATAAAGAAATAACCCAATTATTAATTGAGTTGGATAATAGAATGGGAATAAGTAAATAAAGTAAGTTGAAATATCACTTTATTAATATTAAAACACATTTACAATGTCTTTACATATTGGTAAAGTAAAAAAGAAAATTACAAAAGTGAAAAACAAAAGAAAACTAATCCTAAACTAGCTTTTGCATCTTCATGATCCTCATGATGGTCTTGAATCATCAACCTGCAAAATAAATAGCAAATAAAAGAAAACAGAGTTAGGGTTAGTATAATATTACTCTCAGACTTTGGCAATTACATTGCCATTTGCATCATTGAGTTTTTGGACCAAGTGTAGAATCTGTTCTGTTATTTACTGGGATGCAAAATAGAGGGGTGCAAAGCAGTTTCACAGTACGGCTAGCAGATGATGAGATCGAACTGAGTGAGGAAACATGCACACATCACACAAGCAGCTCAGTCACAGGACTGGGAAGCTGGAGCTGCAGCACCACAGCTGCCTGCAAACCAAGCAGCCGGCTAGATGAGCATCACCAGGAGAAGCAGCTCCCATTCGACCAGCAGGGAAACATCACCAAGAACATCACAAGTTCTTGCACAGCACCACTTAAACACTAGAAAACATCCAGCAAAACTATGAGGATGTACTGAAGCTCAAGATCAAGCCCAGGAGGAGAAGGACAAGTAATCAACAGCAAGTCCAGGAGGAGAAGGACAAGCCTAGGAGCTGAACCAGGAGGAGAAGGCAAGCAAGGAGCAAGCCATCACCACCAGCAAGCAGCAGCAGATAGCAACATCTTTGTTGCAAAACTTTAGGCATCAGGTAGAATATATATTCACCTCACAGCACCACACTGCTAGAGCATGGTTCAAGCATGTGTAGTAAATATGAAAAGCCCTCAGTTTGGCAAAGAGATGCTTTGCCAAGCTCATCATTGGGAATCAAGAATTAAAAGCCAAATATACATAAACCAGGGTAAAAACCTCAGTATAAACTTCATTGGCAGGTTCAGATTAGCAACAAGGCAGGAAGCTATTGACCATGTTGTGCTGGGCACATAACCACCAGGTTATGCACCTCAAGCACACAACAGGAATAGGTTGAGCATCACATCTTAGAACCCTGGAGTTGTTTTTAAGCAAATCACTTCACTTAGTTAAAAGGGCCTCAGACCAGCATCATAGGCCTGATATTTAGGTAAGTTTCACCACTCTATATAGCATTCCAACATTAGTTGCTGGGCACAAGACCAACAAGTCATGCACCTCAACACAACCAGCAGATCAATTGATAACTAGGGCAATAGAAATCACCACAAATCATTTTCCTAGCTAAAACATCTAGGAATCATATTTTGCTTAAGCAAATTCATCAATGAATCTCTGCACTATTGCAAGATTCACCATCACATAGTTGTCATGGATAAACCAGTGACAGAAGCAATAACAGCAGCATATCCATCACATGACCAGGCATAGAAGCTAACTGAATCTAGAAATTCAGTTATACACCAGCAACACTTTGATATCATGAATCACAGGAGTGGAAACCTATCAAACCAAGTTACTGATGCTAACTGAAACTTCAACAGGGCAAGCTTCAGAACAGCATTTCTGTCAGAGAAATGCACTGACAGAGTATTAGACACAACAAGATCATCACTGATCAAGCATAGTATCACTGAATTGAAACCACCAAAACAAGCTAGCATCAGCTAATAGCTACACAGAATCAATCTGTGAGCCTGGCTCACTGGCCTTGGCCAGATGGCCAAAGACCATGGCCGGAGCAGAAGGAGAAGGGTAGAGAGGAGGAAGAGGCACTCACCATCGCCCATGTGCTCGTCTGGACAGCATGGCAGGGCAGTGCCTACGCGGCCGGCCAGAGGCTACCCAAGGTAGTCTTCACCGCGGCACACCAGGAGCACCGCATCACCGGCGTGCACACACACATCACAACCACCAGAGGTCGCTCAGCAGGCACCAGGAGAGGGCTCGGCGATGCATCGAGCCGGAGGTGACCGGCGACGGTGGAAACCGAGGGGAAACCAACCACAGATCTCATCAGAGAGGAAGCTCCCGTCGAATCCAGTTGGAGGAGGGGGTAGAGGGAGTTGGGGCGACTGTTTTGCCCCAAGCGTCGGCGGCGGAGGCCACCGGAGCTGGCCGGAATGGTCGGGCGATGGCGGCGGCGATTAGGGTTCGCCAGAGCCTCGCGAGGAAGAGAGGGTGAGAGAGAGGGGGCTAGGCTGGGTCGGTTTGACCGACCCAGACCCGAGCCGGTTTGGTTCAACCAAACCAGGTGGGCTGGTTTGAGCCTAATGGGCCAAATCCGATTTTCAAATCAAATTCAAATTTCAAATTTTAAATTCTATTTTCTTTTGAATTAATTCAAATCCAAAACTAAAATAACACTATTTGATTTACCTCTATAAAATAATTTTCTTTTCTTTAATGAATTGAATATTTGATTAAAATCATAATTCTTATTACTTCTCAATTCAAACTTTGAAATCTTTTAATTTCCATTTTTCAAAAATCCTAATTTTTATTAATCAAAATAAAAATTAAGTCTTTTCTTTATTAAACTAATCCTTTTCTTTTCAAATAACTCCAACAAAAGATTTATACATTCAAAATTGATTTCAAACCTTAATTAATTGTTTTAATTCATATTTAGGGTAAAACGCACCAATAGTACTTTGTGTTGTGTTAAAATACTTTAACCATACCAAGTCTTGGGTAAAACACACAAATAAGAAAACAAAGACAAAGAATCACCATGCATTGCATATCATTGCACATAGCATCCATTTGCTTCTTTAAACATTGCCCTTACCGGACAATGATTGCATTTTTGTAGAACAAGGAGATCAGGAGTATCGCCAAGTATCCGACTCCATTACCTTTCAGTCACAAGGCAAGTTTATCTTGCTCATATCTCTTGGTTGCACTGGTTTTGAAACTACTTGCAAAGTGTTGACTTCAAACTCTAACATTTCAAAAGGGATGGAAAATCTATTTTCATAAGTAATATGATTAGTGGTTATCGACCAGTGGTGATAACCTAGGAAGGCTGGCAGGTGGAACCACGGTAAGATTGTGGTGGTGGAGGTTCCACTTGCACGGGAAAGTAAACCTAGGATTAACTACCAATGCCACAGTTATTCTTGTGCCGTAAAAACCATGTCGTCCAAGAGACTTGGAATGGGACGGGAAAGTCATCTGTATCTTCTCTCGTTCGCATGTCAATGGGCAGCCAGTTATCGGTCACGGTAGGTCTTGCGAGACTACTTGCACATGGGTGGGACCCCTTAGTTCCCACGGCACTGGTGTCTATGATGGTCCGCAAGGGACGCCTAGGTACTTCATCGTTGAGGGTGAATATCAGGGGCACAACCTGCTTGCGTGAATTGGGTGGGCATGTGTTGTGCGGAGAAGGCAGTGAATGGCTTGGATCAATGACTGGGCCCCACACGATGGAAGTGTGGACGGGAATGTACGCCCGGTTGTGCAGCAAGGCTTTGATCTCTTTTGGAAGGACACACCTCTGCAGAGTGTAAAAAGATGTGACATGTTACCCCTTGTTCCAGGAAGGAGCTGCGAACATGGCAGGAAAGGTGCTCTCAAGGCACTAATACCCTGTGTTGGCTATTGGGCATAGTTTTCTAAAGTAAAAGCAATCTTTCAAGAAACCTTTGATAAAACCTTGCATTGGCCTATGACTCTTTTGGGTCCATGGCTGTAGATAGTGCATATCACACCACTTCTTTCTAAAGAAACTTGATGGGTAATGCTCGTTACTCACCCCAATCTCTTAAACCCTTGCTAGACTGTGAAGAGCTTGATGAGGCAACTCTGAATGCGATCGGAGGCCAGCAGGACATCTTCTACGAGGAGCCAGATCTCTCTCGCGGAGTCGAAGGCGTGGATTACTTCATACGCTACGGAGCGTCTTCCGACGAGGACTCAGAGTGAAGAAAGACTAACTAGTAGATTAGTATCGTAGTCGAGGAACCGAGCAACTGTAGAGTAGGAATAAGTTATTGAGTTCTTCACATGTTTAATTATTTGAAGCTTTCCAGTTGTTGTAAACACTAAGCACTTGAGGTGTTCTCTTATGGGGAGCATTTTGTTATCATCATGCTTTGGTTTGTAATAATATGAAGTTCAGTTTGTATTTGGGCCCGCAATGTTTCTGCTGTACCATTCTGAGGGATGTAATATTTGTGGAGGTTTGTTCTGCAAGTGTTATATCAATGACTTGCATACTACAACATGCAGTGGTATGCTGGGTCACCGCAGCTGGTATCAGAGCAATTGCTTTGACCTTAGGTTGGAAACCTAGTAAAGGTATAGAACCTGTAGGAGTCTAGTAGCAATGGTAAAGAGTTCTCTAAATCTATGATGGTTATTCACTTGGGAATAACATGGTCATTTTTTTAGTGTTACAATTCTTTATTATGATGCATCATACTAATTCTATATCCTATTCTTGTAACAGCTATTATGGCATCGAGAATTCCAGCACGCACCGTTTGGTCACAGAGGAAGACTCTGGAAGACTATGAGGGAATGTCGTGGTTTCGTCAACAGATCTGCCATAGAGGTAGGGGTATGGCGGTTTGTGGAAGGGGGTGAACACGGAGGAGCGATCCAGGACGGTGGTAGCACGAGTTTACCCAGCTTCAGATCCCGCGACGGTGGCGAGATCCTACGTGCTGCTATAATTCACTATATGGCAACAAGTGCTCGATTACAATGATGAGGTTGGCTGTTTCGCTATGCGATTCAGCCGTATGACTAGAACGTCTAACTTGCCTCAAGGGCTGCTCCACGCCGGGCTTATAAA
>QXEO01000767.1:0-15566 GCA_007115705.1 Dactylis glomerata | reverse complement strand
TCCTATAGGGGCCAGGAGGGGATGGTGTAGGGCAGATTGAAAGAAACCCAGGTTGAACACCCAAGTTTACTTTCGATATACACTTATTTCGACTAACCTTTACCTTCGAGTTCATCCGACGCCCTATTCCCCCGATCATATGTCCTTCATCTAGGACATTTGTCGTTAACCCTCGTCAATTGGCACCAACCGTGGGGATCTTGGGCGTTGGAATCATGAATTCGACGGCTTTTCCTCTTTTAGCCAACATCAGTACAGAAGTCGACAAAAATCAAGAGATGGAGTTGACAATCGGAAGTTTAAGCATCCTCATCGGGCCATCGGGTTCATCTCGCCTTTCAGATCCGACGAAACAAAATCCGTCGCCAAGTAAGCCCGAAACAGTAGCAATGATGGAATATTCTGACAGCTCTTCCAGTGAGGTAAACTCGTCGGTCAGCTTAGAAGAAGTGCAAAAAAGGAAAGATCGCAGAAGACAGTGAAGCAATAGAAAATTTCGACGCAGGGGTCCAACTCGACGATCTCATGATCTGCCTCGACGATATCTCAGATAAGTCAACAGACACACGGAAGACAGGGTTAGAGCTTTCTGAAGATGGTGACTCGGTCTTCTCAAGCTTCAATAGTAACATCGGCAAACAATGTCAGGTGCTCACCATTGTGGGAGACAACTCAGAAGAATTTGACAAAACAATAATCTAGTGCTAAACATAGCAAATATCGACAGAGGAGCAAATCACCTAGCAGAAGGGCAAACAGCAGAATCCCTCACAACCAGGGAAATTTTTTGACTATCAGTCGATGAATGGAGGATAATAAGAGAAGCTGTAGAACATGGCACGCCCAATACCATCAAATTCCAGCAAAGACATGCTTTTGGGGTATCATTATGCCTAAGACCGTAGGCAAAGCAACTAGCAAAAGAGAAATAGAGATACAAAGAAAAGAATCAGCCATTGCAGCTAGCAATGCCGCTCGCAGAGCACGAAGCGACACATCACACACTAACGCAAGGAGAAATCGTCGATATGGTTCAAGGGTACGAAAACCTCGAGTACTCAGAAAGACGAAGCATCTCTAAAAACCTCGACTAATCCTTCTATCGGTCGACGAGCAGGGGAACATCCTACCAAAAACCCCTGAACCAGCACTAGTAGCAGCACAAGCATATCTGCTTACAACTCCACCAAGGTCCAGGGGATCCTAGGGAACATATGCATAGAAGCAGCATTGAACGGACTCAACATGGTGGGCCATACGCTATCAGCAAAAGGAGAGGAAGCATATCACCACAAGGAAGTGCACAAAGCAAGGTCACCTCGCCATCACAACAGTCCTCGGCACAGAAGCACCAATCAACGATCTCGATCGCCATCACCAAAACAACATGGAGAAACCCAAAGGTCACGATCCCCAATGAAAAATGCGACTATGAAGACGACAAAAAAGAGATGGGGCATCATGCTTTAGCCGCAGGGTTCGCACCACTCCAGTTCCCAAGGGATTCAAGTTACCTCATGATCAGCAAACATACGATGGATCACAAGAACCACAATCATGGCTTTCAGACTATCTACAAGCAGTATAAATATTGGGAGGAACCAAAGAAATAGCAATGCAAAGTTTGCAACTACACCTCACCGGCGCAGCAAGGTCATGGTTGAGCAAACTAGAGAAGGAAAACTATTGGAAGCTAGGAAGACCTCACAAAACAATTTACAAGCAACTTCAGGTCGACATACAAGCGGCCAGCATCAATAGAAGAAGTCAAAGCGTGTGTGCAACAACGCGATGAAACACTGCGGGCATATATCCAAGATGGAGTCTTATCAAAATTTAGCAGTCGAAGTTTCAGATGAAAGAGCAATAGATGCGTTCATCATTGGATTAAGGCGAAGAGACCTAGTTGAAGAGATGCGCAAAGAATCAAGCCAAAACAATGTCAAACCTCATGGACGTAGCAAACAGATTTGCAGATGGAGAAGACGCATACAACAACAAGCGGACGCGATCCCCAGAGGATGATAGAAGAAATAGATATGGAAGTCAAAGGAGACGGCCCGAAATTATGACAACTACGGCTCACATAGCCAAGTCGCCGCAGGATACAAAGACAACCGCTATCAAGGAAGTGATCGCAGAAGCTCGGGATATCAAAGCTACAGAAAAGAGGACTATAAAAAGTTTTCCCACAAGAGAACCCAGAGAGTACAACCCGTCGCCAGAAGACATGCTCAACGGACCCTGTCATATACACTCAGCGTTCGTCGATGGGAAGCAAGTATCAAGGCACGCAATGAAAGATTGCACAATATTCTTAAACTACAAGAGGCAGCACTAAACAAGCAAACCGAAGCAAGGCGACAAGGATTGGAAGGAAGCAACAATCCTCCAAAAAAATGCAAGGAAACAACGGAGCTCCTCAAGGACAAGACCAGCAAAACCAGGGGCACGATGACGATGAAGGGTGATGACCCACAAGTATAGGGGATCGCAACAGTCTTCGAGGGAAGTATTACCCAAATTTATTGATTCGACACAAGGGGAGCCAAAGAATATATGTAAGCCTTAACAGATGAGTTGTCAATTCACCTGCACCTGGAAACAGTCTCACTCGCAGCGGTTTATCAGTAGCAACAGTTTTATAGCAGTGACAGTAGGAAAACAGTAACAGCAGTAGTAAAATAGTAGCGGTAGAAGTAACGGTTGTAAACAGTAGGAACAAATACTGTAGGCATAGGGATGGATAACGGGCGTTGCATGGATAAGATAATTCATGAAATCAATGAGATACGGGCATTGCAGATAAATAATGATAAAGCATCCTAGTACAAACAATCATAGGCATGTGTTCCGTATATAGTCGTACGTGCTCACAAGGAGAAACTTGCACGACATCTTTTGTCCTACCAGCCTGTTGCAGCAGGGCCTCAAGGGAAACTACTGGTAATTAAGGTACTCCTTTTAATAAAGTACCGGAGCAAAGCATTAGCACTCGGTGAACACATGTGATCCTCACATCATAGCCATCCCCTCCGGTTATCCCAATTTCTGTCACTTTGGGGCCTCGGGTTCCGGATAACAATATGTGTATACAACTTGTAGGTAAGACCATAAACAACAAGTATCATCATAGAAATAATAACATGTTCAGATCTAAAATCATGGCACTCGGGCCCAAAGTGACAAGCATTAAGCACAACAAGTTGCAACAATGTCATAGGCACTAAATAAAGATACTAGGCACTATGCCCTATCAATCTCATATCAAATTACATGAACAATCTCATCCAATCCCTACCATCCCCTCACCTACAGCGGGGGAATTACTCACACATGGATGGGGGAGTCATGGATGGTCGATGGAGGAGCGTCGGTGGTGATGGTGATGAAGATCTCCTCTGAATCCCCATCCCGGCAGGGTGCCAGAACGGAGTTTCTGGTTCCGAATCGCGGTTTCTGATGGCGGCGGCGCAGCGGAAGTCTATCTGGGAAAAACGCTGTCTCCCCGATCTTAAGTCGTCAGGGGGTATATGTAGGCGAGAGAGGGGGTCGAGAGGCGGCCTGGAGCCACCTCACATAGGGGTGGCGCGGCCAGGGCTGGGCCGCGCCACCACCTTGTGACGGCTCCTCGAGCCACTTCTCCCTCCGGTCTTCTGGCTCCGTGGGTATTCTGGTGAAATATGATTTTTGGTGATTTTTCCCGAATTTTTACTGGAAGTTGAATTTCTGCACAAAAACGAGACACCAGAGCAATTCTGCTGAAAACAGCGTCAGTCCGTGTTAGTTGTATTCAAAACACACAATTTAGAGGAGAAACAATAGCAAAAGTGTTCGGGAAAGTAGATACGTTTTGGACGTATCAACTCCCCCCAAGCTTAGCTATTTGCTTGTCCTCAAGCAATTCAGTTAACAACTGAGAGCGATAAAAGAAACTTTCACGAACACATTTGCTCATATGATGTATATATACTAACTATGTGATCAAGTACTCAGGCAATTCATAATAAGAAATATGCAACTAATGTCACCTTATAGTCAAGCAAGCTATGAAAGAGTGCCAATGCACTAATAACAAGTAACATGTGCATGAGAAGCTACAAGATTGTAATATGCATAAATGATATGAGAAAATGGTATCCCACTTGCCTTTATTTGTAGAGCAAAACATAAATGCTGAGGCACCTCTGAAGTCCAAGGGAAGACTAGAAGTAGAAATATCAAAGATACAAGCATCATAGTTATACCACAATTAACCGTGTTCTGGGACAAGCACATTGCACTAAGAATAACAGCTATGCTCTCAAGAAGTGCTTAAAAGTTAGAAGATGGTGACACAACATAAAAGTAAACGAATGGCCATTTGCAGAGGGAAGCAGTGATTTAACATGTGCTAGAGCTTTTCATTTGTAAAACAGAGATAAAAGGTTCTTTTGAGAGGTGGTTGTTCTATGTCAACGACTAGCAATGGGGACTTACTATCTTCCATAATAAACAAGTGAGAGCGGTTCCGAGTTCTTTGAAAATTAGCACATTGGTGCTCTTTTATAAAGCTTTGGCACTCCTCCCCACCTTTTTCCTTTTTCAAACCATGGCTAACCGATTCCATCGGGTGCCTACCAACTTTCACATCCCATTGGAGGAGTGCCTTTTTTCTTTCTTTTAGAATTGAGATTATAATGGTCTGACCAGCTCCCTTGCAAAATTAATGACGAGCAGATGAAGCTGCCTAGTCGAGGGGTACTTAATTTAATATGGAAGATAGCAATTCCGACCACTACGTCCCCATGAGCTAAAAACAGTGGCACAAAATGAGAAGTAGTTGAAAGTTTTGAAAGGTAGCACATGAAAATTTACTTGGAATGGCTTACAAATACCATGCATAGGAATTTATAGTGGACTCTTTGGAAGACTTGGTTTTTGGTAATTGGATGCACGAGTAGAGCTCATACTCAGTACAGGTGAAGGCTAGCAAAATACTGGGAAGCGACAATCGAGAGAGCAATAGCTATCATAATCATGCTTGCGACAAAACAAAATTAATATAGGCATAAAAATGATACAAGAACTCTGAGGCAAATTAGATCATCGAGGCTTAATTGACTTTTTGTTCAGTCATATGCATGCTTGAGCATGTGCCAAGTCGATTCAAATGAAGCTTTCAGAGGTGGATACCACAATATCATACCATACTATGAATAGAACAATGCATGCAAGCATCTACATGACATGCTACAGGCTGATAGTAGATTGAAACTAATCATATGAAAGCAAGAACTACAAAGCATCCATTAGATGACATATACCTTACATGAACTGACTAAGCATGTCCACATAGATGAGTATATGTACAAAAATGAAAACAAATAGAGTTCATACCAGCCTCTTACCACATCTCGGATTGTCATATGTCGTCATTACCGCTCTTCACTTGTGTGGCTTGAATAATATAAAGTGAATACCAAGCTCCAATGGAGTAACGGGAGACTGAACTCTGCAGCAAACTTTACAAAACCGAAGAAGAACAACAAATATTTTTGGCGTTTTTTATTTTTGAAAGCAAAAGCGGAAGGAAATAGCAACAAAGCAAAATATTTTTGGATTTTTCAAATAGAAACCGAAAATAGCAAGTAAAGCAAACCAAAGGTGGAAAACTAAAGAACCAAATAGAGAGAAACAACGGAAATATTTTTGGTCTTTTTTGTGTTTTGGAAGCAATGAAAACAAGAACGAGAACAGTAAAGAAAGCGAAACATGAATATACAAAGATCCGACAGAATATGATATGTAGATGAGTGAATCGTCGGCGTACCTCCCCACAAGCTTAGGCTTTTGGCCTAAGTGGAGATCAATGCCGGCTTTGGTAGCTGCTCCAAGCCGGTGGGTCATCATAGGAGTAATCGTACCCTGGTTCCCGTGAAGATGAAGCTGATGGCGCATAATCATAATAAGGCTGCTCGTATGGGAAATTCATAGTGTTGGAGGGTTGTCCCGACTCCTCGGCGCCTTCTTCATCGTGCACAGGCGGCGGGTGCTCCCCTATGTACGCGTCAAGCTCATCTTCAGTAAGCGACCATCCATTCCTGCGATCAAGGTTAAACAAAAGAGGTGCAGGCAAACGGATTGATCGTTCAGTCTTTACTACCTTCCAGGTAGTCTTCTTGAAAAAGGTTAGCTCAAACATTAGATTAATCAGACTAGCAGGAGGAGAAATAAACTTATGTTGAACCATAGTATCAAGATCAAGTTTCTCAACGGGGAACTGCATATCTCGAAAATGGGGCAAAACACCATGAAAAGCTAGCAGGCGCGAAGCTATAAGCCCTCCACAGATTCCCCCTTTTTCACGGTTAATATCTAGACGGAAAGCTATTAAGGCACCCAAATTGTAAGTTCTATCACGCCTTAAAGCAGCAGCAATAAAAGCTAAATCATGGAGAGACAACTTACTTGCAGACTTCCTAGCAAGAACACATTTGGTAATGAAGAAGGCAAAATATCGGATGGATGGAAAATGAATGTTTCGAATTTTACCACCTTCTCCTGTGAAGCTTCTTCCTTGAAAAATCTCCTCGTATAGTTCTAACAATTGCCTTGGTTGTCCCTTTATCTTCTCAAGCGATCCCCACTGTGGTACTCTGATAAATGTGCAGAAAACATCGAGAGGCACGTTCACAGGTTTGTTATAAATTTTATAATGAACCATGGGATTAGAAGTGGACCAACTAAATCTGAAATCCTGCACCACAGACATTGTTAGTTTAACATATTGGGGAGGTTCACCCTCAACAAAATATTCTAATCCCGCATTGGAAAGCAAGGTTTGAAAATCATGAAGAATTCCAGCAGCACTCAAGAATGGCGAGCATGGATAGAGTGAAGGAAAAACCTTCTCTTCACGGTGAACTTTCATAACATCATGCACTTCTAGATCATGCTGAGAGAGTTGATACACATTCTCCTCCATTTCTGAAATTTTTCAACAAACTCATAAAAAGTGATTTAAAGACAAGCAAATGTAGGAAACTACTATAGAGGGTTACTAGAGAGCTATCATGCATCAAAATAATCTTTCTAAACAATAGAACAAGCATGCATACTCATTTATACTGTCACCTACAATGCTAAAATACTCAAGAAATACTTTACCAAAAGAAAATCTACTTGGACAAGTGGAGGAGTCACATACCGGAGAGCAAATGATCCAAGTTTCAGCAAAAATGTTGGGCTGAACAAGGAGATCGAAAATTCCAGGCGAAGGACAGCAAGAACTCGAGCTTGAGCAAATGGGTCGGTGTTTTTCGGGAGAGAGAAAGAGCAGGGGAAGAAGAGATGAGTGAGTGGCCTGGTGGGGCCCCCTCACACATGGGTGGCGCGGCCAGGGCTGGGCCGCGCCACCTGTGTGTGAGGTGGCGTGGCTGCCCCACCTGGTGCCTCCCAGGTGTCTCTCTGCCCCATTTTTGATATAAAAATTTATAAAGAATTTTCTAGAATTTTTCGAGAAACTTTATTTTCGAGGATTTTTCAGAAATTGGCATATCGATAAAACTCAGGAAAACGAGGATGAAAAGATTTCAAGCAAATCAAAACTAAGCATGCAGCAGCTCTGAGATACTCTTAATCATACAACTAAACTGAGAGAATAAATTTTTGATGAAAGTAAATACAAGTGAGGTGGAGTGGATGCGGTGAAAACGAAGTTTCGTTCATATAAAATCACTTTGTTAACAAGGTTGATCAAGTCTTGTTACCAAACTAACTTTATATGAGTCAAAACTTTGCATATCACTTAATGCTTATGTTACCTCAACTTTGATAGGTATAGTCCCAACCATAACAATTTGACATTCATCCTTGGGCTTTTGCTCTGAACAAATAATTTGACCAACTTTGATGGTCTCAACATGCTTGATTGAATTTAGAGCATTCCTCCTATCAATCTTCTTGGGAAAATAAACTGTGTATTCTTTGTCATTAACATTAAAAGTGACTTTTCCTTGATTGCAATTAATAACAGCACCTGCAGTGTTTAGAAAAGGTCTTCCAAGAATAATAGACATATTATCATCTTCAGGCATTTCCAACACAACAAAATCAGTTAGTATTAAACAGCTGTTAGCAACTTGAACAGGAACATTCTCACATATACCAATAGGAATAGTAGTAGACTTATCAGCCATCTGCAAGGATATATCAGTTAAAACCAATTTTTCTAGATCAAGTCTCTTATAAAGAGAAAAAGGCATGACACTAACTCCAGCTCCCAAATCACATAAGGTAGTTCTAACATAGTTATTTTTAATGGAGCACGGAATAGTTGGTATACCTGGATCTCCAAGCTTCTCTGGAACTTTACCATCAAAAGAATAGTTAGCAAGTAGTGTGGAAATTTCCTCACTAGGAATTTTCCTTTTGTTAGTGACAATATCTTTCATATACTTTGCATAAGGAGGCATTCTAATAGCATCAGTCAAAGGAATTTGCAAAAATAAAGGTCTCATCCATTCACAAAACCTGTTGTAGTGTTCTTCTTCCTTGGACTTGTGTTTCTTACTAGGAAAAGGCATTGGCTTCTGTACCCAAGGTTCCCTCTCCTTGCCATGCTTGTTGGCAATGAAGTCTTCTTTGGTGTACTTTACATTTTTATCACTCTTTTCCGGTTCTTCTTCAGCTTCTTCCTTATCTTCTTCTTTATCATCTCCTGGTTCTGTTTCAGCATCAGAAATAGAAACACTGTTAGGATCTTTACCTGCATCAGAGGATTCTGCAGTTGTTTTATGCTTCTTCTTCTTCTTGGGAGGAATATCATCACTTGAAGTACATTGAGAATCTTGCTCAACCCTCTTAGGATGTCCTTCAGGATATAATGGGTCTTGAGTAGCAGCACCACTTCTTGTGCGTATTTCACATGCTTGCTTCTCTCTTGCAGCATTAACTAGCAGATCTTGCTGCACTTTGGTAAGCTGATCAATTTGTGTTTGAATCATTTGAAAATGTTTAGCAAGTATCTTCACATCATTGACGGTTCTCTCCACAATATCCTGCATCTTGTTAATAACTCTAGAATTCTCCAATAGATGATTATGCACCATTCTATTAAAATTTTCTTGCTTAATAATAAAATTATCAAACTCATCTAAGCATTGATCAGGAGGTTTAGTGTAAGGAATATCTCTTTCATCAAAGCGTTGGAGAGAGTGTACCTCAATAGTAGATGAGCGAGGGATTGGCTTACATAATTCTTCAATAGGAGGTAAATTCTTCACATCTTCGGCCTTAATACCTTTCTCCTTAAGAGCTTTCTTAGCCTCCTTCATAACTTCATCATTTAATTCAATCATCCCTCTCTTCTTCGGTGTGGGCTCTGTAGATGGCGCAGGAGTTGGTGCTGGTGCTGGCTCAACTAAAGTCCAATCATCATGATTCCGGCTTATTTTAGCCATTAACTCCTCTGCTTCAGCCGGAGTTCTTTCCCTGAAAACACAACCAGCACAACTATCCAAATATGACTTAGATTCATCCGTTAGTCCATTATAAAATATATCAAGGAGTTCATTTTTAGGCAATGGTTCTTTAGGCAAAGCTCTAATTAAAGAACAAAACCTTGTCCAAGATTCAGGCAATTTCTCTCCTTTTCCCTGTTCAAAATCAAAGATTTTCTGCACAGCAGCATGTTGAGCACTAGCGGGAAAATATTTCTGAAAGAAAGTATTAACCAAAGCAATAGGACTAGTAAGAGATCCAGGAGCATCTGGAGAAGACAAAGATACAGAAGAAGAAGAGAAAGCCATGACAGCGTAAGCATCAAAAAAGTAGAGTAGAAAAATAAGGCTGTAAAAGCCATGAGTCATACCAGGGGCAATGCCCTCTAGATCCAGAACACAGTTCATAGGCCGGATCTCTTGGGTCACCCCGTGTATCTTTCATTACAAGTATAAAAAGACAAAACGTTCCTCATATTCGAGTTTACGAGTCTTTCAAAGGGAAAATACGGCAAATGCACGAATCATATAATAACGCTTTGAGGATAAATTTTCGACATAAAGTCACGAAATAAGACACTCTCGCGTATACAAAAGATATTACAATAATGGGTTATCAGAATCATCTACGCCTAAGGGATCTAAATAGTGGTACTCACAAAAAAACGCCGCATCCGCTTCTAGCAGCCTAGCCACGAGCCTGGAAGTCAAAAGAAAAGAAAGAAGAAACATTTCAGAGAGACAGCACAAGACTTCATAAGAAGGAAATATATTTACATAAGTGCAAAACCCTTTGACTAAGATGCTCGGGTTGCACGCGACTACAAGTTTTTACATTCAAAAGGATAAATGGAATACTACAAGAAAGCCGAGTCTATGCCACCTCAGCATTTTGCTCCATGGCAGAAGAAGGCATGATAAATTTCTCGCCAACAGTCGACGGAGGCGCAGGATCTTCCGCCGATGGAGGTGGCGCAGCAGATGTCGCGGAGGCCGCTGAAGGAGAAATAATCGCCACCAGCGCATGCGCCAACTTCTTCGCCTTCTCGAAGAAAGCCTTCATCTCATCGCAGGTGCGGCCATGGGAAGAGGTCACTTTCTCTCAGTCGAAGTCCGCACCATGGGCAAGAGAAAGTGCAATAGCACCCTCAGCACCACGCATCAGAGAAAGCCCCTTAAGCTGGAGGGTGGGGTCTTTAGTTGTATCGAAAGCCTTGGCAAGCTTGCCCAAGTTGTCCTTCAGAACTTCTGCCTTCTTCTTCGGCCACAACCCGACGAACAGCCGTGATAGAACGCGGCTAACTAACTCAAAAGTCTCCTGGATAGATATCCAGTTTGCCTCGAGTAGGTTAACCGCAGTCATCAGAGGATCATCGTCCGGTTGCAGGGACGATGAACATACCCCGCACAATAAAAGAAGATAGTAGAGAAAATGAAAGGAAAGTGTCAACAAGTACAATAGGGCAACAAAAGTCGAAATAGAAGATAAGGCGAAGTACTTACCTTCAGCAGCAGTAGACATTGTGCGAAGACGCTCTGCCACGGCTTGCTCTCGCTGAGCATGCTCCTTGTTGGCATCAGCTAAAGCTTTTTCAGCTTTCTTCGCCTTACCAAGCGCAGATTTTTGTGACTTCTCAGCGTTTGCTTTAGCAGCGGCCGCAACATCATAAGCCTTCTGTGAAGCACTGAGCTCCGCCTCCAGCGACGCAATTCGAGAATTGGCTGTTGCTAGAGCAGCTACAGAAGAAGACGAAAAGGTAGAAAGATAAACAACAAAGGATAAGCACAGAAGAAAAGTAATGACTGGACATCAAAAGTGTACCTTCAGAAGCTTTTGCAACCTTTAGGTACTCAGCACATTCAGTGCCCAAGGCGATGAATCTTTGCAACAATGCCTGGGAAAAAGGGCGTATAAGAACATAAATGAATACAAAGAGAGCAAGTCAACAGAAGTTATTTACATCACTGGAAGAAATCGTCGATGCATGGGCCTCAAGAAAAACGTCGGTGTCTTTTGCCTTCTTCGAGTATTTGAGGTTTCGAGTTACAGGAATCTTCTTGACAGAAGCCCTGGTAACCCTCGGTGCAACTTCTTGCTCGACAGGCTCAAAAGCAGTCACAGGTGAAGTCGAAGGAGTAGCTGTAGCATCTTTTGGAGGCTCCTCGTCATCTCTAAAAAAAGAAAACAAATTATGTATAACACGACAGAAACAAGGAAAAAGCGGTGCAATCAAAGAACTCGAATAAAGCACTTACGTCGCCAGGAGGTTGAAGTATTCCATATCTCCTATAAGTACAGGGGCTTTATCAGCCGCTGCGGAACTCGAAGAAGCAAATTCATCGACACGTTTCCTCTTCTTGTTAACACCAGCATCTTCAGCAAACACGGGAGGAGGCGATGTCGATGAGCTAGTTTCCTCTTCTGATTCTTCGACATCATCTCCATCCTGATTCTCGTCAGCCTCGGGGGCTTCGGATACAAACGAGGCCAGATCAGCCGGAAGGGGCCCTGCCTCTGGAAGAGGAGGGTGCGAAACAAGAAATTGGTGGCCCTGCATGTAAAAAAGTCAGCAGAGTACAAGGGCAAAGAATAACACAAGTCGAAGCAAACAAAATTCGACAACAAGTGAACACAAAGATACGTACCTTGGGTAGGGGGTGCACGGAGTCGAAATAGTCAGCGGGCAAATCAACAACCGCATGATCCTTGGTGAGCTTGGTGAGGCTCCTGACTCGCTTGTCGACATCTTTTTTCTCTATCAAATCTTTGGAGACGCGAGTAGGATCTTCTAAACCAGAGAAACTCCAAAGCTTGGTAAGGCGGTGCTGCAGGGGTTGAACTCGACATTGTAGAATGAACGCCATGAGTTGAATACCCGACAAAGCTCCTCCTTGGCCTCCTTTCAAAGCTTGAATGCGAGATAGAAGAGGAAGAACTTGTGTTATTTCCACATCTGAGGGGAGCGCATCCCACGACGCCAATTTCTTCACTTCCTTGGAGGCTTCAAAAGGGGCTAAACCATATTGGTCTTCAGGAGAGGCTTTGCGATCTTGGATATAGAACCATTTGGTTCTCCACCCCTGAACAGATGCGGCAAAGGAAAATTTGAGGTACTGCGTCTCAGGGCACACAGAGACAATGGCTCCGCCCAATTCAGGCTTTCTAGCCAGAGCAACATTGGGGCAAAGTCAAAAGATTGACCTCCAGAGAAGAAAGTGGAGCTCAATGCCCAAGAATGACTTGCAGAGAGTCACGAAACAAGCAATATGAAGAAGGGAGTTCAGTGTGAGCTGGTGGAGCTGCACACCATAAACAAAGAGCAGCCCACGGAGAAACTCATGGGCAGGAAGAGAAAGGCCACGGAGGAGGAAGGCAAGGAACATTACCCGATAACCACTCGGGGGCTCCGGGATTCGCTCAATGCTTGGAAACTTGATGGAATCTTGGGCGGAGATGAGGCCGTCCTTCCTGGCCTTCTCCACCTCCTTCTTCGTGATGGTGGAGCGCGCCCAGCTGGTGGCAGAAGAGGTCTTGGCCATGGTGTTCTTGGTGGCTAGATGTTTCACGCGCATCTAAGCGCAATGCGCTTGGGGGCTATGCACGAGAGGAGGAGGAAGAAGAGATCAGCAATGGAGGCGGCGGAGAGAACGAACTGGTAAACAGTAAAATCCCCCACTACGCCCCTTATATACCTTCTGGGAGAAGGATCGTGGGCTGAGACGTGGCGCAAGGAGCGGAAACGGCAGCCCACTAACGGTCAAAAATTGCAAAAATTATAGTGCTGCCCATAAAACGGTTCACACTCATACAGAGTGACGTACTCATTGACGTCATAAAGAAGATGATATAAGAAAGAAGAAGGATGGCGCCGACATGTGCAAAATCTATAGCCAAGACTATATATATGAAGGATTTTCAATTATAGCCTTGGGGGCTACTACTTTTAAGAATGTTGAATGCAACTTTTAACTAGAGTGATGGACACGTATTCAACAACTGGTTATCATTAAAATATTTCGAGTTGAAGTATGATGGACTACACTATATTTGAGCCTATACTCGAAAAAGTATTTTTCGACTATAGTCTCGGGGGCTACTCCCATCGGGAGCACTGAGCGCGCACCCGACGATATTTCTTGGCAAGCATTCGAACATGCGAAGAGGAGGAGTGTTACTCCCATCGGGAGCGAGTTTTATGGTTGTTTAAACCCGAATATTTTTAGTCAAATTTGACTGCGACATGAGATTCTCGAGTTGCGTTATCGCAATGAAACTCGAATGCCATGATTTATCACGAAGGTAAGACCCCGGGATCCATCCTGTGAGGCCTGCTATACGCACATGGATGCGCTCTACTGGTATGTATCCGTGTCTACGACGCGAAAAAAATCCTGGTAGACGCACTGGGTACCCTGAGAACCACTGGGATTCATTCTTTGGAAGTCCTAAATGCGGCAAAAGAGTGGGTTTGACCGGTATCCCAAATTCAAGTCCAAAGGGATTGAATTTGAAGTAGGTGACAAGTATCTGTTCCGGCAGTTAACTGACCTCTTGATCCGTCAGAGTTGTCAGGCTTGTTCATCAAAACCCCTTGCGAAAAATTATCATAAAAATAAGTCGAAAGACCAAGTCGAAGGTTTGAAGATATGAAGAAATCAAAGAATTGATCAAGTTGAAGATTTAAAGATTCAACCCGAATCTGCAATTTTGGTAGAATCTCAGGGGCTACTGACAAGGGTATAGTTAATAGAGCCCGTTAGTTGAGTACCCCTAAGGCCCGTGTAGCTAGGCCCAATTGTAATGATAGTCAAATACGGGTTCTTACCGTATGTCGATATTGTAATCTGTATCGGACCCTACTCGATCCTCGAGACCTGGCCACCTATATATAGGGGCCAGAAGGGGACGGTGTAGGGCAGATTGAAAGAAACCCAGGTTGAACACCCAAGTTTACTTTTGATATACACTTATTTCGACTAACCTTTACCTTCGAGTTCATCCGATGCCCTATTCCCCCGATCCTAAGTCCTTCATCTAGGACATTTGTCGAGTTAACCCTCGTCATCATCAGTGGCCTATTTTTGTGAAGACACATCGTAATCCCACTGAGAAGAAATACAGTCGGTTGCCAAAGAACAAGAGGCTTGCCAGAAAGATGTGGAGCGAGCATTTGGTGTTCTTCAGTCTCGTTGGGCCATTGTTCATCACCCAACTAAGGGATGGAGTGTTCAGCAGATGTGGGAGGTCATGACTGCTTGTGTGATCATGCACAACATGATCATTGAGGATGAGGGTGATGATAGTGTCTATGATCAGGGGTGGGTTTTTCAGGGTGAGTTGGTTGCTGCAAACCCTGTACCGTCTTCTTTTCAGAATTTCTCCATACACATCATGAGATTCGAGACCGGGCAACCCACCTCGCCCTCCATGAAGATTTGGTGAACCATATTTGGATTCATGCGGGGAAAAACCCCCTCATCAACCCTGGAAACAACCCCATTTGAACTTATTTAGATTTTAGTTAATTATATTGTAAAACATTTGAAGTGCTTGTTTGCAAACTATTTGTAATGTATCTTGCACTAATTTAAGATTTTATTGTAATCGATGTTTTATTCCTAAACTATAAGCAAAATGAGAGAAAACTGACCACTGTTTGGACGCGAGCCAAAACTTGGGTCGCCCCGCTGGGCGCACCCCCCTACCCAAGCGGATTGGCGCTGTCCACGCGGGATTGGTGTCCGCGGCCCGATCCAAACAGACCATTTAAACCACTTCGGACACCTAAATGGGTCAGCCGCTGCAGATGCCCTGAGAGCTTGTGGCGACCTTGGTGAAGCAGCATGAGAACCCTTCGATCCCGCGCACACTTGGAACCTGGATGGAGGGCAGCTGCGTCCCCACATCAGTCGGGGCTTTTTGGTAGGTCGCAGCCTATTTGGCTCGTATATGTGGAACATAAATTAGGATGATTGGTGACCAAAAGATCTTAAGCGTTGTGGTTCATACGATTCTCAAAGCAACAACGGGTGTGTCCCAGGAGTAACAGTCGAATCGGCCATTCCATGGATGCGACCTTGTTC